>JASAUF010000265.1:0-374094 GCA_030180095.1 Magnolia changhungtana
AACACATAGGCTTTAGGTTTAGGTTTAGGTATAGGTTTTAGGTCTAGGTTATAGGTTATAGTACTTTGTGGGAACCGAGAATAGGTTAAGGTTTAGGTTTATGAAATTGGGTTACGGTTCGAGGATCGGATTTTGTTTTTGGGTTTTCAAGTTTAGGTTTAGGTTTAGGTTAGGGAGTTGAGATTAGGATTAGTTGTAGGTTTAGGTTGAGGGATTTGAGAACACATTTAGGTCTTAGGTTTAGGTTTTAGGTCTAGGTTATAGGTTGTGGTGTAGGAAGGCGAGAATAGGTTAAGATTTAGGTTTAGGAAATCGAGGTTCGGGATCGGGTTTTGCTTTGGGTTTTCAGGTTTAGGCTTAGGTTTAGGTTAGGGAGTTGAGATTAGGATTAAGTGTAGGTTTAGGTTTAGGATTTGGGAACACATTTAGGTTTTGCAGCTTAGGTTTAGGTTTAGGTTTTAGGTCTAGGTTATAGTTTATATTTGTAGGAAGCGAGAATAGGTTAAGGTTTAGGTTTAGGAAATCGGGTTCGGGTTCGGGATCGAGTTTTTCTTTGGGTTTTCAAGTTTAGGTTTAGGTTTAGGTTAGGGAGTTGAGAATAGGATTAGGTGAAGGTTTAGGTTGAGGGATTTGAACACATTTAGGTCTTAGGTTTAGGTTTAGGTCTAGGTTTAAGGTCAGGTTATAGGTTATAGTTGTGGGGCGAGAATAGGTTAAGGTTTAGGTTTAGGAACGGGTTCGGGATCGGGTTTTGCTTTGGATTTTCAAGTTTAGGTTTAGGTTTAGGTTAGGGAGTTGAGAATAGGATTAGGTGTAGGTTTAGGTTGAGGGATTTGAGAACACATTTAGATCTTAGGTTTAGGTTTAGGTTTAGGTTTAGGTTTTAGGTCTAGGTTATAGGTTATAGTATGTAGGAAGCGAGAATAGGTTAAGGTTTAGGGTTAGGGAGTTGAGAATAGGATTAGGTGTAGGTTTAGGTTGAGGGATTTGAGAACACATTTAGGTCTTAGGTTTAGGTTTAGGTTTAGGTTTTAGGTCTAGGTTATATGTTATATTTGTAGGGAACTAAGAATAGGTTAAGGTTTAGGTTTAGGAAATTAGGTTTGGGTTCGGGATCGGGTTTAGCTTTGGGTTTTCAAGTTTAGGTTTAGGTTTAGGTCAGGGTGGTGAGAATAGCATTAGGTGTAGTTTTTGGTTGTGGGATTTGGGAACACATTTAGGCTTTAGGTTTAGGTTTAGGTTTAGGTTTTAGGTCTAGGTTATAGGTTATGGTTGTAGGAAGCGAGAATAGGTTAAGGTTTAGGTTTAGGAATGGGTTCGGGATCGGGTTTTGCTTTCGGTTTTCAAGTTTAGGTGTAGGTTTAGGTTAGGGAGTTGAGATTATGATTAGGTGTAGGTTTATGTTGAGGATTTGAGAACACATTTAGGTCTTAGGTTTAGGTTTTGGTCTAGGTTATAGGTTATAGTTGTAGGGAGCGAGAATAGGATAAGGTTTAGGTTTAGGAACGGGTTCGAAATCGGGTTTTGCTTTGGGTTTTCAAGGTTAGGTTTAGGTTTAGGTTAGGGAGTTGAGAATAGGATTAGGTGTAGGTTTAGGTTTTTGGATTTGAGAGCACATTTAGGCTTTAGGTTTAGGTTTAGGTTTTAGGTCTAGGTTATAGGTTATAGTGTGAGGGAAGCGAGAATAGGTTAAGGTTTAGGTTTAGGAACGGGTTCGGGATCGAGTTTTGCTTTGGGTTTTCAAGGTTAGGTTTAGGTTTAGGTTAGGAAGTTGAGAATAGGATTAGGTGTAGGTTTAGGTTGTGGGATTTGAGAACACATTTAGGCTTTAGGTTTAGGTTTTAGGTCTAGGTTATAGGTTATAGGTATTGTAGGGAATTGAGAATAGGTTAAGGTTTAGGTTTAGGAACGGGTTCGGGATCGGGTTTCGCTTTGGGTTTTCATGGTTAGGTTTAGGTTTTGGTTAGGGAGTTGAGAATAGGATTAGGTGTAGGTTTAGGTTGTAGGGAAGCCGAGAATAGGTTAAGGTTTAGGTTTAGGAAATCGGGTTCGGGTTCGGGATCGGGTTTTCTTTGGGTTTTCAAGTTTAGGTTTAGGTTTAGGTTAGGGAGTTGAGAATAGGATTAGGTGAAGGTTTAGGTTGAGGATTTGAGAACACATTTAGGTCTTAGGTTTAGGTTTAGGTTTAGGTTTAAGGTCTAGGTTATAGGTTATAGTTGTAGGGAACTGAGCATAGGTTAAGGTTTAGGTTTAGGAATGGGTTCGGGATCGGGTTTTGCTTTGGATTTTCAAGTTTAGGTTTAGGTTTAGGTTAGGGAGTTGAGAATAGGATTAGGTGTAGGTTTAGGTTGAGGGATTTGAGAACACATTTAGATCTTAGGTTAGGTTTAGGTTTAGGTTTTAGGTCTAGGTTATAGGTTATGGTGTAGGGGCGAGAATAGGTTAAGGTTTAGGTTAGGAGTTGAGAATAAGATTAGGTGTAGGTTTAGGTTGAGGATTTGAGAACACATTTAGGTCTTAGGTTTAGGTTTAGGTTTAGGTTTTAGGTCTAGGTTATATGTTATAGCTGTAGGGAACTAAGAATAGGTTAAGGTTTAGGTTTAGGAAATTGGGTTTGGGTTCGGGATCGGGTTTAGCTTTGGGTTTTCAAGTTTAGGTTTAGGTTTAGGTTAGGGTGGTGAGAATAGCATTAGGTGTAGTTTTAGGTTGTGGGATTTGGGAACACATTTAGGCTTTAGGTTTAGGTTTAGGTTTAGGTTTTAGGTCTAGGTTATAGGTTATAGCTGTAGGGAACTGAGAATAGGTTAAGGTTTAGGTTTAGGAACGGGTTCGGGATCGGGTTTTGCTTTGGGTTTTCAAGTTAGGTTTAGGTTTAGGTTAGGGAGTTGAGATTAGGATTAGGTGTAGGTTTAGGTTGAGGATTTGAGAACACATTTAGGTCTTAGGTTTAGGTTTTGGTCTAGGTTATAGGTTATAGTTGTAGGGAACCGAGAATAGGTTAAGGTTTAGGTTTAGGAACGGGTTCGGGATCGGGTTTGCTTTGGGTTTTCAAGGTTAGGTTTAGGTTTAGGTTAGGGGAGTTGAGAATAAGATTAGGTGTAGGTTTAGGTTTTGGGATTTGAGAACACATTTAGGCTTTAGGTTTAGGTTTAGGTTTAGGTTTAGGTTTTAGGTCTAGGTTATAGGTTATAGTGAGGAAGCGAGAATAGGTTAAGGTTTAGGTTTAGGAACGGGTTCGGGATCGGGTTTTGCTTTGGGTTTTCAAGAGTTAGGTTTAGGTTTAGGTTAGGAAGTTGAGAATAGGATTAGGTGTAGGTTTAGGTTTGGGATTTGAGAACACATTTAGGCTTTAGGTTTAGGTTTTAGGTTTAGGTTTATGGTGTTAGGTTTAGGTTTTGAAGTTAGGAACACCCCGGTTATTAAGTTTAAGGAATTTGTTAGGTTTAGTTATAGGTTTGAGGAACGGAATAGGTTAAGGTTTAGGTTTAGGAACGGGTTCGGGATCGGGTTTTGCTTTGGGTTTTCAAGGTTAGGTTTAGGTTTAGGTTAGGGAAAGTTGAGAATAGGATTAGGTAAGGTTTAGGTTGTGGGATTTGAGAACACATTTAGGCTTTAGGTTTAGGTTTTAGGTCTAGGTTATAGGTTTAGGTTTGAGAATAGGTTAAGGTTTAGGTTTAAGGAACGGGTTCGGGATCGGGTTTTGCTTTGGGTTTTCATGGTTATGTTTAGGTTTAGGTTAGGGAGTTGAGAATAGGATTAGGTGTAGGTTTAGGTTGTGAGGGCGAGAATAGGTTAAGGTTTAGGTTTAGGAAATCGGGTTCGGGTTCGAGATCGGGTTTTTCTTTGGGTTTTCAAGTTTAGGTTTAGGTTTAGGTTAGGGAGTTGAGAATAGGATTAGGTGAAGGTTTAGGTTGAGGGATTTGAACACATTTAGGTCTTAGGTTTAGGTTTAGGTTTAGGTTTAAGGTCTAGGTTATAGGTTATAGTTGTAGGGAAGCGAGAATAGGTTAAGGTTTAGGTTTAGGAACGGGTTCGGGATCGGGTTTTGCTTTGGATTTTCAAGTTTAGGTTTAGGTTTAGGTTAGGGAGTTGAGAATAGGATTAGGTGTAGGTTTAGGTTGAGGAATTTGAGAACACATTTAGATCTTAGGTTTAGTTTTAGGTTTAGGTTTAGGTTTTAGGTCTAGGTTATAGGTTATAGGTGTAGGAAGCGAGAATAGGTTAAGGTTTAGGTTAGGGAGTTGAGAATAGGATTAGGTGTAGGTTTAGGTTGAGGGATTTGAGAACACATTTAGGTCTTAGGTTTAGGTTTAGGTTTAGGTTTTAGGTCTAGGTTATATGTTATAGGTGTAGGGAACTAAGAATAGGTTAAGGTTTAGGTTTAGGAAAGTGGGTTTGGGTTCGGGATCGGGTTTAGCTTTGGGTTTTCAAGTTTAGGTTTAGGTTTAGGTTAGGGTGGTGAGAATAGCATTAGGTGTAGTTTTAGGTTATGGGATTTGGGAACACATTTAGGCTTTAGGTTTAGGTTTAGGTTTAGGTTTTAGGTCTAGGTTATAGGTTATGTTGTAGGGGCGAGAATAGGTTAAGGTTTAGGTTTAGGAACGGGTTCGGGATCGGGTTTTGCTTTGGGTTTTCAAGTTTAGGTGTAGGTTTAGGTTAGGGAGTTGAGATTAGGATTAGGTGTAGGTTTAGGTTGAGGATTTTGAGAACACATTTAGGCTTTATGTTTAGGTTTAGGTCTAGGTTTTAGGTCTAGGTTATAGGTTATAGGTTATGTTGTAGGGAAGCGAGAATAGGTTAGGGGTGTGGTACTGCAAATACGGATATAAATACGGCTTTGTCCAAATGGCGAGCCCTTCAATCTTGTCCATAGGAAATGGACAGACTTCATCATGGTCGTTATAGCGGTTCCCACCTTCCGAGAGACCCCGCTCATCAGGATAGCTCCAACGCACATGGGTCTACTCCATTAATCTCGAGCAAATACATAAATACGGCTGTCCAAATGGCGAGAGCCCTTCCAATGCTATCCATAGGAAATGGAAAGCTTTATCATGGTCATAACAATGACGGTTCCCACCTTCCAGAGACCCCGCTCATCCAGGATAGCTCGACGCACATCAGGGTCTGCTCCATTAATCTCGAGCAAATACATAAACACGGCTGTCCAAATGGCTGGGAGCCCTTCCAATCTTGTCCATAGGAAATGGAAAGCTTTATCATGGTCATAACAACGGTTCCCACCTTCCGGGACCCCGCTCATCCGGATAGCTCCAGCGCACATCCAGGTCTGCTCCATTAATCTCGAGCAAATACATAAACACGGCCTGTCCAAATAGTCAGGCCCCTCCAATGCTGTCCATATAAAATAACTTAATCGTAAATGAACTTTTATAAATAAAAAAAAAAAAAAAAAAAAAAAAAAAAAACTATGCCTACTAGCTATGCACCATCTTACAAATCATCTTGCAAATACTTTCCAAAGTATCATGTGCTTATGATATCAAAAACTATGTGAGTCACATGCGTACGTTGTATGATGTTGGTCGCCATCAATTTTTATTTTTTAATGGCATGGCCCACTTGATGAGCCGATGAGGCTGATTTTTGCCTCGAAAGTTCTTCAAAAAGACAAGAACACCATGGCAGAGGTTCACAAAAATTGTTGAACAACGAGTTAAGGGCACTGTTTGGTGGATGTATTCAGGTGAATTGCAGTGTATTTTACACTTTTTAAGCATTAATTACATACTATAGGAATTTGTGATGGAAGGGATCTTTGCATGACATTGACAGCCACAACTTTTAGGTATGGAAAAGCGAGATAGACTCTGTGAGTCCCACCATGATGTAAATGTTTTATCCATGCCGTCCATTCATTTGGCCAGATCATTCTACAGTATACCTCCAAAAATGAGACAGATCCAAAGCTTAGGTGGACCACACTATGGGAAGAACATTTAAATGGTTAACATTCAATCTCCAGTGTTTTATGTAGTTTGGTTGACTTGATCTTTAAATCTACCTCATTTTTGGGCCCATGCCTAAAATGATCTTTACTAATGAATGAATGGAGTGGATATAACACATATATCATGGTAAGGGCCCCCCAAGCTTTGGCTTCAAATTATCACGAAATCTAATATGGGGCAACTCCTCTTCACTTTCAAATCACATGGGGTGTTGTTTGAGGTATGCATTTAACGTTGATTTAAGAGAAATTACATGTAATTACATCAAACCAAACAGGCCCTAAGCTTAATAGATTACAATAAATAAGTAGAATACCCGGAAACCTCTGTCTTCTCAAAGGTGGCAATTTTGTGTACAAATCCAAAAGTGAGAAAACTGCATCAGTACAATTATAAGTTCTTCAAACAAATTGAAGTGCAATTTTGAGTGAGCAATTTTTTGGATAAAATTGAGAAGACAATGTTCATCCATTGTTTTCTTTTCTTTTCTTTTTTCCTTCACCCTAAAAATTAAAGAATTCAAAGCAAGTGAAGAATTCAAAGATGTTAACGGTGTTGTGCACCTGATGGAAAGCTCAGATCTGGCACAGTTGTTCCATATCGGCATGTGTGGTCAATAAAAGGAAAGATCTATCATCTAAGTTTATATGTGTATATCAAACATTTGTTAATAAGAAAATGTTAATATTATTTTTTCCAAATCAATGGTTACTTTTCTTTCTTGCACTCATTTGTAAACTAATTCATGCACTCATGTGAACTGGATTGCATCATGCGATTGCAAAGCAGATCCTAATCTAATTTGTCAAGTGATTCATAGACTAAACTCGACAAATCTGTGAACTGGAACTCATTTGTAAACCGAACTTGAAGCTGGAATGTGGTATGTAGCTTGGCCCGAACATTTTGTTGAAGTCCATACCATTGGAATTTATGTGAACTGAAATGCATTGCTAAATTCATTGCTATTGAACTAAATTTTCCGATGGACTATGGATCAAGTTGAACTCGGTTGCAACTCTAAGTGAGAACATGCATTTCTAAACTACTGAGAACTCTGCAAATTCCTATGAATTGAACTTTTCTTGTCCAAAATTATGCTTTTGCTATTGTGCAAAAGTCACTCTCCTTCTGCGACTATTGCTATTTGGATCTACTTCATTTTTGGATCACAGGATGAGTTGTCCAAAATGGATGGACATGAGAATGTAAAACATATACATCATGGTGGGCCCCATCCAACTACGGATGGATGGTATAAAATTTTCACGATCTAAAATTGGTGATTCTATACCGTCCATGATGTTAGACAGAGCTCGAGTAAGATTTTTGGAGCATCTTTCATCTATGGAAGAGTGTATCAAAACAAAGTTTGGATTTTAGAACTACTAGCCCCACTTTTTCACGCATTAAGATACTTGGCTGAATGCATTAGAAGCCTATACTAGCCCCACTTGTTTCACTCTTCCATAGATGAAAAGCCTATACTTTATGTATCAAAACAAAGTTTGGGCCCCATCCAGAGGTTAGACAGAGCTTGAGTAAGATTTTTGGAGCATCTTTCATCTATGGAAGAGTGTATCAAAACAAAGTTTCGATTTCAGAACTACTAGCCCCACTTGTTTCACGCATTAAGATACTTGGGTGAATGCATTAGAAGCCTATACTTCCTATTTTATCAATTATTAGTTTTTAAAGTTAGGTATATGCTTGATTTCAGTCCCACGAGATTATTCCATCATGAAAATGAGATGTTCAAAAATATCAGATCGATCCAACTATCTAACTATCAAGTGATGTAATCCCATCATGAAAATGAGATGTTCAAAAATATCACATTCTACATCATAGAAAACCATGAACAACCATCCAAGAAATTCTCTATTTAAGTGAGTATCCTATTTTTAATATTGTTGGATCGACCCTCTTTGAAGAATTATAAATAAGCTTCCCCTTTTGTGACCGTAGCCTCATTGATCAGGAATCACGCACGTCTATTTTTAAAATGTTTGATAGCAATTGGTAAATCTGAACTGTAGGCCTCCATAAATGATTTGGAATGCTTCTTAGTTGCCATCCAAATAAAACTCGATCTTTGAAACATAAGCCAATTTTCTTACTTTACATGTGCACGTGGTGGCCCACCAAATCAATGACTTTACTTGCCCTGGATGACTTCCACAATTTCCAAAAAAAAAGAGTTCCAAAGTATGCATTTTTAAAATCATGAATCAATCATTTATTTTAATTGAGTTGGAAGTTTGGAACCTGATGATTAAGTGATTTTCTTTTTAAAAGCGTCCAAGGTATTATGATCAACAGACAATGATTTGTTTAGAGTTAATCATCAACTGTACAATTGCAGAGGATTCTGTAAAGGGTGAATTGAGAGTTCGGGAGCAGATAGATATGGGAAAAATCTAAAGTTTGGAACCCGATGATTAAGTGATTTTCTTTTTTAAAGCATCCAAGGTATTATGATGAACAGACTATGATTTGCTGTTAGAGTTAATTACCAACTGTACAATTGCAAAGGATTCTATAAAGGGTGAAACTGACAGTTCTGGAGCAGATAGATATCAGAAAAATCAAAATAGTTTATAAAGTAGACCAAGTTCATATCTAAAACAACACTAAGGGTTCGTTTTGATGCAATTTAGAATTGAGTTGTAACAACTAGTTTAGGCTTAGTTTGGAATCTTCGGATGTTAACCCAAAATAGTGATTCCAAATGCAGCCTAATCATATTCTCGGCTTCCTAACTTCCTCTCCCTATCCCAAAAACAAACTTTCATACAACTAGCTGCACACAGGGCCTACCATGATGTGTCCATCCCATCCAATACATCCAGCAGGGTCGTCCCACCATGAAAATGAGATGCCCTAAAATTCAGGCCGATCCAATCATTGGGGCTGCCACATGAATCTGGATTTCCTTTTTTTTTTTTGTGGTGGCTGTTGTCTTCCATGGTCTTCTTGACACGATCTTTGGATCATCGACTGATTTTCAAGGAATCCCATTTTCATGATGGGCGACCCTCTTGGACGGAGTTGCATGCCATACAAACACCAAGTAGGACGCGACACAAGTCTAGTTGCAGGAAATTCTCATCTACAAAAGCTTGTGGGGAACCAATCTATCCCAAAAAAAAAAAAAAGGATCATAACTAATTAGGAAACAAGACTCAAACCAACAAGCAAACAAGACCCACTTCCCATCTCATCAGAAAATATCACAACAAACAAACAAAGAGAATTATCACATTTCTTCCAATTTCCTTCTCAGAACCAACAAAAGCAACAACACCCATTTCAAATCTCCTGACAAAGGACCCAAAAACAAACGTGTCTTGCATTTCCTTCTCAAGCATCATCAAGACTGATTTAAAGGGCTGTATTTCTTAAACTACTCAACAACGTGTATTGCATTTCATTAAACTATCAAGATTCTTCTCTACATTAGGAAAAAAAAATCTGCAGAATATATAGAAATTCAAACAAAAAAAAAAATAATAAAGGAAAAATATCATCATTCAACAAAAGCACAATAGAAATCAAACTAACTAATAAAAAAACCCGAATGCTTCCCACAGACTACCGAAATTCAATGAAAATCACATGACTTTACATCAAAAAATCAATGACCCTATATTTAGAAACTTGGGTGGGGCCCAACGCAAATCAACGGTGGGCGTCCCCCTCCCAAGCTGTTCCTTCTCGCGTGGCCCACGAGTGATGGATCCACACGATTCATGGGCAAAAATTTCCAAATCCCTAAATCCCAAAATCCCCAAATCCCTAAATCCCTAAATCTAAATCGTTTCAATCGGTATTGAGATTGAGAGAGAGAGAGAGATACTGTCAACCGAGCTTTAGAGAGGACGGTGGAGAGAGGGCGCGGTGAGAGAGAGAGACCACCGAGAGAGAGAGAGAGCGAGAGTGAGAGAGGGCGCGAGAGAGATTGAGAGAGACAGAGAGCGAGAGTGAGAGACGGCGTGCGAGAGAGAGTGAGAGAGAGAGAGAGCGCGGTGGAGAGAGAGAGAGACCACCGAGAGAGACAGAGAGCCGGAGTGAGAGAGGGCGTGAGAGAGAGTGAGACAGACAGAGAGCGAGAGTGAGAGACGGCGCGAGAGAGAGTGAGAGAGACAGAGAGCGAGAGAGACTAAGTCTCTCTCACGAGCGGAGCCACGTGTGGCACGTGGTCGGTGCTCTGTGGGCCCCACCATGATGTATGTGTTTCATCCCCGTCCATCTATTTTTCCATTTCATTTTATAGTATGAGACAAAAAATGAGGTATATCCCAATCTCAACTGGACCACATTATAGGAAACAGTGTTGAATGAGCGTCGACCATTAAAAACCTTTTGGGGGCCATATAAAGTTTTGGATCAATATAATATTTTTTTTCCCTTCATATGGGCATGTATGACCTAATCAACAGATTGGATGTCAAATAGAAAGTACAGTGGACCTTGGGAGAATTTTAATGGTGGATATCCAATCACTATGGTTTTCATGTGGTGTGGTCCACCTGAGATTTATATCCCTCTCATTTTTGGCGTCAAGCCGTAATATGATTTGTCAAAATGAATGGATGATATGGATGAAACACATACATCATGGTGGGACCCATAGAGCAGAACCAACATCCACCAAGTTTTGTGGGCCCCACTATGATGTATTTGTTATATCCACACCGTCCATCCATTTTGAGATATCATTTTACGTCATGAGCCAATGAATAAGGTAGATAAAAATCAATCATAGACCCCACCACAAAAATCTCAGGTGCACCACACCACATGAAATCAATAGTAATTGGATATCCATCATTAAAATCCTCATAAGGCTTACTATATTGTTTTTTTGACATCAATATGTTGATTAGGTCATACAGGGCAAGATAAAGGGAAAAAACAAAAAAATTAGCTTGGATGAATGGTATAGGCCATAATATAGATGTTTTGGGTGGTATAGGCGATAATATTGACAGTTTGAATGACGTAGATTATAAAATAGACTGTATGAATGGTACAGCCATAATATAAATGTTTTGGATGGACTGTATCATAATATCAATAGTTTGTATGGTCTCGATAATAATATCCACAGATTACAATTTAGATCATAAAATCGTTGGTTTGGATTGTCTTGATCATAATATCAATTTTTGGATGCTCTAGACCAGAATATTGATGGTTTGAATTGTCCGGATCATATAATCAATGGTCTAGATGGTTTGGATCACATTATTGATGGTCAAGATGGTTTGGATCATAATATCCACAGTTTTAATGGCCTGAATCATAATATCAGTTGTGCTCTAGATCATAGTATTCATGTTCAAGATGATATTGGTAATAGCATCAATAATCTAGATGGTATGGATAATTGTATTGATGGTCGGAATGGTCTATATCATAATATCCGTGGTGGTTTAGTTGATCTGGATCATATAATATCAATGATCTAGATAATGGTATTGACGATCATCCGTTACAAAACTCAGGTGGGCCATACCATCTAAAACTATGTGAAGATATCTAAAAAATATATCTTCACATAGTTTTAGATGGTATGACCCACTTGAGTTTAGTAACGGATGATTTTTAGATATCTCATAAGCTAAAGGGGAGACATCAAATGCACGGTGTTGATGTTCGACACACATCATGATGGGCCCATTTTACATGTCTGGTCCATTCACTCTATTCTACTGATCATTACCCTCAATTTAATCAGTTACTCGCCTCGATCATACTGCATATGAGAAAGATATTGGGCAAACAAGATTGATCAACAATTTGAGTGAATTTTGATTTAAACATCTGAAGTTATTTACTCTTCAATCTGGACTGATCAGATTGTCCAAAAATGAAGAGTCGGTGCTCTTCTTAACACTAAACAAACCTACACTGGCTATATATATAGCTGGTGTGTGGTACACTAGCCAATCAACTTCCATGGTAGACTCACAAGAGTTTCAACAACAGGTCAAGGGTATAAGGGTTTAGAATACTCATAGGTGGGATTGGCTGGTGTACCACATGGTACTACTATATAGCTGATGTGGGTAGCTGTCGGGCGTTGACACTAGACACCAGCAATTTCATTAATTGACTTTAGTGATTATACTTTTAACTAAGCTAGTCATCTTTTTTACTATCTCAATCAAAAGTAAACTTCACAAAATTCTTGCAAACCTCTTAATACAACATGACAATCAATGTTAGGGGCCCACCATAACGAATCATGTGGCCCGCCATTTTAATTTAGAGGTTTTTGGGTGGTTGTCCATTACCTTCCATGCATCGAACCAACTGATGAATGGGTAGACCTGATTTTTGGGCGCATTCGGTAATCATGGTGGGGCTTACATGATGAGTGGGTTGGATGGGATGCAAACAAGACGGTGGTCCTCAGGCAGGCAGTTGAGTAACATTTATAGGCAATCAAATAACAATTGAACAACTTCTGTGGAAGATACAGCCTAGTGCAAAAATTGATGAAATTCGTTCCATGGGGAGGGTCATTTTGGGGTCCTAAAATTGTTTAATATTTAAGGGTGTTTTTTTAAATTATTTTTATTTTTATTTTTTAAGTTTGCATTCTGGTACATTTTTTAAAAATGTTTTTCATTAACATACTTAATTATTTTACATATTTTTCATTTTAATACCTTCGGTTGGATTTCCTTAACAACGATCAGATTATGTAGCTTAGTTTTTATACATGACAAAAACCTGCTCCTGTTTTTTGGAAACGGTCCTATTTCAGTGAACTAGGGTTCATCAAAAGGGTTCTACCATTTAGACTATCGGCCAAAATCAAGATGTCCATTGCTTCCAACCCTATGGCCCACTAGAAAAGAGGACTTGCCCAACTGTCAATTTCAGACATCAAAATTTACATAATAGACCCAGAAGGACGGCTTGGATTTGATACCCAGAAGCACACTCATCATGTGAGCCCCACCATGATTACCGAATGCACCCAAAAATCAGTCTACCCATTCATCAGTTGGTCCGATGCATGGAAGGCAATGGACAACCACCCAAAAACCTCTAAATTAAAATAGCGGGCCACATGACGGTTGGATCCACCTAACCAAGCTAGTCATCTTTTGAGATCATTTTAGACTATTACGCCAAAAACGAATCATATACAAAGGTTTGACCTCGATAAAAATAGCAGCAAGGATAAGGATTTTCACCATTAAAAAGTTTATAGGGGCCCACCATAACATTTATTTTCCATCCAATCTGTTAATAAAGTCACAAATAAATTTATAGGGGCCCACCATATTTTTTAGGACGTCTTCACATAGTTTTAAATAGGATGGCCCACTTGAGTTTCATTTACCGATGATTTTTGAGATATCTCATAACCTAAAGGGGACACATCAATTCCACGGTGTTGATGTTTGACAAACATCATGATGGGGCCCACAAAGCTTACTAACATCAATTCTTAGGTTCTCACGAGATCAGTAAGTTGGGTCACAATTTTAACCATAATATTTGGCCCATTTTACATCGATTCATTCACTGATCTATTTTACTGACCAATACTCTCAATTTGACAAGTTACTCGTCTTAATCAAGCTACATATGAGAAAGATATTGGGCATACAATATTGATCAACAATTTCAATGAAATTTGATTTAAACATCTGAAATTATTTACTCTTCAATTTAAACTGATTAGATTGTCCAAAAACGATTAAAGATTCAATTAGTGGGTGTGCCTAATAATTTAGTAATTTTAATTTTCACAAATAAATTTAACATTTTTTTTAAAGGTATATTTTTTTTTACTCTATTAAATAAATAGCATTTTATTATAAAATATTTCAAAAATATTTTAAAAACAAATTTTGAGTTTTTATTTGCAAAATCTCAAAAAACTTCTCATATTTTAATTTTTTCTCAAAATTTTGTTCTCAAAATATTATTTAAACATATTTAAAATTTTGTAACTTTTAAATATTCTTTTTCATGTGATATTACAAATTAATTAAATACTACCTTTTAATTTTATATATATATATATATATATATATATATATATATATATATATATATATATATATATGCACACATTTAGGTAATAGGCAAAAATGAAAAAAATATTTAGGAAAAACTTTTCCCGACAAAAATTTTCGTCGGTAAAAGTCTTACCGCCAACATTTTCCAACACGCGCCAAAAAGGGAAGTAGATTTTTTAAGACCCTTTAGCTACGAATATTTTCGTAGCCAAAGGTGAGTGCGAGATTGTTGAAAGACCCTTTAGCTATGAATATTTTCGTAGCCAAAGGTGAGTTTTACCTACGAATTTCAATTTCGTAGGTAAATGAAAAGTTTGTGAATTTTTTTTGGAAGGAGGTGGGGAAGGAAGGGAATTTAACAGACCCTTTCGCTACGAATATTTTCGTAGGCAAAGATAGGTTTTGCCTACGAAATTAAATTTCGTAGGCAAATGTAAAGTTTTTGATGGCTTTTAGCTACGAAATTTGATTTTGTTGGTAAAAGTAGATTCAAGACACGTTTTCGTTTTTTTTTGTGGGAGAGTGAAAAATTCAAATGACGCTTTAGCTACGAAATTTTCTTTTGTAGGTAAAAGTAAGTTTAAAACAAGGATGGCGTTTAGCTACGACATTTTATTTCGTAGGTAAAATTAAATTCAAGCCATGGTATATATGGCTTTTAGCTACGAAATTAGAGTTCGTAGGTAAAAGTAAAGCTTTCCATTTTTTTGCTCTTTTAAAAATTAAAAACATCCTTTAGCTACGAATAAATTTGTAGGTAAAGATGGATTTTAGCTACGAAATTCCATTTCGTAGGTAGAAGTAGATTCAAAACACGTTTTCGATTCGGCGGTTGGGTTAAAAATTCAAATGACCCTTTCTCTACGAATAATTTCGTAGGTGAAAGTAAACTTTTGGATATTTAAATTCAAAACACCATTTAGCTACGAATATTTTCGTAGGTGAATATTTGTTTTACCTACGAAATTATATTTCGTAGGTAAAAGTTGGGTTTTCGATGTTACGAAAGAGGCAAAAGTCAAAGGACCCTTTGCCTACGAAAATTTTCGTAGGTAAAAATGCCTTTTACCTACGAAATTAACTTTCGTCGGTAAAAGTAGGTTTTTACCTACGAAAACTATTTTCGTTGGTAAAAGTCATCTTTACCTACGAAAAAAAATTTCATAGGTAAAAGTTTCGTAGGTAAAAACCATATTTCTTGTAGTGGAGCAACCAGACTTGTGAGCCGATTATGGTAGTATGAGACACTACATTCGTATTGTTGGCTTACATTGATAAGGTAATGGGTGAGTGGTACAATGAATGCATGTAACAGCCCTAACAGCCCTTTGTAGTGACCTCGAGCATACTCTGAATTTGCGATGAGGAGACGAGTTTTGCCACAGTGAATAGAGTATGAACTAGGCCTGTATGAATTTAGTGATGAACCGTTAAAAGGGTGATGGGGGAGTGGTGTAACGGTTCTGTGTAACAGCCCTGGCAGCCCTTGCAGTGACTTAGAAACACACCTTCATATGAGATTAACTAGGACTGACGACCCTAGAATGGATCATGTTTGGGAATGATACAAGGGAGGTACCTTAGTTTTCCAATCCTGTTGTTTGAAATGGACTAATAACAACTCGGTAATCATACTCATCATCGCATTGCATGTGCTTAGAAGATGTGGAGCACTGAGAAATGCAAGCATGCCGCGAACGTAAGATGGTGTCGCATGAGGGAGTATGTGGTGAGGGCATACATCATGACTGCATTCATACTTGCATTAATAAGAGTAGATAAGAGTGTTTGATTGTACTGCTTTATCATTAATGCTTAACTGAATTGATAACATGTTAACCTATGCTTTACTGTTCCACTGAGTTGATCACACACTCCCACGTTATGGGACGGTGTTGTACACACCAACCAGACTTTGTCTGATTGCAGATGGCGACGCTACTTCTGAGGCGGAGCCGAACCTTTGCATTGATTATGATGCTTGCTTGTATTGGTTATTTTCTGGTGGTTTCATGTGAGCCGTGTCTTGATCAACGGGGTTATAGGGATGTTCACTAGATGACACTACACCTTTGGTATATTTTGAAATTGTACCTGTAAATAGTTAACCTGGTAACATTATCACACTCTGGAGACTCACCACAGTTTATATATTTTATATATCTATCATAGTCTTCCGCTTGCAATTTAACTGTCTCTGGAGTATGATATGTTGTTTTGGCTTAATCTCACTCATGTTCAATGCACTAATATAGACAACATTCACTCATCATTCATTATGTTGCATAATTGATGTGTTGGAACTCGGGAGTTGAGTTTATGCTCGACCCCCGATTTTCAAGGCGTTACAGTAGGGTTTCATCAACCCTTTTTTCCTCTTTGAAAATGACGGTGGCTTGACGTTACTCGATAAGGCACGCTCACTTATACGCACCTGCGCATGTGCGCATTTTTTCACACGTGTCATGGACCTCTAATTCGAATGGTCCATGTGATGCAGCATCCCATGAAACTATCAAGGACCAATTTTCACCCTGATTTAAAACTTTGGTAGGCCATATAAAAGAGAGATGCAAATCAAGGTAGGAAAATATTTTCTTTTGTCATGGCCCACCAATGTTTTAGATCAAAGGAAAAGTTGGGTCATAGGGATTTCATGGGGTTCTGCATCACGTGGACCATTTAGATTTTAGACTCAAGTCATGTATGATGAGTTCTCAAAAAGTTCTTAAGAGAACTCTTGCTAACTTGCGCGCGACTGAGTATTCTACGGGAAGGGATTGAGTGCTAGGTAAAGCGTAAACTCTGTGGGATCCACCATGATATATGTATTTGATCCACACTATCCATCCATTTTAATACTTAATTTTAAGTCCTGATCTTAAAAATTAGCTATATCGAAAGATCAAGTGGAACACATCACAAGAAATAGTGCGAATTGAGTGTATACCATTGAAAATTTCTAGGGGGCCACATAAGTTATGGATCAAGCTGATTTTTTCCCTCATCCAGGTGTTTGTGATCTCATGAACATGTTGGATGACAAATAAAGATCACTATGGGCGCTAGAAAGGTTTTAATAGTGTATTTCCATTGTTTCTTATGGTATGGTCCACTTGAGCTTTGGATATGCTTAATTTTATGGCTCGACCTCTCCATGTAGATGAAAAAAATGGATGGACTGATTGGATAAACCGTATACATTTACAGTGGGCCCAACTGAATTGACTTTGTGTAATATAAGTAAAGCAGCAACTCAGTACGCAGTCTTATTGCATTACTGGTAACACAGTAGCGGGTGTCACCCCTGCCGTGGGCCTACCTTGATGATGTGTTATATATCCACTCTGCCCAACCATTTTTCCATCAGGGATTTTAGGCCCACCTTGTTTGTGTTGCCGAGTTTTTCACTGAAGAAGTTTATTCTCAATGTTTAAATTGAGTTATTACTCCATATTATAGATATTTTGAATTTGTGGGCCCATTTTTATAGCCCATCTGTTTTGTGAGATCATTTTAAGAATTGAGCCCAAAAGTGAGCAGGATCCATGACTTAAGTGGGCCGCAATAAAGGAAAATGTGGATAGGAAAATTCCTACCATTGAAACCTCCCTGGGATCAATCATTGATGTTTACATTCCATTTATACCATTCCTATTGGGATGAACTAAAAACAAAAATATTATCCTGATTCAAAACTTTTGTGGCCTGCGAATATTTTAATTGTCTACGTTTAATCCTCACATTTTCGGGCCAATTGAGTATTAAATCTGGCTCAGTTTTGGCTATATGTCTTAAAATGAGCTCACTTACAAAACGGATGGACAGAGTGGATGTCTCACAAACATGACGATGGGCCCCACCTAGGTTACAGTGCAGTAACTTCCTTTTTGTAGGAAATTTGTGTCCAAATTCGGGAATGAAAGCAACGGAGGAGGAAGTTTCAAGAAATGGATTGTCTACTCCCCTGTCACTAGCCCCTCGCTGGTGGTCGATACTCTGTGGACCCCATCATGATGTATGTGTTTCATCCATTCTGTTTATCCATTTTTACAGATCATTTTAGGGCTTGATACCAAAAATGAGAGGGATATAAATATCATGTGGACCACAAACACAACAAAACAATAGGGATAAAGAGGAGGGAGAGATCTGTAGGAAGAGAGAGAGAGAGAGAGAGAGAGAGAGAGAAGAGAGACAAAGAGAGAGAGAAGGGACCAAGGGCAAGAGAGGGACAAGAGACTGGTTAGGGTGACGGCCCTAACCCGTATGTGTTATATCCAAACCATCTATCCATCTGGTGAGCTCGTTTTAAGTCTTGAGATGAAAAATAAGACAGATCTAACTAGCAAGTGGACCAACTGAAAAAAGCATTTGGGGGATTGAACGTCTACCATTGAAACCCTTTAGGGGTCACATAAGTTTTGGATCAATATGAAAAAAAATTTCCTCTTCATCTAGGTCTTTGTGACCTTTTGAACAGATTGGATGAAAAATAAACGTTATGATGGGCCCTAGGAATTTTTTAACGGTGAAAATCATCATCCTGCTAGTATTTGTGGTGTGGTCCATTTAATCTTTAGATATGATTCATTTTTTGGATAATTCTCTAAAATGATCTTGAAAAATGGATTACATGATGAGCGTCTTGATTTTTTGGATTGCATGATGAGCGTCTTGATTTTTGGCCCAGATGATACTCATGGTGTGGCCCATCTTTTGAGTGGCTTAGATGTCATGCACAAGTTGCATCTGTTCACATGCAATGCATTTTGGTGAATTTCGCAATATAAGAGAACTGGAGACCTAGTTCATGCACATGTTGACACAAGTATTAGCTAAGAAGGCTTTAAAAAATCTCTATGTGTGTGTGAAGGTCTCAAATGCAACTAGTTGAATGGTAAGTTACTTTCTAACTAGAGTATGACTGTTGATGCATGCATACAAAATTCAACCTATTGCGATTGAAGCCCTCAATTCAAGGTCATGTTTTGAGGATCCAAATAGTTTATATTGATTGGCCTCCCCATGGATGGGAAATGCCAATTAACACTACTAAAGATTGGAGTATTTCAACCCTTTGATCATTTAGCTCTTTTTCTTTGAAAATGGAAACTGTCATTAACAGTTGTGTTTTATGGGCCATTGGTTGAAAGTCGGGTGTTCGAGACAGCCATCATCAGCTTTGTATCTTGTCAATATCAACGGTTTGGATTAATGAACATGACCCCATTTCGAAGGCCATAGCACCGCTTATCCTTCTCAGGACGGATCATCCTTTGTTAGTGTCCTTGGGACCAGGTTCTTTGAAATCAATTCTTAGGTTATCACGAGGTTAGTAAGTTGGGTCACAATTTTGACCAGAATATTTGGTCCACTTTACATGTCTAGTCCATTCACTCTATTTTACTGATCAATACCCTCAATTTGACTAGTTACTCACCTCAATCAGGCTACATATGAGAAATGATATTGGGTATACTAAGATTGATCAACAATTTCAATGAAATTGGATTTAAACATCTGAAGTTATTTACTCTTCAATTTGAACTGATTAGATTGTCCAAAAACGGTTAAAGGTTGTTCATAATATCAAAAATATATGAATGAATAGAAAACACAAACATCAGCTTGATCCAAAACTTAACTTCAACGCTTTTCTCTGATCATTTTAAGATATTAACCAAGAAATGGAGCGGGTCCAAAGCTTAAGTGGACTACAAAGTAGGGACTGAATGTCCACCATTAAAAATAACATTCATAGAAATTTTAGATCAAGCTGATATTTGTGTTCTCTTCATTTATATCTTTTTGATATTATGAACATGTTGGATGTCAAATAAACATTACTATGGCCCTGAGGAAGGTATCAACGGTGGAAATCATTATTCCACATTATTTTGCATGGCATGGTCTCACGAAATGTTAGTCTCACGAAATGTCGCCCAATTTTGGGCGCGCGCTCGAAACAGAGTCACGCCCAAAATGGGTTATTTCTCTCTCTCTCTCTCTCTCTCTCTCTCTCTCTCTCTCTCTCTCTCTCTCTCTCTCTCTCTCTCCATTTTCCAATCCTCTCTCTCCCTCCCTATCTCTACTCCATCTCTCTCCCTCCCGATCTATGCTCCATCTCTCTCATTCTCCTCCCTCTCTCTAACGCATCTCTACCATCTCTTCTATCTCTCTTCTATCTCTGATCCATCTCCTCCATCTCTCTCATTCTCCTCCATCTCTCTCCCTCTCCTTCTCCCTCCCTCTCCCTCCCTCTCCCTCCAACAACACACGCATCTCCCTCTCCCTCAAACAACCCATGCATATCCCTCTCCCTACGGTTTTGGTGAACCCCTTACCTAGGGTTTTCTCATTCTAGCTCGTGGCTCGAAGGAGGGGCAACCACTCTAGTTTATTCCTCAGCTGGGAGGTAGCAACCATGGTAATGGCAGAATGCTCACGTTAAGGCCATTAATTCAAAAGCAGAGGTTGATATATTTGGGGGTTTTCGATTTTTGAGGTTTTTTGGATTTGGGGGTTTTTTAATTTGGAGGTTTTTGGATTTAGGGGTTTCCAAATTTGGGGGTTTTCGAATTTGGAGGTTTTTGGATTTAGGGGTTTCCAAATTTGGGGGTTTTCAGATTGATATTTGGAGCGGAGATGGGCTACAACGACTAGGTTATCGTTTTAAGTTTGTTCTTTTCAATGGTGGATATTTGATTTGTTCTTATTTTTGCCTTTACTTTGAATTTCCTCATTTTATGTTGTTTTCTTTGCCAATCTGTGTTTTTAAACGGTAGATCCGGATCTGGATATGTCAATACTTATATATCTAGCTAGAAAGCTTCTTAGAAGCGTTGGATCTAGCTATATTGATTTCATTTCGTTGGATTTTTTTTTAATCTCAAATGAGAGCGAGTATGGAAATCTAACCGTTCAAATGCAGTCGGACGGTGAATCGAAGAAATCGGATGGACCACACCGAAATCACTCCAATCTCATCAGATCTAACCGATTTTCCGAGAGGGATGCAATGGACGGAGTGGATTTCCCAAGTAAACATCACAGTGGGCCCCACCATTTCCACAGATCCTACGCGTCCCTGTTCCGCGTCAGCGAAGGAACGGCCGCTGGCCGTTTTTGCGAACGGCAGTGGGCCCCACCCGTCAACCGTACGGCCGATCCGAGCCGTCCATCTTGTAGAGGGCCACGAGAACTACAAAACTATGTTGAGATTCCACTCCCATGCGTACACACGTGTGCGGTACAGAGGCCACAAAAGGGCTACTCGGCGACGTTCAAATCTGATCTTTTTGAGATTTCTTCTGTGGGCCACGTTAATGGACCTTCAAAACCACCCATTCTTGACTGAAATTTCGTCCTGAATCCAATGGACGGGGTGGATTTTCCAGAAAACACCTCTGTGGGGCCCACCGATCACGGCTGCGAAAAATTGCACTTCGAGTCCGTTTACGACTCTGCCACCGATTCCAGCCATCCAGCAGCTATAAAAGTGGAGTTTTGGACGTGGGAAATTCATTCAGATCTAGAGAATTGGAGATCCAGAGCCAGGGAGAGGAGAAAGAGAAGAAAGAGAAGGAAGAAGAGAGAGAGATTGTTCGGTTTGGAGTTTTAATTTATGAATTTTATTTAATATTTTTTTATGAATTTTATGGGTAACTAATCTCTCAGCTAGGGCTGAGATGAAGCCCCTAATTTGATCAGCTCTTGTATTGGTTGATTTACTTTGAATTTTAATTAATTTGTTTTTTTTCTCTAAGTGGGCTTTATGGGTTAAATTCCATACTTCTCCATCTATGAACTTGATCAAAGTATATAGATGGATGTTGTTTGGATGCTTATTACAGGTGCTTGGGTCTGATCAAGAACAGGTTTCCTATAGAGGAAGGAACAGGGTGCTTTAATGAATTGTACATACCATGTGCCCGACCAAGGACATGGGATGTATTGTTCATGGCATTGCTTAAAGGAATTAGACATTCTGTATGCCCGATTCAGGACACAGATTGTGCTTTCTCTAATAAGTGGTATCAATCTAGATCAAGGTGAATCAACAAACAAAACAAGGGTTAGGATAATTAGGGGTGGATTCGAAAGTCCTAGTGCTTTCTCTCTGATTGAATTTTCTTCCATGTTCTTAATTGTTTTTCCTAAAATTGTGCTTAGTAGTTTAGTTCATTATTCATTCCATTCTTTGCCGGATTAGTTAAGGAGAATCATAGATTTGAGTTGTGACGACCAGTCCTCGTGGGATTCGACCTCGATCTTACCGAGTTTATTACTACATCACAACCCTATACTTGGGGAGTGAACAAGACCCGACTCGAATCATGACTCAATCTAGTCAAACTGCTGCACACCTAAGGCAACGGCAAACACTCACCCTCTCATCTCTGTTTCTTTCTCTCTCCTCTGTTCTCTTTCTGTTTTCAATCTTTCTTTCTCTTTTCTCCCTGATCCTCTCTTCTTCTACTTCTTGCTGGAACGTCCAGCAATGGACGTTCGGTGTAGGCTTGACTAGGCAGCGGGTCAGGTCGTCATGGCGTGGTGCAGCAACCGCACCATTCCATCTTCTTCTCTCTCCTTTCTTTCATTTTCTTTACTTCTTCTCCTTCTTTTCCCTTCCAGTTGAGAATGTCCCGTAATGGACGTTCGGGCCGGTCTCCAGCTCGGTCGAGCTGAGTCTCGCTGGTGCAGTAAAATGGCGAGGGAGAAGACGCTGCCATCAATGGCGTCCTCACCAATGCCACATCTCTTTCAAATCCGACTCGAGCAGACATTCCATGAGGTCCCTAAAGAGCTTGCCGATGAGCTTCATCGAAGGTTTGGGGAGGTTGGGTCGGTGGGTTCGAGCAAGGAGGCAAACGGCTGATTTCTCTTTCTCCTTCTCTTTATGAATAGAAAACCTAGCTAAGGACAGTCCAGATCACTTCGTTTTGAACGGTGAAGATGCAAGAAAAGGAGGCTTACACGGATCGCTGATGTGGAGTAGCAATAGCTCCTATTTTTGAAAAATATGTGTTTGAAGGGTTGGTTTGCAGCGAGGATCGTGCGTCCACACATGCATGAAAATCTAATGTGAAAGTTGGGTTTTGGCGGGGCCCAAGCCCTGGACGCAATGGATGGTTTGGATTGTCTATAGGGTCGGTGTAGGTGGGCCACAACTCACGTTCAGACCGTCTGTTTAATAGATCTAACGGAAGGGGAAAATGAGAGAGTGACTTTCTCTTTTTAGAGAAAGCTTGGTCAAACTGGGTTTGACCGAGTAGGTAAGCTCCATGCATGGCTGGTGCACAGCCTCTTACATGCATGCCACCTATGTGGGGTCCACCGTGATGTTTGTGATAAATCCACACCGTTCATTTCACTAGATGGGCCCTAATGTGGACTTTAACCGAAGATCAAGTGGTTACAAAGCTCGGGTGGGTTATACTAGTTGAATTAACGTCGTTTATCATCGGTTGTGTTGACCCAACGGTCGGATTAGTTCCATTTCGACCATCAATGGTCAAAATGTCCTAAGGGATCACTTATGTGTCTAAGCACACCATCACATGCTACTATTCAAATAATATATAAATTTTAATATTAATATACAATCATATTCATGCTATGGATCACATGTTTATTAATATATAATTCACAATATATAATATTATATTATACATATGAATGAATTTAAGGTTGTACAATATATATTTAATTAAAATCATATTTGTGTTCTGTAATATTGTTAAATAATATAAAATCTTATTAAAATATCTAATAAATTTTGTACACATATTTATAGAAGATATTTAGTACTACGTCAGTTTTATAGTTCAATTATACATTGTAAAACTATTAATATTATTTTCATAATATTTTATATACATTAATTATATACATATCACTCTATTTCAACCCATTTTCATACATTATTTATATGATAAATAAATTATCAAGTACATCCATAATTCTTTTGATCTATGTTTATGTAAAACTTGTAATATAACAAATAAATAAATAAATATATATACTTATTAAACATTACGGGATGGTTTGATATACGAATGAATGTTGTACCAAATGATTGAACTTGATGAATTGGGGATCACTGGATGTTGATGTGTAAGGGAAGCTACATGTGTTTCCATGCACGTGTAAATTGGTTTAGATTTTCATGGTAACACCTGAGTACGAAAGTACAGGGTGTTACAAACTACCCCCCTTAAAGAGAATTTCATCCCCGAAATTCAACACTCCAACTATGAACATGAGCAACAGTCTATCTTACGGTGTCTGTATGCATCTACTAGTTCTCCATACTAAATTTATTTGTATATCCGAGCGCTCATGATTTACTGGAACAAGGCTCGTTTCATCTACCCCCCTTAAAGAAGGTTTTACCATCGGGATTCGATAACTCTCATCGCTATCCTTGTCCATCCAAGTAGTAGCATTATCCTAATGGTGCATCCTACTTCATATATGTCTAAGTTTGAAATCACCTCATATACATTTTTAATAAGTTATATCTAAATTAACCACGTCCCTTAAATTTCTAGTCTATCGTATGAACTAATGTGTTTAGATACCACCAAAAGTTAGAAGTCATTTCAATGCTAACCAAAACTAGGGAATTATTTTGATGTTCACCAACCTTAAAATTTTCTACAGTATTTTTTAGGATTACAAGTTCCTTTAGGCGATCGCTATTAATAATGTCTTATTCATTTCTCCATTCCTTTTACCTTGAGTGGTAGCTCCCCATTATCTAAGGTACGCTGTAATTTTTACATTTTCAGTGTTCGAGCCAACATGGATAGATGGTTGTAGTGGGTTTGAACTCGATACATCGATTGTCTGCCTGCAGAGCAGAGGATTTCGGTATCAATTCGCAATCCTGTTAAATCTCGATCCTTTGCTTGATCAGGGCATTGGAATCGTTGAGATTTGCTAGGACTTAGAATTTGAGTTAAACCACGTACACATCGCGTAAAAATGATTTTATCAATCCGTGATCCTGATTACTCTAGACTTTTGGAAAACCATGTAACCTTTTTTTTTTATAGCCTTATGTACACCATAGTAGATATTTGTTTTTCAATGATGCCTAAGTTTAATTTCCAAGTTCATTAACTAAACCTGAAATCTTCAAAGGAACCTAAGATCATTTCTAAGTTCAAGCAACTATGTTGCAATTTACAAGGGAACTAAAGTTCTTGTTTCTAAGTTCAAATGGTCACCTTGACAATTTTCTCGGGAACCAAAGCAACTCTCTAAGGGACTTAGAATATTAAGTATTTATATTCTCATTTCCTCCCAATTCTAAGGGATTTCTATATCAGTTAACATCCAAAAGTCTAACCTAAAAGCTTTTAGGGGCCTAAAGTTGAAGTATCCATGTTCTCAAAAATATATTTTGAAAGGAAGTTTTCATAGTTCAGATGACTATCCTAATAGTTTCTAAGTTCAATCGACTAACCTAAAAATCTCAAGGAACCTAAGTTTGGGTCTCTACATTACCAATGATCCACCTAAGTCTTAGGGAATTTCACCTAAGTTCAAATTTCTAGTTTTAAACACACTATCTTGAGACAGGTATGGTTTGTATAAGCCCATTTCCCAAGGCCCAGTTTGTCCATACTTTGCTCTGATACCAACTGTAACATCTCGACTTTTCAGGACCCAAGTACATGACCCGTTTCCCAAAACTGAGTGTTAACCTTAAAGGATGGTCAATTTCGAGTATACATTTTTTTTAAAACTATCAAAGAAAACAGATTAGCGTAGCATGGACAAATCAACATAAAGGAAAGTTTGCATTATCGCTTAAATATACACGAGCTGCTCATAATGACTTATATAACCCAATGTCTCGATGGAACAACTACAAGAATTATAAAATTTTAATACATGAGAAGTATATAAAAAAATGCATTTAAATATAAGCCGCAAGATCGTGCAGCTTCTATCGACGATACGGTCATGCATCCCAGGCACTTGTACCTAGCTCCTCATCAGTCTAGACCTATATATCACTTAAGCCACCTCTGTTACCTGTACAGTTATATTTATTTGATGGATGAGTGGCCAGCTCAGTGTGAACTCCCCTTAAGATTACACACCATCGTATTAGGAAGCATAGCTATAAAGACATGACAAGCATACAAATCACTACATGTTGCAGTCTTATTAAATGTATGGATGTGTGAATGCATCATTGACCTGAGAATGCACATCCCACTGTCGAGACAAAGGGTCATCCTAAGAGAATTAGTCACCTGGAAAAATACATAAAGGTACGCCCGAGGAGAACTAACTATCTGGAAAAGACCATAAAACATAGATCGCCCAAAGAGAATTTAATCTCCCGGAAAAGACCATAAATCACCCAAAGAGAATTTAATCTCCCGAAAAAGACCATAAAATACAGATCGCCCAAAGGGAATTTAATCACCCGGAAAAGACCATATACTATAAAAATGCATGATTAGCCCAACCGTTATTAGTCCATTCACAACCCGTAGGTTTAATAGGCTCAAAGGTCACTACGGGGAGCTCAGATCCCAGCGTAGGCCAACAGCTTAGGCATAATGTCGCATTCCACCTCCCTGGCTCATGACGCTACCACCTTAAAATGTTTAATGAATCTCAATCGACTTGTGGCCAATCATATTCAGTATATGGGGCTTACCATCGCAAGGTTGCACAAAATAAAACATCGAGCCCTTATAGGAAAAATACCAAACTAAAGCCACATAAGGTGATATCGAGACAAGCCACCAGGGGTGGATGTCAAAATAAGCCACATGGGGCAAGTATCAAAAACCATGCGATAAAGACCGTCCTGAAACCACTTAGACACAACCCCTAGATGGTAGGCCCACATCAATATTCAAATCACCTCACCACTTAATAACCGCTAAGTCGAAGGTTCATTACAACCAAATCAATCGAGTTACATCCCAAGTGTGGGTGTACATTTATAAGTAGGGGTTTCCCACTAATGTACCAGTTTAAATCCCAAAAGCAATCCACAAGTAATCCAATAGCATAAATTAAATATACAGGATAAACATTAAGCATGTAAGGTAGCAATTCAATTCCAACAGTTTAACATGTGCGGTTATGAAATAGAGATATCAATTATAAATTAAAATAAAGATTATAACATAAGCTAATGAGAAAATGAAAAGGGAAGAATCATCACCTTACACTTTGAATCGCCTACCAGCATCGTTAGGGAAAGCGCGATCCCTTAGAATCAAACCCTACCATAAATCAGGAACTTGTGCAATTAGATTCAAGTTCTGCACACTACCTAGGGTTTAAGATCATAACCTAGGGTTTTAGTTATTTATCTTTAGGGTTTTGATATAGGGTTAGGATTTTATCTTAAAGTATAGTTTGATGTCTAGGTTCTAGGATTTGAATCCTAAGTTATTATTAATATTATTATCGTACAATGGATCGAATAATACTCGCAACCGGATTAATCACTATGTTAGTCTAGTAGTCATAGCACAACTATCAACATTAATGTTATAATTAATATTAATTATTGTGACACTATTAGTCATTGAAATGGGAGTAATACGTTCTAATGTTGATGACAATAGTTATGAACGAAGAGTAAGACACTCTTATTTAATCATGGTAATCTATATGTATTAACCGATATAGATATAGGTAATTCCCTAGTGGCTATAATAATACTTATAAATGCTTATTTAATAGTTATAAGATATTATTAACACTAATGTTACGATTAATGTTAGCTAATGTAGCAATAATGATCATCATGATTAGTACAATCTACTATCCAAAATAAATATTTAGGATGATAACTAAACCACTACCATTTAATAATTACAATTTGTTTATAGTAACTAGTTCTAGCATAATGATCTACTAATGGCTAATTGTTGTTAATATTGACAAACCTAATAATAACGATGGTAACAGTACTAACAGTACATCAAAACCAGATTAGAGAGGGGGAGGAAGGTTGACTCACCTTGTTGACTCGGTTTGAAACAGAGTTAACCCAGTTGTCTTTTTCTCTTTCCAGTTTCACCTCTATTCTTTCTTCTCCTTTTCTTTCTTTTCTTCACTCATTCCCTTCCTCCATTTCTTTCCTTCCTCTCCACTCAACACCTATGCACCAACAGGTCCCTTTAGACCGAACCCATGCCCAACTCGGTCCAGTGAGTTGGACTCGCTAGCGAGGCCGGGCCTGCCTGATTTGAGTTGGTGCAGTCGTGCACCTCCCTTCTCTCTCCATTATTCCTCTGTTGGAGATTCAGCGGCAGCAGTTGGATGCCCAGCTTGGCTTGATCCAAACTCTGCTCGGCTTGAGTCAGCAAGTAGGCAGTCGCACGCTTCATCTTCTTCATCTTTCTTTCCTCTTTGTCCTAACTCTCTCCCTCTCTTATCTTTTCTCTTCTTCTTCCTTTCTTCTGCTATTGCAAGAACTACAACAAGATTTGGAGCAGACCCGACTCAAAATATGACTCGATCTAGTCAAACTGCTGCACACCTAAGGCAACGGCAAACACTCACCCTCTCATCTCTGTTTCTCTCTCTTCTCTATTCTCTTTCTGTTTTCAATCTTTCTTTCTCTTTTCTCCCTGATCCGCTCTTCTTCTACTTCTTGCTGGAGCGTCCAGCAATGGACGTTCGGTTTAGGCTTGACTCGGCAGCGGGTCGGGTCGTCATGGCGTGGTGCAGCAACCGCACCATTCCATCTTCTTCTCTCTCCTTTCTTTCATTTTCTTTACTTCTTCTCCTTCTTTTCCCTTCCAGTTGAGAATGTCCCGCAATGGACTTTCAGGCCAGTCTCCAGCTCGGTCGAGCTGAGTCTCGCTGGTGCAGTAAAACGGCGAGGGAGAAGACGCTGCCATCAATGGCGTCCTCACCAACGACACATCTCTTTCAAATCCGACTCGAGCAGACATTCCATGAGGTCCTTAGAGAGCTTGTCGATGAGCTTCATCGAAGGTTTGGGGAGGTTAGGTCGGTGGGTTCGAGTAAGGAGGCAAACGACTGATTTCTCTCTCTCCTTCTCTTTATAAATGGAAAACCTAGCTAAGGATGGTCCAGATCACTTCGGTTTGAACAGTGGAGATGAAAGAAAAGGAGGCTTACACGGATAGCTGACGTGGAGTGGCAATAGTTCCTATTTTTGAAAAATATGTGTTTGAAGGGTTGGTTTGTAGCGAGGATCGTGCGTCCACACATGTATGAAAATCTGATGTAAAAGTTGGGTTTTGGTGGGGCCCAAGCCCTGGACACGATGGACGGTTTAGATTGTCTATAGGGTTGGTGTAGGTGGGCCACAACTCACACTCAGACCATCCATTTAACGGATCTGACGGAAGGGCAAAAATGAGAGAGAGACTTTCTCTCTTTAGAGAAAGCTCGGTCAAACTTGGTTTAACCGAGCAGGTGAGCTCCGTGCACAGTTGGTGCACAGCCTCTTGCATGAACGCCACCTGTGTGGGGTCCACCGTGATGTTCGTGATAAATCCACACCGTTCATTTCACTAGATGGGCCCTAATATGGACTTTAACCGAAGATCAAGTGGTTACAAAGCTCGGGTGGGTTATTCTAGTTAAATTAACGTCATTTATCATTGGTTGTGTTGACCCAAGGGTCGAATTAGTTCCATTTCGACCATCAATTGTCAAAATGTCCGAAGGGATCACTTATGTGTCTAAGCACACCATCACATGCTACTATTCAAATAATATATAATTTTAATATTAATATACTATCATATACATGTTATGGATCACATGTTTATTAGTATATAATTCACAATATATAATATTATATTATACATATGAATGAATTTAAGGTTGTACAATATATATTTAATTAAAATCATATTTGTGTTCCATAATATTGTGAAATAATATAAAATCTTATTAAAATATCTAATAAATTTTGTACACATATTTATAGAAGATATTTAGTACTACGTCAGTTTTATAGTTCAATTATACATTGTAAAACTATTAATATTATTTTCATAATATTTTATATACATTAATTATATACATATCACTCTATTTCAACCCATTTTCATACATTGTTTTTATGATAAATAAATTATCAAGTACATCCATAATTCTTTTGATCTATGTTTATGTAAAACTTGTAATATAACAAATAAATATATACTTATTGAACATTACGGGATGGTTTGATATACGAATGAATGTTGTACCAAATGATTGAGATTGACGAATTGGGGATCACTAGATGTTGATGTGTAAGGGAAGCTACGTGTGTTTCCATGCACATGTAAACTGATTTAGATTTTCATGGTAACACCCGAGTACAAAAAGTACAGGGTGTTACAAACCCATATGGACTTATGATTGTGCAATTTCTAGAATACTTTAGAATTAGAATTCGAACTAAACTAACTACTGGAATTTGAATTAATAAATAATTGTGAGGGAAATTATCAAAGATAAAACACTAGAGCACTGAGGATCAATTTATAACTATATCTTAATGTTAATTCACTTGATTCAATTGGATTATTAATTGGAATCGAAGTCCTATCCTATCCAGCCGGATAATGGAGCGATTAAATCATTATTCATATATCAAAACATATTTGAACTTTAATTAAATTGGTTCCCACATCATGCATCAAAATATTGATCATAGAGAATTCAAAGTATCTATCATACCTATAGTGTACGATAGATTAATGGATTTTACAGATCAATCCTTTGCAAAATAGATAAGAAACAATTCTTAGTGTTCTTAAGTATCCAATGTGCACAGAGTCCACAAATGAATCAAAATAAACTAAAAATAAATCTTCATTCAAACTAACTACCAATGAATTGTTCAACAATTAAATCAAGTGCTTGAATCAAAGCAAACTAATGCATTAAGAATAACTACAAGCTTTACCTCTTAACCCTAGCTAAGAGATTAGCAAATCAAAGATATGATTGAACTAAAACTCAAACATAAAACTAACTAAAACCAAAGCATTGGAGGAGGACTCCTTGGAGGCTCCATAACTCCTTGCTCTACCCATTAAATAGGAAAAATTAGCACCAACTTGGCACCAGCTTCAATTTACACACTTTGGTTTCACTTCAGCTGCAACCAACTGGGACTTTTGGTCAGACCGAACATAGTATTCGGTCGCACCGAATTAACTCTTGATTGCAGCCAAATTTCCTTAATTTGCACCTGAAGTATTGTTTTCCGTACGTCGCACTGAACATGCCTTCGGTGACACTGAACATGGCTTCGATCGAACCAAATGTTGAACCAAATTAACTCTAAAAATCATAATTGTGTTGCTAGACTGTTCTGTGCACATTTGGTTGGACTGAACCAATCTTAGGTGGGACCGAACAATTTATTATTTTAATTGTAAAACTTTGTTATTCATTCAGTCTTTTCTCTCTCCTTTCAACTTAGTTTCCTTGGATATTTAGCACTTTAATTCTTCATTAACACATCCAAATCTCCAAATATTCACTTGATCATTCTTTAAGTTTTAGATCTTCTTTTTAATTATTTTTTCCACCTTAGCTCTTCAAATAACCTTGCATAAGAAAACATATTTAATTGAATTGATTAAGCATATCTATGCTTATAAAACCAATGTATAATAAGGGAGAAAATATAATATTTCATGCTCAACACACACCTTAACTAGCATTTTGCTAGTCCCGAGAAAAACATGCTAAAAACTAATCTTCAAAATCCAAATTTCAAATCTTTCTTAAGAAATATCATCATGTGCAACCATCTACATATGTAAGATGATGATTCAAAGATATAAGAATGAAATATGTCGGTCTAGAACCTAAAATCACTAGTAAACCATTAAACTAAGTTTCTTATCATCAATTATTTAATAAAATGTATTTAAACATCAAGCTCCTAGTATGCTTAGTGAATTTCTAACTTATAATCCATAATAGTTAAACTCTTCTCTATAACGCTAACTATGATAATTACCTTAAAGTGGACAGATCAACATAAGTTATTGATTCTGAACATATCTCATTTTCACTTATTTTTCCATCTTTTTTTATTTTTCATCGATGGCTTTCACACTAACATCATTTCTTTCTTTTTTCATTGTTTTATCATTTAAGCACATGCAACAAGTAGCTATTTTCGATTCCAACTATTGTTTAGCCGATTCTTTTCTTCTTTTTATATCAAGGAAGATAAGGATCTTCAAACTTGGTTCCTAACACTTTTTGAGTAATCATCAAGTTTAAAATTAAGAAATTAAGTTAACTTTGCAGAATATGAGTTAGATGTGAAATGTGAACTAGGCTCATTTGATGTTTAAATTTTTTTTATCAATTATTCATTTAAAAATAATTTTGTTAAAAAATTACTAATTAACTAGACTCTTAGACTTTCAAAATTTACTTTGTATTTTATCATCATATTCTCAAATATATTCCAATACATAGAATATTACTCCTCAAAGACAATTTTAAAATCTAAAAATTGAAAATTGTTGAAAGATTTTTTGCAAAAAAAAAAAAAAAAGAGCTAAAAAATAAAGAAAATACTTGATTACTTTTATCTAATCTTACCTCTTAACCTAAAATCTACATTGTCTTCAATGTAAAAGAATAGGCAATGCATTATAACATGAGACAACGAAAATACACGAGGAATGAGTTAGAAAGATTGTACCTAAGAAAGATCAATATAATGACTTGAATTCTCCACCATCTAAAAGGATTAGTACTAAACAAAACAAATCTAAAACTAACTTAAACTATTCTACCCTAATCCTAAGAAAACAATACGTGGATAGATGGACCTCCATCGGACTAGAAAGTAAGTCTTGATATACAGGATCATTTTGAGGAATAGACATATCCTCTGAATCAAATTTCTCAACAAATAGTTTAAGGCGATGATTGTTCACTTTGAAAATTTTACTATTCATTGAATTTTCTACCTCAACTACCCCATGAGGATGAACCATTTTGACTTTAAAGGGGCCGGTCCAACAAGATCGCAATTTACTAGGAAAACATTGAAGTTTCGAGTTATACATAAGGACTTTCTGATTTGGTTCAAAAAAATTTTGAAGAATGTTCCTATCATGGAACACTTTCATCTGGTCCTTATATATTCGAGAGTTTTCATAGGCATCATTCTAGATTTCTTTAACTAACTTCATTTATTTGTAAATTGCACAGTGAGCCAACTTTCTCAATATTAAAGTTGAAATTCTTTATGGCCCAAATACGCTTTATGTTCCAACTCTATAAGCAAGTGGCAAGCCTTCCCATAGACAAGTCTATAGGGTGACATATTAATGAGGGTTTTGTATGATGTATGGTAAGCCCACAATGCATCGGTCAGTCGAAGTGACCAATCTTTGCGATCCAGGTTAACCATTTTCTCAAGAATTTATTTAATCTCCTTATTTGATATTTCAACATGACCGCTCATCTAAGGATGATAGGGGGTGCTCACTTTGTGTGAAATACTATATTTCTTCATCAATGATTCAAAAGGTCTATTACAAAAGTGATATCCTTAATTACTTATCATGACTCGAGGTGTTCCGAATTAGGATAAAATATTTTCTTTTAGAAACTTAACGACCGTACGATTGTCATTATTCCAATACGAATTACCTCAACCCACTAGGAGACATAATCAACAACGAGCAAGATATATAGATTTCGAAAGGATTGGGGGAATGGTCACATGAAATTGATATCTGATCAATCGAATGCTTTAATAATAAGAATGGGGTTCAGTAGCATCATATTTCTATGGGATAAACCGCCCAATTTCTGACAACGCTCACGCGCTTTGCAAAGTTTGTGTATCTTTAAATATGGTGGGCCAAATAAAGCCACATTGAAGAATTTTCACTATGGCCTTTTTTGCAGAAAAATGGCCACCACTCACATGAGAATGACAAAATGAAATGACACTTTCTTGTTATGGTTAAGCACACATCTTTTAATGATTTGATATTGGCAATACTTAAAAAGATATAGATCATCCCATAAGAACTTGCGTATCTCGGCAAAGAATTTATTCTTATCTTGTGCAGTCCAATGAGTATAAATTATACTTGTAGCAAAATAATTAACAATATCAATATACCAAGGTAATTGAGAGACTTTAAAAAGTTGTTCATCAGGGAACTTATCATTAATAGGTGTCATCTCCATGGAATTAGATAGAACAACCTGAGAGAGATAGTTAGCCACTATGTTCTTTACTCATTTCTTGTCTTGTATTTCAATGTCGAACTCTTAGAGTAGAAGCATCCATCTCAACAGATGAGGCTAAGCATCCTTCTTAGAAAGAAGATACTTTAGTGTCATACTTAAGCCAAATTAACTCCAAAAATTACAGTTTTGTTGCTGGACTATTTTATGCATATTCGATCGAACTAAATTAATCATAGGTGGGACCAAACAATCTGTTATTTGAGTTGTACAACTTTGTAATTCAACCAGTCTTTTCTCTCTCCTTTGCACTTGGTTTCCTTAGATCTTTGGTACTTGAATGCTTCATTAAACACCTCCAAATCTCAAAATCTTCACTTGGTCATTCTTTAAGTGTTCTTCTCTTTAATAATTTTTTTCACCTTAGCTCTCCAAATCACCTCGTATAGGAAAACATACGTAGTTGGATCGATTAAGCATATTTATGCTTATAAAACTATTATATAATAAGGGAAAATATATAATATTTCACAGTTAATACTACACAAGGATTTACCCTCGTACTCACATGTATTGGTGGCCTACGTAAGGACTTACCATGTACACACTCATATCGATGGCCTACTGTTGAGGGTCAAATATTGCATATCAGACCCTATTTATTGCCTGAATTTACGAACATAGTACTGATTAACGGTTTAATTTAATCGTGTTTTCGATGCAGGATGTATTTAGGAACTTAAACTGAAATTTGGTACTAAAAGTGTGGATTTGACGCTCAGAATTCACCAGAGCAAGGGACGGACCCCAGGGTACGAAGATCAATGGAATTACACGCCAAAGACCCGCGGAAATCGAGAAACTGAAGCTCAAGTGACCTGAAAGTCAGACAAAATGCAAGATCACAGGATTCCCACCATCTGTTCTACTCGAAACTTTATACATGATCTGAGGAGCCTAAATGAACCGTACACGTCAGTTTTCAGCTCCCGAATCCCTGTGGAAGTGCTTCAAACAACAGATCAACCTATAAACTGTTAATTCTAGGCCTGCCTGATATCTGGATAAGACTCACTCTTGGTTTCAACCCCTTAAATGAGCTGGAAAAGTGAAAGGACGAAGCGGATTTCTCAAACATTGAGGTGGGACCCACTGTATACAATGGAAGTGTGCACAGCTCACGTGCACAGGAGGTGCACCGGACTGGCAAAATCGGTCAGCCACCGCTGACTCGCGTCTTCTTCAAAAACGCAACAGCGTTTCCACAGCCGACGCCGATTTTTGACTGTGGGACCCATCCAAAATTTATGTTAAAAATCTGGACCGTCCACGGTGATAAAAAGGGGGTAATTACCCTCGCCTAGGTGTCAGAAACTTAGAAGATAATGAGGATTGCAATCCAACTGTCCAAACGGAAGATGGACGGTGGACCAAAATGGGTGGTGGACCACACTAAAATCAAACTTTAAACAGCCTTCCCTGGACGGTTTTTCGTCGTGAATCTGGTGGACGGTATGGATTTCTCTAATCATCAATGAAGTGGGCCCCATCACACAATCAGCGCACCTCCTGTGCGAAGGAACAGCGTCCGCACGAACCAGACGCTGGTATTGCTAGTGGGTCCCACTGATGGCTCAGATCAATGATCGGAACCGTCTATTAAGTCCATAGGAGGGGTACAAACATTGCCTAGGTGGCGGAATCTCGGAAGATAATGGATATTTTTTTTTTGTCCGTTCGAAGGAAGACGGACGGTGGAAATGTTTGAGATGGTGGGCCGCATTAAACTTAAGAGAAATACATATTTCTCAGTGGTTTTTCGCCACTAGTAGAATGGACGGTTTGGATTTATCATCGAAACAGGATAGTGGGGCCCGCGGACACCACCGACGCAGATCTCTTTCCTTCTCTGTTTCAAACAGCGGACGCATCGCGTCTGCCGGTTTCTGAGTAGTGGGCCCCACTCGTCGTTATTTGTAAAGATCAGAACCGTCCATACCCTCCAGAGGTGGGGAAAAATCCTCGCCTAGGTGACCTTTTGGTCCCACGCATCCGATCACAAGAAATATTTGTTCAACATCAAGATGGACGGCGGAATGAAAAGATCATGGGTCACCATGGCTTGGATCCAAAACTGATCATACCAGAAGGGTTTTTCGAGTACATTCTAATGAACGGAAGGGATTTCTCAACTGATATCAATCATGGGCCCACCAAGCATCCAACGCAAGTGGATTCATCTCCTTGTGCGGAAAGGATTTCTTTCTGCCTCCGATTCCAAGCTTATATAAAGGAGGATGGACGTGAGGAGGGGGGCTATCAGGTCTGGGAGCATCTCACGGCTGGCTTGGGTTGGGACGTGAAGAAGAGGAGGAAAAGAGAGAGAGAGAGAGAGAGAGAGAGAGAGAGAGACAAAGGCCAAGGACGGGTTCTAATTTCTTTTCTGCTTCTTTAATTCTCTTCTTTTATGTATTTTTCGAGAGATTATAGCCTTGTGATGTCTGGCTAAACCTCTTAGCTAGGGCTAAGAGGTGAAGCTTGTAGCGTGATGGGAGGCCTCTTTGCTTGTGCCTTTTGTTTAGACTGATTTGATATTGATTTGGGTTTAATTAAGGGAATGTTTTCAGTCTTTAATGGTCTGTTGTGACTGAAATTACAATGGGTCTGCAATGGCTTTGAGCATGTTCTTTTCCTTTTTATGTTTATGACGTCAGGAAGCCCTGTTGTTCACCATCGTCTCCTGGGCATGGTTGGATGTCGGTACCCTTCCTAACCTTCATACATTGATCGGTTGGTAATTAGTTTAATTCTGTTGTTTGCTTTGTCTCCTGGGCATGGTTTGGTGATGGAATCCATTCTAATTCATATACCTTTCATCTTTTGAAAACTATATCAATGGCAGTTCAGTAAATTTCCATAATTCATGATATTGGCATAAGATCTCCCTGATCTCTACAAGTGGATCCTCTGAATCCCTAGTTTTCCTTCTCTGATTTTTCCTAAGTTTTAGATTAATATTTCATCATTATTCTTCAAATTACAATCGATTTAGATTTCATCTCATTCTAGTTCTATTTCTACTTAGTTTCAGATAACGTACAAGTTCCAGTCCCTTGGGATTCGACCTCGGTCTTACCGAGTTTATTACTACATCACAACCCTATACTTGGGGAGTGAACAAGTTTTTGGCGCCGTTGCCGGGGACTGACGGCTACGATTTTCTGAAATTAATTGGATTTAGAGTTAGTTTAAGATTAGGATTTTACTAATTTTAATTTTTAATTTTGTTTTCTATTTTGATTCATAGAACTAACTTATTTTCTATTCTGTAGGTTGTTAAGATAGAACTTCTAATTTTGTAAACTCTTTCTGATTTTCTAAATTTTCTAACTCTTTAGATTTGGTTTGCTTTAGAAATTTCTTCTATTTAAAAACTAACTTATTTTGTTTTATTTTGCAGGTCTTTAGCTTAAGGACTCCAATTTGGTAATCTCCTTCCAACCCTCTTTTCTTTCTAGATTCATATTTTCTTTCTTAGGATTTGATTGAGGGCTGTGAGTGTTTCATGCCCAAGTGGGCCCGTGACGACACTCGACGTCTCTTGACTGAAGGAGGATTAGTTGAGGGGTTGACTGTCCATCGCAGGATTAGACACCGCTCGAATTCCCCTGAGTTAATTGAGGTTATGGCTGCAAATCAACCTCAAGCACTATCTCAACAGATGGATGAGGAAGTACATGATGAGAATGAGGTGCTTCAAGCACCCCCGCCTCGTACTTTACGAGATTATTTACAACCGGCGGGGGTGAGTACGCCCTCATGCATGATTTTTCCTGAAAACACAGGACAGATGGACATCAAGCTAAGAGTTATCCAACTCCTTCCTAAATTCCATGGGCTTGAATCAGAAAGTCCATACTTACATTTAAAAGAGTTCGATGAGATTATAGCCACCTTATACTTTCCCAATGTATCCGAGAATACAATCAGGCTGAAACTCTTTCCTTTTTCCTTGAAAGAGAAGGCTAAGACTTGGTTACATTCACTGCGTCCCAGATCCATTGGCACATGGAATGATTTGCAGAGGGAATTCATAAAGAAATTTTTCCCACACCATAAAACGATTACCCTCAGAAAAGCAATCATGAACTTCGCCCAAAAGGAAGATGAAACATTCTACCAATGTTGGGAAAGGTTCAAGGATCTTGTCAGTTCATGCCCACAACACGATTTTGAAATGTGGCGCATTACAAATTTTTTCTATGATAGACTGACATCTTCCATACGCCAACTGGTCGAGACAATGTGTAATGGAGAATTCATGAATAAAGAAGTCGATGAGGTATGGGATTACCTCGATAGACTAGCCGAGAATGCACAATCATGGGACCATTACCCAAAATCAAACACTACGCCTAGGCCAACTCAATCTAAGGAGAAAGGTAGAGTATATCTCCTGAAAGAAGAGGACGATGTAAATTTTAAAGTAACTAATCTCACTCAAAGAGTCGAGGCCATGGAAGGAAAGAAGGATAAGGTTAATGAAATTGTTTGCGGCATCTGTGATTGCAACATTCACACAACTGAAAATTGTCCTACCATATCTGCCTTTCGAGGAGTGTTGAATGAGCAAGCCAATGCCGTAAATAACTACCAAAGACCTTTCAATGGATCTACCTCCAATACATACAATCCTGGTTGGAGAAATCATCCAAATTTTAGTTGGAGGAATGGACAAACTACTACCCCTCAAAGTTTCTTTAATCAAAATCAAAATCAGGGGAAACCTCAAGAAGAACCGGTTCAAAATCTCATACAAGAGCTGACTCAGGCAGTGCGTGGACTTACAGACTTTATGCAGAAAATAGATTCACGTATGACGGTTATAGAAAAGGGGATGCTTCCTCCACAACCGCTCCCTAATCCTAAACCGCAATACGAGATAAATGATCCCAACTCTTCAAATCAAATGGGACACGCTAAATCCATCACCACTCTTAGGAGTGGGAAGATCATTGATAAAACCCTTCCGGTTAGGCCCGAAAAGCCTCAAGAACCAGAAGAGGACAATAATGATGGATCTCGTGATGTCCCACAAAATTTAGAACCGGAACTTCTAGAGAAGCCAGTTGCTCCGTTCCCCCAACGGTTGGTTGCACTAAAACGTCTTTCTAACTCTCAAGATATTCTGGAGGTGTTGAAACAAGTGAAAGTCAACATTCCTCTACTTGATGTCGTAAAACAGGTTCCTCTATATGCAAAATTTCTGAAAGACCTATGTACGACCAAAAGACGGCAGAGTATTCAAAAGAAGATTTTCTTAACTGAGAAAGTGAGTGCCATCCTGAAGCAAGACGTGCCGCAGAAATTCAAGGATCCCGGTAGCCCAACCATATCATGTGTAATTGGGAACCATCGAATTGATCACGCACTTCTTGACTTGGGAGCGAGCGTCAATCTGATCCCCTACTCGGTATACAAACAGTTAGGATTGGGTGAGTTAAAACCCACCCTAACCACACTACAACTTGCTGATCGAACTGTTCGTGTACCAAGAGGGATTATTGAGGATGTGTTAGTCCAAGTCGATAGATTTTACTACCCTGTAGATTTTATCATCCTGGACACCGAACCTATCAACAACATGAGCACTCAGATTCCTGTCATTCTTAGTCGCCCATTCCTTGCCACGTCAAATGCAATCATCAATTGCAAGAATGGTGTCATGACTATGTCTTTTGAAAATTTGACATTGGAGTCAAACATCTTTTTCAATAACGGCAGCAACGCAGAGGATGATGACGATGTCCACGACATTAACATGATTGATACTTTCGTGGAAGATAGGACACCCCTTACCTTATCCTCTGATCCTCTAGAGATGTGCTTGGCCCACTCCCATGAGTTTGATGATGATATGATTAGGGAGACGTGTGCCTTGCTTGATACTGCACCGGTACTTGAAGTTAACCGGTGGAGGCCACAATTTGAAGAATTGCCACAAACTGATGTAGTGCCTCTACCGTCTAACCTCAAGGCACCGAAGCTTGACCTAAAACCTTTGCCCTCTGATTTGAAATATGCCTACTTAGGTCAAGATGAGACATACCCGGTGGTGATCTCTACCCACCTGGAGAAAGAACAGGAGAGTATGCTCATATCTACTCTCATTGAGCATAAAGGAGCCCTAGGATGGACAATAGCGGACCTCAAGGGAATCGACCCCTCGATTTGTACTCACCACATATATCTTGAGGAAAATGCGAAAACCGCTCGGCAACCACAACGTAGACTAAATCCAAACATGAAGGAAGTGGTTAAGGCCGAGGTTCTCAAACTATTAGATGTGGGTATCATATACCCTATATCTGATAGTCAATGGGTGAGTCCAACTCAGGTGGTTCCTAAGAAGTCCGGAATCACCATCGTAGCCAATGCTAATAATGAACTCGTGCCGACTAGAGTCACTACTGGTTGGAGGATGTGCATTGACTACAGAAAGTTGAATACCGTCACAAGGAAGGATCACTTTCCTTTGCCCTTCATTGATCAAATCTTAGAAAGGCTAGCTGGTCATTCCTATTACTGTTTCCTTGACGGGTATTCGGGCTACAATCAGATTGAAATCGCCCCTGAGGACCAGGAAAAGACCACATTTACATGTCCCTACGGCACCTTTGCTTACCGAAGGATGCCATTTGGATTATGTAATGCCCCTGCCACCTTTCAGCGATGTATGTTGAGTATCTTTTCTGATATGGTGGGGCAATATCTAGAGGTCTTCATGGACGATTTCTCTGTCTATGGTTTATCATTCAGTAAGTGCTTGGAAAGTCTTAAATGTGTGCTGAATAGATGTGAAGAAAAGAATCTGGTACTTAATTGGGAGAAGTGCCATTTCATGGTTCATAAGGGAATTGTCCTTGGACATATCATCTCGTCCAAGGGAATTGAGGTAGATAAGGCAAAAATCGATCTTATCTCCAACCTACCTCCACCCAAGAACATCAGGGACGTGCGATCCTTCTTAGGACATGTAGGATTTTACAGGCGATTCATAAAGGACTTTAGTCTCCTCTCTCGTCCTTTATGTAATCTTCTTCAAAAGGATGTTCCATACGAGTGGACTGAGCAATGCCAGGAAGCTTTCACGAAGCTTAAAGGCATGTTAACCACTGCACCCATCATGCAGCCACCCGACTGAAGCCTTCCTTTTGAGCTTATGTGCGACGCTTCCGATTATGCTCTTGGAGCGGTTCTAGGCCAGAGAAAAGATAAGAGGCCATACGCCATCCATTATGCGAGTAGGACTTTAAATCCTGCCCAAGTGAACTACTCGACTACGGAAAAGGAACTCTTAGCTGTAGTGTTCGCCTTAGACAAATTTAGGTCCTACTTGATCGGATCCAAGATCATTATCTATACAGATCATGCGGCACTGAAGTATCTTCTTTCTAAGGATGATTCTAAGCCCCGCCTGATACGATGGATCCTTCTACTCCAAGAATTTGATTTGGAAATTAAAGATAAAAAGGGAGTAGAGAACGTAGTGGCCGATCACCTTTCTCGCCTTAACACCTCTGATTCCCTTGAGGCGACCCATATCAATGACATGTTCCCTGATGAACAACTGTTCAGAGTCTCCCATTCACTTTGGTTCGCTGATATTGCTAATTATCTTGCTATAGGTTCCATACCGTCACATTGGACTGCGCAAGATAAGAAGAAATTTTTCACCGAGGTACGCAAATTCTTCTGGAATGATCCATACTTGTTTAAATATTGCCCAGACCAAATCTTGGGGAGATGTGTGCCAGACGATGAGCATAAGAGTGTCATCTCCTTTTGTCACTCACAGGCCTGTGGTGGTCACTTTTCTGCAAAAAAAGACCACAGCCAAGATTCTGCAGTGTGGCTTCTATTGGCCCACTATGTTCAGGGACACTCATGAGTTTTGCAAAGCTTATGAGCGTTGTCAGAAATTGGGAGCATTGTCCCGTCGAAATATGATGCCTTTGAATCTCATTCTTATCATAGAGGCATTTGATTGCTCGGGCATCGATTTCATGGGACCATTCCCCCAATCTTTTGGAAATTTGTATATTTTGCTTGCCGTAGACTATGTCACTAAATGGGTCGAAGCGATTCCATGTCGGAATAATAACCATCGCACGGTCATTAAATTCCTAAAAGAGAACATCCTTTCCCGATTTGGAATGCCTCGAGCTATTATTAGTGATGGGGGCTCACACTTTTGTAATAGGCCATTCGAGAGTTTAATGAAGAAATACGGTATCTCTCATAAGGTGAGCACCCCATATACCACACAGACAAGTGGGCAAGCTGAGATTTCTAATAGGGAGATCAAACACATTTTGGAGAAAACGGTTAACCCTGACCGTAAGGATTGGTCAATTCAATTGACCGATGCCTTATGGGCTTACCGTACTGCTTTTAAAACCCCTATTGGAATGTCTCCCTTTAGACTCGTCTATGGGAAGGCTTGCCACTTGCCTGTGGAATTGAAACATAGAGCCTACTGGGCGATCAAAAATTTAAATTTCAATCTGAACAACGCTGGCTCGCTACGCAAACTTCAGTTGAATGAACTTGAAGAAATCCGGAACGACGCATACGAGAACTCAAGAATTTACAAGGACAGGATGAAGGCGTTTCATGACCAACATATTCTACGAAAATCATTCATGCCAGGTCAGAAAGTCCTTTCGTATAATTCTCGATTACATCTCTTTCCGGGTAAGTTTCGATCTCGTTGGACCGGCCCTTACATTGTTGTTACTGCATATCCTCATGGGGCCGTCGAGATAAGAGATCCTGACAATGGCAAGGAGTTTAAAGTAAATGGACATCGTTTAAAGCCATTTGTCGAGAAATTTGATTCAGAGGACATGTCCATGCCTCTGACTGATCCTGTTTACCAGGACTGATCTCCTAGTCTGATGGAGGTATAGGTAGGTTTATCGCTTTCATAGGATTAGGGTAGTTTCTTTGGTCTGGCTGAAGACGGTAAACTTAGCGCTCCTGGGAGGCAACCCAGCTTTTCAACTTATTTCATTTTCGTAGTTAGTTCAATGTTTGTTGGTAACATTACTGCAAACCCTCACGAGACTACAACTCATCCACTAGGGAAACCTAGGGGTTTAAAGGCTTGTTGTATGCGCTAAATGCAATCGAGAGCACCTGTGAAAGTGGTATAGGTAGGATTCTATTTTAGTTTTGCTTTCTCTCTCGTGCTGACCGGATTTCATGCTGTGATCTCTTGGAAAGTCTCTCACGATTCATCATCCAGGTACTATCTTCCCATCACTTCTCATATACTTTCGTTGTCCCATGTGTATTGCATGCTTACATCTTTTACATTGAGGACAATGTATATTTTAGGTTGGGGGTAGGGGATTAAGAAACCTAATCAGTGTTTTTCTTGGTCTTGAGCAAAAATTGTGAAAATTTTTAAAATTTTTTCTGAACATTCTTGTGAATTCGAAGTGATGTTGATGGCCATCTTTGATTTAGAATTACGGGATATGGAATGTTGGTGATTTACTACTCTTGGATTCAGTTGCTCGTTAGATTTCACAGTTAAGTTTGAATTGTTAATCCATAATTAGAACTTGTAAACATTGAGTGAGTCATGATTTCACATACCACGTCTCACTTACACATTGAGTTTTCAGTTTGATATTGAATGATTAACTTGGTAATCACTGAGCATGAAAGAAACCAGCCTAAAAGATTTGGCTATCAGGGTATGAAGAAGAATTGAAAAGGTTGGGCAAATAATCTTCACCATAAGTTTGCTCCCTATAGGTGTAAATTTAACTCCCCATGGATGATATATGAAAAAGGTTTAGGTGTACGGTCTTCACCATAGGTTTGCTCCCTATAGGTGAGGATCGGACTCCCCTTCTTGGCGTTACCTTCAATGAAAAAAAAAAATCAAAGGCTGAAAGAAAGAAAAAGAATGATCTATGAGGGACCAAGGGACCTTTTAGTTTAGGTTTTGGTTGTCCTGGATGCACTTGTGGTTACCAACGTTATCATGAAATAGAGAATTGAATATTAATGTTGAAAGCCGAGATTATACTATACATCTATGGAACTCAATGTTTAGAATTTCTCTAATTGATGGATTAATACTGTGCACTTGATTATGAGGTTTGCCGTCTGCTTGAGTCTAGGAGAGAGTAATGGCCAATATTTGTGAATCCTAAAATTCTAGCATCTGGTTTAATTTTCAAAAATTACTTGAGCTTCACAAGAATTATCTCGTAATTCTCAACTTAATTTTCGAATATTTTGCTCGGGACTAGCAAAATGCTGGTTGGGGGTTGTGTTGAGGGTCAAATATTGCATATCAGACCCTATTTATTGCCTGAATTTACGAACATAGTACTAATTAACGGTTTAATTTAATCGTGTTTTCGATGCAGGATGTATTTAGGAACTTAAACTGAAATTTGGTACTAAAAGTGTGGATTTGACGCTCAGAATTCACCAGAGCAAGGGACGAACCCTAGGGTACGAAGATCAATGGAATTACACGCCAAAGACCCGCGGAAATCGAGAAACTGAAGCTCAAGTGACCTGAAAGTCAGACAAAATGCAAGATCACAGGGTTCCCACTATCCGTTCTACTTGAAACTTTATACATGATCTGAGGAGCTTAAATGAACTGTGCACGTCAGTTTTCAGCTCCCGGATCCCTGTGGAAGTGCTTCAAACAACAGATCAACCTATAAACTGTTAATTCTAGGCCTGCCTGATATCTGGATAAGACTCACTCTTGGTTTCAACCCCTTAAATGAGCTGGAAAAGTGAAAGGACGGAGCGGATTTCTCAAACATTGAGGTGGGACCCACTGTATACAATGGAAGTGTGCACAGCTCACGTGCACAGGAGGTGCACCGGACTGGCGAAATCGGTCAGCCACCGCTGACCCGCGTCTTCTTCAAAAACGCAACAGCGTTTCCACGGCCGACGCCGATTTTTGACTGTGGGACCCATCCAATATTTATGTTGAAAATCTGGACCGTCCACGGTGATAAAAAGGGGGTAATTACCCTCGCCTAGGTGTCAGAAACTTAGAAGACAATGAGGATTGCAATCCAACTGTCCAAACGGAAGATGGACGGTGGACCAAAACGGGTGGTGGACCACACTAAAATCAAACTTTAAACAGCCTTCCCTGGACGGTTTTTCGTCGTGAATCTGGTGGACGGTATGGATTTCTCTAATCATCAATGAAGTGGGCCCCATCACACAATCAGCGCACCTCCTGTGCGAAGGAACAGCGTCCGCACGAACCGGACGCTGGTATTGCTAGTGGGTCCCACTGATGGCTCAGATCAATGATCGGAACCGTCTATTAAGTCCATAGGAGGGGTACAAACATTGCCTAGGTGGCGGAATCTCGGAAGATAATGGATATTGTTTTTTTGTCCGTTCGAAGGAAGACGGACGGTGGAAATGTTTGAGATGGTGGGCCGCATTAAACTTAAGAGAAATACATATTTCTCAGTGGTTTTTCGCCACTAGTAGAATGGACGGTTTGGATTTATCATCGAAACAGGATAGTGGGGCCCGCGGACACCACCGACGCAGATCTCTTTCCTTCTCTGTTTCAAACAGCGGACGCATCGCGTCTGCCGGTTTCTGAGTAGTGGGCCCCACTCGTCGTTATTTGTAAAGATCAGAACCGTCCATACCCTCCAGAGGTGGGGAAAAATCCTCGCCTAGGTGACCTTTTGGTCCCACGCATCCGATCACAAGAAATATTTGTTCAACATCAAGATGGACGGCGGAATGAAAAGATCATGGGTCACCATGGCTTGGATCCAAAACTGATCATACCAGAAGGGTTTTTCGAGTACATTCTAATGAACGGAAGGGATTTCTCAACCGATATCAATCATGGGCCCACCAAGCATCCAACGCAAGTGGATTCATCTCCTTGTGCGGAAAGGATTTCTTTCTGCCTCCGATTCCAAGCTTATATAAAGGAGGCTGGACGTGAGGAGGGGGGCTATCAGGTCTGGGAGCATCTCACGGCTGGCTTGGGTTGGGACGTGAAGAAGAGGAGGAGAGAGAGAGAGAGAGAGAGAGAGAGAGAGAGAGAGGCCAAGGACGGGTTCTAATTTCTTTTCTGCTTCTTTAATTCTCTTCTTTTATGTATTTTTCGAGAGATTATAGCCTTGTGATGTCTGGCTAAACCTCTTAGCTAGGGCTAAGAGGTGAAGCTTGTAGCGTGATGGGAGGCCTCTTTGCTTGTGCCTTTTGTTTAGACTGATTTGATATTGATTTGGGTTTAATTAAGGGAATGTTTTCAGTCTTTAATGGTCTGTTATGACTGAAATTACAATGGGTCTGCAATGGCTTTGAACATGTTCTTTTCCTTTTTATGTTTATGACGTCAGGAAGTCCTGTTGTTCACCATCGTCTCCTGGGCATGATTGGATGTTAGTACCCTTCCTAACCTTCATACATTGATCGGTTAGTAATTAGTTTAATTTTGTTGTTTGCTTTGTCTCCTAGGCATGGTTTGGTGATGGAATCCATTCTAATTCATATACCTTTCATCTTTTGAAAACTATATCAATGGCAGTCAGTAAATTTCCATAATTCATGATATTGGCATAAGATCTCCCTGATCTCTACAAGTGGATCCTCTGAATCCCTAGTTTTCCTTCTCTGATTTTTCCTAAGTTTTAGATTAATATTTCATCATTATTTTTCAAATTACAATTGATTTAGATTTCATCTCATTCTAGTTCTATTTCTACTTAGTTTCAGATAACGTACAAGTTCCAGTCCCTTGGGATTCGACCTCGGTCTTACCGAGTTTATTACTACATCACAACCCTATACTTGGGGAGTGAACACCTAAATAAGGACTTACCCACGTACACACCTATATTGATGTCTTGCACAATGACTTACACAAGTACTCACCCGTGTCAGTGGCAATACTATCCTACACAGGACTTACGCGAGATTGGGTTACAAACTCTCCACTCAATCCTACATAAGGAATGTGAGGACTCTTACAATTTGACAACTTACTTGTCAGATTGCTTTTGTAACTTCATCTTGGGTTACTTGATCGATGCTCTCTTGTGCTTCAATCAACTCCCATTTTGCTACCCCGATCGTTAATGCTAATATTTTTTCAATGTTTTACCTCCAAGATCAAATACCTTGCATGCAATGCTTCTTTGAGGTGACCAAGGTGATGAGACATTGGTAGAATCTCCTACGACTAATTATATAATTGAAATCCTAGGAGATTCACCTAAATATGTCTTCTAGAGGATTTAGACAAAGGTTATGTCAAAACGCTTTGGTCTGACCCTAGAATAATTGTGGAGTTTGAGTTCATCTTTAACATTGAGATTAAAATCCTCGTTAGAGTGGTAAAACTCAAGAAGATGAATCAATTTCATGGAATTAGAGGCTTAGGGTGTGGGATATGAGTGGAGATTCACATCAGCTTCTATTGCGCCAAAAATTTATTCTAATACCCAAAGACCGGATCTTCTTTATAAATGAATCAAGTTCCAACGATCATAAAACTTGTAGAAAAGGCTAGACTTCGGTCTGACCAAAATTGATTTCGATCGCACCGAATTAGTTAGTGGAAAAACCATGAAAGTTGCTTGACAATTTTTGGCACATTTGGTCGGACCAAATATGGTTTTTGATCACACCAAATATTGCTGAATGATTCTTTTGTTGGAGCTGAATTACATGAATTTCAGCGCTTTGTTGATGTTCTGTTTTGAGCACTTTTTGTGGAGCCAAAGGGGGGTTGAATGGAACTGAATGTAGCCTGAAATTGTGCAATTTATTTTTTCTAGTAACTTAGGACCTTTAAAGCCAATCTAAGCGTATTCAATTAAGGCTCCTAAGGCTGAGGGATGATCAATAAAAGGTTTATCTACTAGGGTTAAGATCATCTACTAAGGCACCTCTTATACATGTTCTTTGCTTCTTGATTTTTCATATCCTCTTATGTCTTCGTTCTTCAGCTTCGACATATATATAGAATCACATGATTTACAAATAAGGTGCACAAATTAGTGTGCTAACAAAGTGAGTTCTTTATTGTAAAAGAATGTTATTATATTCGATTCAAGGAGAGTCATGTTATACTCTCTAAGCATACACAGTTTGATAAGTAGGCATTCTAAATTCTATAAATGGCATACGTTAACTGAAGCTAGATGAATTGTATACAGCATACCAAAAACAGGGTGACCAACTACATTAGAACTAGACCATGATAGAAGGCTTGAAACTTAGAATCTTGAAAACCTGAACCATAGGAACCCTAAAGCTTAAATTTCCCAAAAACTTAAACCCTAGAAACCCCATAGCCCATATTCCCTGAAAACTTGAAAACCTAAATCCTAGGAAACCTTAAGACCCAAAACCCAGAATCTTAATTCTAAAACATTCACCAGAAACTCATATTCCAACCCGATTTAAGTTGTCCTGAGACCATTTCTTCTTGCTATTTAGTCTTCTTAAGGTAGTGTGACAAACCAAATAACCTTAGGTTAAGGTAATTAACAGCTCATTGGAAAAATCATCAAAGTACCTTATCAAAGAGTCCAAAATCACTCATATCCAATCAGTATTGAATGAGATCCGGCCAATACCATTAAAAAGCTTATCAAACAATCTTTCAAATGAGCCTGAGACCACCGAAAATGGAGTTGTAACAAGAGACATACGAGCATTTTTATGTCGTCCTACGCTAATGTACATCCCAACCAGAATTTGATTTTCGCCGGCATTGAAAAGTGCATTTATCAACTAACAAGTCTTTATCAGCTCAAAACAACTTGAGGGGCGTGGAATCAAGGCACGTGGCAACTAGAGAAATCTGATTACTATTAATGGGAATGGATTCCCAGTAGTTTTGCCTTAAAAAAAAAAAAAAAAAAAAAAAAAAAAAAAAAAAAAAAAAAAAAAAAAAGAAAGAAAGAAAAACTCACTAATTGCAGATAGAGAAGTTTGGGATAGGGCTAGAGACACCAAGTGGGAAAGGAGAGGAGAGAAAGGAGAGGGAGAGAGAGGAGAGAGAGAGAGAGAGAGAGAGAGAGAGAGAGAGAGAGATGCTAACCCATCCACCCACCAGCCATCCAAACCTAGGTTCCAATCAGTCCAAGCCTCTTCAATGGTGCATATTCAATGGAGTAAGGAGAGGATTTGAGATATCCACCCACCTCATCCACAAAAGAGTGTTTGGTCTCTCTTATCCTCTCTTACATCTTCATAGCATGCGATCACCCCATGTAGTTATACTAAGACATTTTATTTCTTTATTTTAGATACAAAATTTCATTTCTCATACACACCTACTAACATTTTCTTCATTTTTATTGGTCTTTCCGATGTATGCTCTGCATCTTTCCAATTAGTTGGAACATGATGCAATAGAAATTAGAAAACCATTTGCCTTTTTAGTTTTGTTTTACATTAGGTACACACCGGTCATGATAGATGCTATGCGCCTCATCTCCATGGTCGTGATCGCATTGGTTTCATATTATTCTTTTTCTTTTTATTTATTAATCTTTGAAACTTGCGTTGACATTAAGCACATTATCTCCATAGTCCAACCCTCGGATCTTTATAGAACTCAATTAAATGCAAAAAAAATAAATAAATAAATAAATAAAATCAAAATCCTAGTAGAGACCACTTAAATGCCGGCAGAAGAGGGTGTCCAACCCCTTTCGTCACTAAGGCCCTTAGAATCTCTAGTCGTAGACTAACCGTAGAAATCACTTGAATTGGGGAATCTTGTGATTCCCCACACCTTAAGTAATCTACGGTTTTTAGGCAAACATAGATTTTAACCTTCATTGGCATTAATGGCTACTTCAAGTTGAATTCATTATCATATATAAGTCAATACCACAGTCCCTCTTCAGCACCATTCAGAAAGAAACCGCACCTGAGGCACAGATTTTGCAGCTTTACTTTTGAGTTAAGGAGTCTTGTGTTCCCCGCCCTAAAGCGATTATACAGTTTTTAACCAGCCGTATATTCTAAAGCTTTATTGGATAATGGTGGTGTAAAGTTGTATTCATTATCATATCTAAGTCAATATGCAAATAAACCACACTTAAAGAAAAATGTGAGCCTATGTGCTGCATTCATAGATTTGGTGACTCTATCGGGTATGCGAGCCACTAGCCAATGCTCGGCTCAAAACATAGGAATTTTATATTTTCAGGTATTTTATAATTCTAGTTCTTTATCCTAAAATGATATCTAAAGACGGATGGACGGGTTGAATTTCTCACCAACATCGCAGTGGCCCCACCCAAAATCCTTGCGCAGGACATCCCTGCGAAAGGCTTTCCAGGAAATCCGCGTCCATATAAGACCGGCGTCACCAGAAACGGATTGGCTACTCCCCCTGCCACTAGCCAATGGTTGGTGGTCAGTGCTCTGTGGGCCCCACCATGATGTATGTGTTTCATCCATGCCGTCCATCTATTTTTTCAGATCCTTTTGTGGCATGAAACAAAAAAGAAGGTATATCCCAATCTCAAGTGGACCACATTACATGAAACAGTGTTGAACAAGCGTCGACCATTAAAAACCTTTTTGGGGCAATAAAAGTTTTGGATCAAGCTTATCATTTTTTTTTCTCCCCCTTTATCTGGCCCTGTATGAACTAACAGGTTGGATGTCAAATAAACAGTACAGTGCGCCTTAGGAGTATTTTAATGGTGGATATCCAATCACTATTGTTTTCTTGTAGTGTGGTCCACCTGAGATTTATATCCCTTTCATTTTGGGTAACAAGCCATAAATTGATCTGTAAAAATGAATGAAACACATACATCATGGTGGGGCCGACAGAGCACCGACCACCAGCCGCGTGCTGGTCAATCCCCGTCCTGCGTCGCCTCAAGTTTGTCTCGGGTGATTCCGATCCCATCAAGATGGGTCCATTGATCATCACCATCATGATTGGGGTGGAAACGGACCCGATTGATCCAGTAAGCCCGCATATATCTTTACTGGGCTTGGACCCATTAGCTTAGTCCGTTCGTAGGCATGTATAGCCCGAGCACTTTTCAGGCCAGGATTGGGCTTGTGTGTGACTTTAGCCCGATCCGGCCCTGCCCGACTTCATATTCTTTCCTACAAATATCCACTTCAATCTCTTTTGTACATGTGCAAGTGCGACCCACCTGATTAACGGATGGATTAAAAACATCCACCTTTATAAATACGTATTTGATCAATTTCTGTGAGACATCTGGTCACGATGGGGCCCAATCAATTTTTTGGCTCGTCGGTCTAGGAAACGGATTGGCTACTGACCCTGCCACTAGCCAATGGCTAGTGGTCGGTGCTCTGTGGGCCCCACCATGATGTATGTGTTTCATCCATTCCATCCACCCATTATTCCATATCATTTTCTGTTATGATCCCAAAAATTAGGTCGATCCAAATCTTAAATGGACCGCACAGTGTTGATTGAATTTCCACCATTAAAAACTTCTTGGGGGCACAAAAGTTTTGGATTTTATATATATATATATATATATATATATATATATATATATATATATATATATATATATATATATATATATATATATATATTTCCCTTCATCCAAGTGTGTATGACCTAATCAACAGATTAGATTTCAAATAACCATTACAGTGGACCCTAGGAGGTTTTTAATGGTGGGCATTCAATAAGTACTGTTTTCCCATAGTGTGGTCCAAATGATATTTAGATCTATCTCATTTTTAGGATCAAGCCATAAAATTATTGTTAAAAATGGATGGACGGCGTGGATAAAACACATACATCATGGTGGGCCTGCTATGCTGCACCCTTGCAGGCCTCACGCCTTGGACCATATAGTGTCGGGCCCCTACATTTTTCCGTGCCGTGGGTGGTCCAATATCTAAAAATCGTGCAATCCGGACGGTCCACCCACTCTACGAAGGAACGATGTTTCCCTGGTCCCATCTTTATCTTAACCGTTTGTTTGGTGGTAATAGGTCGGATGGTCAGGATCGTCAGCTAATTGTGATTTCCCGTCAGCAGCCTAACCAAAGTGAGGCCCATCAAATGGACGAACTGGTGAGCCCCACCTTGAAACGCAAGGCAATGGATGGTCAGCCGTGACTGATCAGTACCTACTTACCACTGTCATTCATATGCAGGGCGTGTGCTTGCCCCGAAATGCATGGGAGCATGAGAAATTGTGAACCCCACCTGATAAATGGACCCACACTTTCTTTTCTTTTTCTTCTTCTTTTTTGATAGAGACACCCATCCTTTCTATTTTTGGTATACAATAGTGCATACTTTGTACTGATTTCTTACAGTAAGTAGAAAAGAGAGGGTCCATTTATCAATCAGGCTGGCCATCGATGTAAACAACCGAAAACCAACCTTCCCGCGAAACTACTGACGGAATCTCTTGATTCCGCTCCACGAAAAGAGTATGACTTGCGAGAATGAGTTCATTTCGCAGCGACTTAGGACAGCGACATCTGTCGCCACATTGGGCCCACATAATGAGATTATCTAATGATCGGAACCGTCTATTTTGGAGATGATTTCAATGTAAGAATTTATAGAAATTTACAATGAAAATAAGATTCTGAACATCTAACATACGTAGATACATTCATATCTAAAGATCGAAGGTCAGGATCATCAATAAAGCCTGATTATAGGTACATAAGTTATCTATCGTGTCACGGGAGAAATAGACAGATTTAATCATCAGAAAATACACGCATGTGGACCCCATGGTGCGACACAAACTAGTGATTCTATGTCGCGACACAGGAAAAATGTATATAACATGACCGGCTCTCTTTCTTAGCTCCCCTCTCAGTGCCAGAAATACACGGAAGCTCCATATATAGCTTTGAAGGAAAGACGGTTACTTACGCATTTGGGCTTTCTTTTTCTTCCTTTTCTTGAAAAAGCTTCCTGTGATTGTATGAGACCTAAAAGGTCCACTAATTGGATGGTTAGGATGATTTTTGTGGGCAATGATCCCTCCATGGTGGGCCCAGACAAAATCAATGGTCTAGAATTCAGATCACCAAACGAAGGGTCTACACGGCTGCATATGACGCTTGAAAAGGCAGGCACTCATAAATTATACACGTGGCATATACTAATTCAATAAAACCGATTAGATGGTGCAACCAACTGTTTCCATGTTACAATCTCAAGATCAGATTGGTTGAACAATCCTAACCTTTGATTCGGACACTTGCTTGTGGAAATAGGACCGTTGGATATTTTCATTTTAATCGTCCAGCTATGGGATAGACAGGTAATCGAATAAACTAAATTTTTGGTTCGTGATACACTTACAAAGCGTATCATAAATATTGGACTGTTTAATGTGGATGTTGAATGCCACGTGTGCAATTTGTAAGTAGATTCTAAGTGCCTGCGTATCAGCCATCACACTGCCAGTGTGAGTGTGTGGTGATGTGTGTGCGTGTGTTAAAAAATTTAAAAAAAAATTTAAAAAATAAAGTTTCTAAGTGCCTGCGTATCAGCCATCATACTGCCAGAGTATCAAAGTTATTCTCCTGTGAGAAAGCGACGATGAGAGTGATGGACGCGTTTGGTTAGTAGCCCCCGCCAGGACCTAGACGGTCCTGTCAGTGTCTTTGTGGGGCCCACCGTGATGTATATATTTTATCCATGCCGTCCATCTATTTTTACAGATCATTTTAATCTATAAAATCAAATAGTAAGTAAATAGAATACTTGAGTGGACCACACCACAGGAAGCAATGGAGATTGAACTCTTGCCGGTGAAAACTTCCTATGGCCCACCGTGAATTTATTTACCATCCAACCTGTTCATAAGGTCACATAAACCTGGATGAAGAGAAATATAAATATCGGCTTGATCCAAAACTTCTATGGCTCCCCAGAAATTTTCAACACTCAGCACTCAATCCCCATTGATTCCTGTGGTGTGGTCTACTTAAGCCTTCGATCTATCTATTTTTTAAAGTCATAGTCTAAAATGATCCGAAAAGTTTGATGAACGGAGTGGATAAAACATACACATCACGGCTGGCCCCAAAGATCTAAGTACAGGACCTAGCGAGGTCCTGGTGGGCGTAGCACCGGATCCGCGTCCGAAAGTGATGGGATGCTAAAATACGCATCCGCGTTCGCCTTTCCAATTCCGATAGTTATTTGAAACTCTAGCTGCCTATGACGCTTGATAGACTGGCACTTACAAATGATACACGTTAAGTCAATATAAGAAGATTTGGTTGTCGAATCGACTGTAGATAAATATCAGTACCAAAATCAGATTGGTTGAACAATTGTAACTTCTGATTGGTGGACACTTGTTTGTTGAAACAAGACCATTTAATATTTTCCAATTTAACCGTCTAATTAATGTGTCACAAAATTGATTATAAGATAATCAAATAAGGGTAATTTTTAGTTCATAATGCATTTAGAATATTTCACATAATTTAAACTGTTTAATTTGAATTATTTACAGGACACGTACAATTTTTAAAGTAACATCTGAGTGCCTGAGTCTCATTCCTCGAGCCTTTCAGAGTATCAAAGCTTTTCTCACCCTCTTTTGCTGTTGACTTGACATGGTAAGCATGGGAAGCGGATTGGCCGGTCTACCACACACCGTGTGTGTGTGTATATATATATATGGGAAAAGGTACTATACACTCTACCATATTATACCTTCTATAAGGTCGAGTGCTAGCGGCACATTATTGGTTAGATGGTAAAAGTTTTAAACAATGGAAAGATTTTATAGGAAGCCCAAGAAACATGGCGTGGATTTTATAAGAAATCTGGAGAAACAAAACTGGTGCTATGTGGACCCCACTATGATGTATATTTTCTATTTATACCATCCATTCATTGTGAAATATAATTTAAGCAATTTACACCAAAAATAAGTTATATCTGAATCTCAGATGGACCACACCATGAGAAAATAGTTGTTATTGAATTTCTACCATTACAAACTCCTAGGGCGCACTACAATGGTTATGTAGGGAAAAATAAGTTGTTATTGAATTTTTACCGTCCAACCTATTCATAAGGTCATGTAGACGTGGATGAAGTGAAAACACAAATATCAGCTTGATCCCAAATTCTCTAGCTCGTAAGAAGTTTTTAATGGTGGACGTTCAATCCCCACCTTGTGGTTTACTTAAACCTTAGACCTGCCTCATTTTTTGGTTCATATATTAAAATGATCAGAGAAAATCATTGAACGGCGTGGATATAAAACACTTACATCACGTTGGGCCCCACAGAGCCTTGTCCAGACAGATTACTGTTCGGGAGTTGGTAGGACACAATTCGCGTTCTAATGGAAGCGAATTGGGATTGGCTAGTGTACCTCACACCAACCATATAGCTACTGTAGGTATGTGTCGTGCGAGACGAGCACTGACGCTCCTCCAGCTCTGAGTTTTACAAACAGTTTAAAGGAGATCAAAGTTACATGGCCCACACTGATGTATTTATTATATCTACACGGTTCATCTATTTTTAGAGATCATTTTAGAGCATTATTCAAAAAATGAATCATATCCAAAGATCATTTGGACCACACCACAAATAGCAGTGGAGATAATGATTTTCACCGTTGAAAATTTTGTAGGGCCTACCATAACGTTTATTTTCTATCCAATCTGTTCATAAGGTCAAAAGGTATCCAATCTATTCATAAGGTCAAAAGGACCTGAATGAAGAGGGAAAAAAAAAAATCATACTGATCCAAAACTTTTGTGACCCAAAAAGGGTTTCAATGGTAGACGTTCAATCTCACACTGCTTTTTACAATGTGGTCCAATTGATAGTTAGATCTGTCTTATTTTTCATCCAAAGCCTTAAAACAAGCTCACCAAATGGATGGATGGTTTGGATATATATAACACATATCTCATGATTATTAGACCAAAAAAACTTGCTAACCTCGATACAGGGTGAGGTACACCAGCCAATCCGCTTCCCCTTATAATCTGGAAGTAGATGTACGACACAGTTGAGTAGGAAGTTGGCTACTGAAGCTACGTCACCAAGTTCTGTGAGCTCCACTATGATGTATGTGTTGTATTCACACCGTCCATCTATTTTGAAATATCATTTAAGGGCATGAGTCAAAGAATAAAGCAGATAAAAATCTGTAGTGGACCCACCACAGAAAACAGTGGGGAGAGTAATTCCCACCATTGAAACTATCCCAAGGCCCAGCATAATGTTTATTTGAAATCCAACCTGTTCAAAAGTTAAAAAAGACATGAAATAAGAGAAAACACAAATATCAGCTTGATCTAAAACTTTCATGGCCTTTAGAAGTTTTCAATGGTAGGCCGCACTATCCCCACTATTTTCTATGTTGGGTCAACTGGAGCTTTTGATTTAACTCATTCTTTAAATATTGCCCTAAAATGATCTCGCCAGATGGATGGAAGGTGTGGATATAAAACATACATCATGGTGGGGCCCATGGAACTTGGTGACGTCACTTCAATAACATTTTTAGATATTTTAGTATTTAATCCACGCCATGTTTATTCGGTTTCCTATCAAATTTCTTCGTTGTTTAAAACTTTTACCATCTGATCAATAATGTGTCGCCAGCACTCGACCTTATGGAAGGTATAATACGGTCGAGCCTATAGTACCTTTTCCCTATATATATATATATATATATATATATATATATATATATATATATATATATATATATATATATATATATATATATATTAGTGTAGGTGCGTGTCGTGTGAAGATGAGCACAGACGCGCTCCAACTTGTATGAACGGTTCGAAGGATATCAAAGTTACATGCCCGCACAATGATGTATTTATTATATCCACACCGTTCACCAAAAAATAATCATATCCAAAGATCAACTGGACCACACCACAAATAGCAGCAGAGATAATGATTATCTCTGTTAAAAATTTTGTAGGGCCCACCATAACGTTTATTTTCCATCCAATCTGTTCATAAGGTCACAAAGACCTAGATGAAGAGAGGAAAAACAAATTTCATATTGATCCAAAACTTCATTGAATCCCAAAAGGCTTTCAATGGCAGACGTTCAATACACCACTGCTTTTTTCAGTGTGGTCCACTTGATCTTTAGATCTGTTTTATTTTTCATCTCAAGACTTGGGACAAGTTCAAAAAATGGATGGACGGTTTGGATATAATACATACCTCATGATGGGACCTACAAAACTTGCTGATGTCAATATATAAGCTATATAGCTGGTGTGTGGTACACCAGCCAATCGGCTTCCGCAAGCATGTATGTTAAGAAGCAGATTTGCTAGTGCACCACACACCACCGACCTGCAAGCTAGTATGGGTACCTGTGGTGCGAAGTCGACTGTGACGCTCCCTCAAGCTCCAAGTTTTACAACGGTTAAAAAGATATCAAAGTTACATGGATCCTATCGATGATATATTACACAATGATATATTAATTATAACATGGATCCTATCGATGATATATTACACAATGATATATGAATTATTGTATCTGGACAGTTTATCCATTCGGTGAGATTATTTCATAGCTCGAGCTCAAAAATGAGTCATATGAAAAGCTCAAGTGGATCACACTACAAATAGCAGTGGGGACAATATTTTCACCGTTAAAACATATGTAGGGTTCACCATAATGTTTAATTTCCATCCAATCTGTTCATAAGGTTACACATAGAGTTGGACACCGAGTTGAATCGAGTTAAGCTTGGCTAGCTCGAGTTCATCTTGGCTTGGTGACTGAGCCTGATTGGTCAACTAGGCTTGGCTCGGTCAACAGCTCGAGCCAGATCGAGCTGAGTTTGAGCTCAAACTTTGAGCCGAGTTCGAGGTTGAGCTTTTGAGTTTAAGGTTGTACATATCATTCGATCAATAGCATAGTATAATTGAAAAGTTAAAACAACTTACAAACTAAAAGTTAAAATATTATAACTATAAACTTACAACAATATTAGATGTGTTACTTTTTTGTCGTTATTTACTACAAGAGAAGAGATTCGTTTGCCGAGCTCGAGTGGCTATCCAATTCTTCATATACGTGATCATTCATCTCTCTTGAATCAGAAGGTGAATAGAGTTTTTCATTATGCTCTTATATAATTTGAATTAGATTATTTGAACTTTCTTTGTTAGCATATTTATATGTAGTTCCCAATACCTTATAAAATGCACCGAAACTAGAAAGAAACATAAATGATTTGTTACTCTTCTTCTTTTTACTCGTGCAACTTGACCTTGCTTCAGCACCATATTGTATTGGAGGACACAATTGATGTTTAGAAGCCTCTTTCATACTCCATTTTAAAGCGAGTTGGATTTGTTCTTCCAATGTTAATAATATGTCTTCCTTCTTTGCCTTGGAAAGTTTGGACAGGGAGTGAAAGGTTTTTTATTAGAATCTAGAATGGTTTGAAAAAAAAAAAAAGTTAGACTTCCTTTAAGGCTTTAGGACATGGTTTTGCATCTCTACCTCGACATTATAATGTAAGAATTATATAAGGTAGGCCTTATTAATCAGCAGTCTAGATTGTCCTAAGAGTTGGATAATGTGATTGGGTGTACCAATGGGCCCCACTAAGTTGTGATACATTCTGAAATTCGTGTAAGGGGTGGTGTGCTACTACTACGATACGCACTTTATCATGCTCCAAACTCAAAAAACGGGCTCACAGAATTCACGATCACCGAAACTAGTGTCGACAGCCTCCGTAGTACCCCATTCTCGGCTCCCAGCGCCCATACACCAGGTTCCAATCCTGGGATCCTACAAGGAGAATTTCAGTGTGAATTTTTTTTTTGTAAATAAAAGAGCATAACCACAAGTGTACCCAAATCACAAAGGCAATGACATAATCACATATCCACTAATATAAACATTAAATTACAATACTGAAAGGGAAATACATAACAAAATCTCCAAAGTGATCTATTACAAGCTTAGCCGCATGCTCCTGCCTTAGCTCGGCAATGTCTTATCGTCGCCTGTACGCATCTATCATACATACGCTTATAAAAAACTTAGAGGGTGGTGAACGTGTGTGCGCAACGCAAGTGTCAAATATTCAATGCAATTCCATAAATCATACAATGTCGGAAATACTGGCAAGTTTATAAATCATACGATATCAGAGTAAGCAGAAATAGTGACAAGTCCATGAGTTATACATATTAAAGTATACAATGCAGATTGGCTATGACATGCGAGGTCGTGGTAAACCAAATGTCGTGTATTAGGGACGCAATACAATATGAGGTGCGAAAGAAGTGACCAAGCTTGAGTGTGAAGTCGGGATGATAATACGTAGTATCGCAGGCTATGGGGTCTATTCTATCCAAACTAGTCACATACCTAAATTTGGATAGCCAGACTCCATATGGTAAACTCCTGATCTCAAGTTGGTTGCGCACCCCAACCGAAATCCTGGCCATTGTGAAGGTACACGTAACAAATTAGTTATGCACCACCAGCCCGAGTGGATAGTGAATGAATGAGTAAAATGCTGAGTATGCAACTCCTGCTCAGTAAGTCCACATATCAGTACCGTACATCTCTGAGATCATCACCGGGGTCTAGTACACTCTACGCCAGCTTGCCGCCCCATCAAGCGCACAACACAACTGGCCAAGTGGAAGAGACCTCACTATTCGCCTACTAATATCGGCCCAGCTCATTGATAGTGGACCCATTTATGAGCTGGTCAGACTCAGCCTAACATTGCCTACTCCCTCAGGCGAGTAAGGCCACACCTCCTCCCAATCAACCACAACACAGTGGGAGACGCAACCTACTGGTATACGGCCCTCATGTGCTCATATATATATCCACTCGGTCTAGACGTTGGAGCATCCCCTGGCCTCAGGGGTTTAGGGATTTTCACCTAGGGACATCTATTGCGCCCGTATGCTAGAACTAAACATTTTCGATATCCCAACTAGCTATCCACGATATGCATGTGAAGGCCACGACCCTGATATCACTAGGGCGTACGGTAGTTATATTACAAAATGTGAGATATAAAAGTCATACCATCTAGTCATGCATCAAACCTGTGCACACTGCGTGCTCATGTGGGGCAACTCCGTCTCCTAGGGAGTCCTATAAACAATCAGCCCAATGGCACATGCTATGCTCAATCACTCCTCATAACAACCATGCGAATGATACGTTTAGGCATGTATCATGAAGTATACCAAGCATAATTATAATCACATACATTATGGTGTGTCGATATAAGACGGCCCATGGCCCGTATAAGTAAATGGGTGATGTGCACATAATCACCTACACATGGTGGGCCTCGCACATACAATGGGCCTCACACATATAATGGTCCTCACACATATGATGCGCCTCATACATCACAATTAGGTCTCACACAATCACAATGGGCCTCGTACAATCACAATGGGCCTCATACAATCACAACGAGCCTCGTACAATCACAATGGATCTCATACAATCATAATGAGTCTCATACAATCACAATTGGGTATCATACAATCACAATGGGCCTCATACAATCCCACGATAGGCCTCATGCAATCACAATGGGCCTCATATATCACAATGGGCCTCATACATCACAATGGGCCTCATACAATCACAATGGGCCTCATTCAATCACAATGGCCCTCATGCAATCATACAATGGGCCTCATACAATCACGATGGGCCTCGTATAATCACAATAAACCTCACAATGACCTTATACAATTATAATATTATGTTAACATATACTCAATGCGTAAACTAACATAGTCGTAATCAATAATTGGCCTATATATGGCGGGGTCCATATAAGGACAATAGATCTAATCCATAACATGAGGATTAGTCCTCAACAGTGGTATACCAAATGTCACGCTCCAAACCCAAATCGGATTCACAGGAATCCCGATCCACGAATCCGGTGCCGATGGCCTCTGTAGTACCCCATTCTCACCTCCTAGCGTCCATACACCAGATTCCGATCTTGGAATCCTGCAAGGAGGATTTTCCAACGTATATTTATCTCATAAGAAGCATAACCACAAGATTACCTAATTCACAAAGGCAACATCATCATCACATATCCACTAATGTAATCATTTGAGTACAATGCTGAAAGAAAAATACATAAATCGAAAATTAAGCTCCAGAAGACTGTTGCATGCTTCAAGCTCAATACTGCCACAACCTAACATTACCTGCACGCATCTATCGTGCATAAGCTGATAGAAAGCTTAGAGGGTGGTGTAAGTGTGTGCACAAGGTAAGTGTCAAGTATTCAACGCAATGTTATAATCATACAATACTGGAAATACTGGTAATCCATAAATCGCACATTATCGAAATAAGCAGAAATACTGATAAAAGCAGGAATTATCAGAATAAACAGAAATACTGCAAGATCATAAATCACACGATAACAGAGTAAGCGAAAATACGGACAAGTCCATGAGTTAATCAATGTCAGAGTACGCAATATACAACAATTATACAAATGAGGAGTTATAAAGAGTCAAATATCAAATGCCAAGGATGCGATGCAATATGAAATTCCTGATGAGTTCACGAATAGCATCAGCCGTATCTAGACCATATAAATGCAGAAACACAGTAACCCAAAATGTCATATGCCACGAATGTAATGCAATATGAGATGCGAATGGAGTGACCATGCTGGAGTGTGAAGTCAGGATGATAGTACGTAGTATCGCAGGCTACAGGGTCTATCACAAGGGACTTCTATCCAAACCGATCCTATACCTAAATTTGGATAGTCAGACTCAATGTGGTAAACTCCTGATCTCAGATTAGTCACGCGCCTCCTGATATTCGGTACTCAGGCCTCATGTATCCACTCGGTCTTGACGTCGAGGCGTCCTCTGGTACTAAGAGGGTTTAAGAATTTTCACCTAGGGCCATCTATAGCAGCCCGATGCTAGAACAAATTTTTGATGTCCCGTTTAGCCATCCACGATATACCTGTGGAGGCTACAGCCCTGATGTCACTAGGGCGTACAGTAATCATAATGCAAGATGCATGAGTCATATAATCTAGTCATGCATCAATCCTGCGCATACTGTGCGCTCATGTGAGATAACCTCCGCCTATCAAGAAGTCTCATAACAACATGTTCAATAACATATGCAATGATTAACCACATCTCATAACAAACATGCAGATGATACGTATGGGCATGTATCATGATACTATGCTATCACATATTCATAATCGGTATCAATAACTGGCATCGACAATCGATCTCGACAATGTAGACATTTAACCAACATTGCCTCCAAGGAATGACCGTCATAGATCTTAACATATAGTGGACCCATGACCTCACACAAGGGCCAAATATAAAATACCATGGGCCCCACTCAAGAGCTTAATACACATCATGATGGACCCTTCACATGGGCCTAACATCCTCACAATGGGCTTCATTGCCTGACCCTCAAATGCATCACAATGGGCCTCATCACATAGACCTCATATTCATCACATTAGGCTTAAAACACAGGCTGAATATATACATCACAATGGGCCTCAACTACGAGTCGCATAAACTCATATAGGTCTCGACAATCGGCCTCGACAATTAAAATCGACCTCGACAATCGAAATTGACACTCGGACTCAGCCTCGACAATCGAAGTCGGCCTTAATACTTGGCCTTGACAATCGGGATCAATCGATAATCAGAATCGATAAATCAGTCACGACAATCGGGATCGATCGATAATCAGAGTCGGCAAATTGGTCACGTCAATCGGAATCGGCAATCGACCATGATAATCGGGATCGATCGATAATCAGAATTGGCAAATCGGTCACGACAATCGGATCGATCGATAATCAGAGTCGGCAAATCGGTCACGTCAATCTGATTGATCAATAATCAGAGTCGGCAAATGGGTCACATCAATCGGCAATCGGCCATGACAATCGGGATCAATCGATCAATAATTTAGAATCGGCAAATCAGTCACGTCAATCGGCAATCAGCCATGACAATCGGGATCGATCGATAATCAGAATCAGCAAATCGGTCACGACGATCGGGTCGATCGATAATCAGAATCGGTAAATCAGTCACATCAACAGAATCGATAATTGACCACGACAATTGGGATCAGTCGATCAATAATTCAGAATCAGCAAATCGATCACGTCAATACGTCAATCGGAAATCGGCCACGACAATCGGGATCGATCGATAATCAAAATCGGCAAATCGGTCACGATGATCGGGTCAATCGATAATCAGAATCGGCAAATCGGTCACGTCAATTAGAATCGACAATCGACCACAACAATTATGATTAGTCGATTAATAATTCAGAATCGGCAAATCGATCACGTCACTTGGCAATCGTCCACGACAATCGGGATCGATCGATAATCAGAATCGGTAAATCGATCATGACGATTGGGTCGATCGATAATCAGAATCGGCAAATCGGTCATGACGATCGGGTCGATCGATAATCAAAATCGGTAAATCGGTCACGTCGATCAAAATCGGCAATCGGCCACGATAATCGAAATCGATCGATAATCGATCTTAACGCAAGGCGGGGTCGATATATGGATGACCAATGACGGACCAACGAATATCAATGGGGCCCATTCGTTTGGGTTAACCCATTAGAGAGTGATGAGAATGAGCCTAACCAGGCCTAAGGGAAGGTCACAATGTGGACATCCAACTAACATTGCTCCCAAGGAATAACCTACATAAGGCCAAACATATGGTAGGCCCATGGCCTCACATACCATCATGATTGGCCTCATTTATGTCACATCGGCCTTGTCATATGGGCCAACATACATCCCTTTGGGCCTCATACAAGGGCTACATACACATCACTATTGGCCGCATTATATGGTCCTAATACACGTCATGGTGGGCCGCATCTCATGGGCCTAATACACATCATGATGGGCCGCACCGCATGGGCCTCGACTACATCAAATGGGCCACACTATATTAGCTGTACTAATGAGCCCCATAAATATATCAAGGTGGGCCTCACAGATGGGTCACCAGTATATCAAGGTGGGCACCTCGAATGGACCACAAATTACATCAAAGTGGGCTTGATGGATGGGCCACAAAATACATCAAAGTGGGCCCAACAAATGAGCTACAAAATACATCAAAGTGGGCCCGACAAATGGGCCACAAAATACATCAAAGTGGGCCTTCTCAAATGGGCCTTATAAATATCAAGGTGGGCCTCAACAACGGGCCACAAATATATTAAGGTGGGCCTTCTCAAATGGGCCTTATAAATATCAAGGTGGGCCTCAACAACGGGCCACAAATACATCAATATGGGCCATACCCAAATATAAGTGGTGATAATGATTTCCACCATTAAAATTCCCAAGGCCCACAATAACATTTATTTCCCATCGAACCTGATCATAAGGTCATGCTGACCTGAATTTAAAGGAAAAGCAAAATATCATATTGGTCCAAACTTGGTAGCCCAAGGGTTTTAATGGTGGACATTCAAACTCGCTATTTTTTTGGTAACATGGTCCACCTTATCCTAGATCTGTCTCATTTTGATCTCAAGCCCTAAAGTTATCTGTCAAATTGGTTGGACAGTTTGGATGCAACACATGCATCATGGTGGGTCCTGTAGATGGACGGCGAGGGTGAAACAGGTGGGGCCCACATAACTTGGTGAAGTCACATATACTATCTATATAGCTGTAGTGTGGCACTCTAGCCAACCTACTTCATAAGGTGGGTCCACACGTGTGGCCCACCATAACATTTATTTTCCACCCAACGTTGATAAGGTCATACAGACCCGGGCCCACTGTAATGTTTATTTTCCACCCACCCCATTGGTAAGGTCACGTAGACCTGGGCCACTGTAATGTTTATTTTCCACCCAACCTATTGGTACGGTCACATAGACCTGGGGCCCACCACAATGTTTATTTACAATCCAACCTGTTAATAGGGTTACACGGACCTGGATGAAAAGGAAAAAAAAAACAAATTTCGTATTAATCCAAAACTTCTGTAGTACCCAAACAGGGTTTCAATGGCTGACGTTCAATCCCGTTGCTTCCTATGATGTGGCCCGCCTGAGCCACGTATATAGCTGATTTTTAAGGTGGCCTACTGCCCTAAGGGGCCCACCCAAATTTACGATGTTGATGACACGACACACATCATGGTGGGGCCCAGGGCAGGGACCCACGTCCCTGCCCGTCCGTCCCTAGGACGCTATTGCGTCTCTGGTGTGTCAGCGGCAGCAGCAGGCGTTGCTGCCTATTTTTTTTTTAATCAGAAATTCTATGGTTTTTCCCATGTGAGGCCCACATCTGAAAAATCCAACCCGGCCATTGGATTCTACGGCCCCTGATTGACCAAATGAGACCAATATGCGATGTTTTTTTGGCGAATAAAAGAATCAAAGTGGGTTTTAATGGTAATACCGCTATGTCCTATGGTATGGCCCATTCGAGAATTGGATTGGTCTCAAATTTTGGCTCAACATCAGAAATGAGCTGAGGAATGAAATGGACGGCTTTGATTAAATACATACATCAAGGTGAGCTTGCATGAGTGGCCCACCCAAAACCCCTTCTTTTTTGGACGTTAGTACACCCACTGTCAGCTCACACTTCACAGTTGCAACGTCTAGCATCCCTGGACGCTAGACAGTTGCTTAAAACATACATTTAAGGTGGACCCCACCTATGGACATGCTGTCCAGGTGGGCCACCCAAATGGTTGGATGATGTGGGTAATACACACATCAAAGTGAGGCCCATTTGATGAACGGTTTAGACATCTCACAACTCATTAAGTGGGCCACACAATCACATCTTCACACACAAAATAAATGGAAAAGAGGGAGAGAGAGAGAGAGAGAAGCACCCACCTTTAATCTTCTCTTCCTTCATCCGCCTATAGTCTCTAGAGCTCTAAGGAAACGATTCTGACAGTTGAGATGTACTTTGAATGGTGGAGATGGGAGGGTAGGAAGGTGGGCCACACTAGCTCTCTCATGGGGAGCTTGGACGTGGGTTGCTTGGGAGGAAAAATGAGAGAGAGAGAGAATGAAAGAGAGAGAGAGATGATGGGAGAGGAGTGATGGGGTGTGTAAGAGATGGGATGGAAAGGTTGACATTGGAGATGGTGTAGTGTACTTGGGGGATAAGATAGGGTACTTGACTTGATGAGTGTACTTTGACAAGTGAAGTGATTGATGTGATGGATTCTCTATGAATTTGCAACACGTGTCGTTTTTCCTCGAACTGAACCCTAGCCTACATCTCCTGGCTCGGCTATTGTCTTAGCGCATGAGATGCGGCATCAGAACCGCGGCGACAGCGCGGTCACAATGATACAAGTCTTAGGCTGAGCCGACTCAGATCCACAAGATGCAACTTAGGGTCACGCGCAAATGCAGATTATAGGTCGCGGGTTGCCAGAATTCGACCGAGAGAACTACGAAAGCCTATGGAACGGTACGGTTTAGGATATGGGTCTCACACCAAATCAAATACCACTAATTCTTCTATCTATAGCCAGAGGTGATGATGCATCCTCCTCATAATAAGGATGGGTCTAGATGGCCTACTCATGAGTCTAAGAGTGGGCTTTCAGGTTTGGGTACTTCTACTAGCATCAATGGGGACCCCAAAGAATTGAGATAGCCCAATAAGGTGAGATGGATCATAGCGGGGGCCCATCAATTTAGGTTAGCCCACTAAGGGGGAAATGAGGATGAGCCTAATACAATCACAATGAGCCTCATACCATCTCAATGGCTTGTATCATGATGTTATTCTAACATGTACTCATAGTTGGCATCGATAATTAGCTTATACACAAGACGGGGTCCATAGACGGACAACAAATCATGAAGATCGATCCTCAACTGCAGATATAACAAATCTGATAGTATGGATCACTCCGTCTACGGTGATGATGAACTCTCCTCATAACAAGGTTAGGCCTAGGTGGCCTACTTATAATCTTAAGGATCCGGAACAGGCTTCCTTCACCATACTATCATATGACCCGCTAGATGCCCTAGGGGGCCCAAATAAGTCCTAGATGGACTCTAAGATTAAAATAACCTCACTAACAACCAATGGGGGCCCAACAGCTTGGGTTAGCCCAATGAGAATAAATGGATCATGCAAATATCAATGGGGCCTAATGATTTGGGTCAACCCACTTAGAAAAGGATGAGAATGGGCCTAATAAATGGCCTAAGGGAAGGTCTCAATGTGGACATTTAACCATCATTGCCCATACAATGTGGACATTTAACCAACATTGCTCCCAAGGAGTGGCCCACATATAACCTAATATATAATGGGCCCATAACCTCACATAAGGGTCTAATACACATTCCATTGGGCCTCACACAAAGGCCTCATATACATCACATCGGGCCTCATCATATAGGTCACAAATACATCACAATGGGCCTCACCAAATGGGCCACAAATATATCACAATGGGCCTCACTAAATGGGCTACAAATACATCACAACGGGCCTCACCAAATGGGCCACAAATATATCACAATGGGCCTCACCAAATGGGCCACAAATACATCATAATGGGATGGGCCCTGCACATTCCAAATGGGCCCCACTAGGTGGACAATCTGGACAGCTCGGATCAAACACGTACATCACGTGGGGGCGACGTGGGTGGATAGTGTAAATATATAACACATCACAAGGTGGGCCCCACCCGTCCAGCAAACGAGCGGGGTGGATATACATCATTTAGGCCCCATATGGCAGCTAAAATAGATGGACGACGTGGCTGTAAACCTCATACATCAGAGGTGGGTCCCACCGTCCAGCGATCTGGACAATGTAGATAAGACCCATACATCATGGTTGGCCCCACATGGCACACCGTCCAGAGATGGACGGTGTGAATATACAATATATACATCAACGGTGGGGTCCCACGTCCCACCCCTAGACGGACAGTCAACTAGGATCAAACACATATATCATGGTGTGTCCCACAACACCGTCCAGAGATGGACGGTGGGGATACAGAATACATACATCAAGGTGGCTCCCACCCCCACACGTGCAGCACGTGTGGGGTGGGCCCCATGACAAAACAAATGGACGGCTGGACATAGAATGCATGCATTAGGGGCCCACCATCCTTAGCAGATGGACGGTGTAGCTATAGAATACATATATCAAGGTGGACCCCACCCCCACACGTGCAGCACATGTGGGGGTGGGTCCACGTCCATGAAAAAATGGACGGACGGTATGGATATATCACATACCCCATGATCAGACCCTCAAAACTTGCTGATGTTAATACAGCAGCTAAATAGTTGCGTGGGGGACCCACCGTCCCTGCTAGACGGATGGTGTAGATATAAGGCACATGCATCACACGTGGGTCCCACATGCACGTGGCCCACCTGGTTGGGATCAAACTAATATTGGTGTTTTCCTACTAATCAATCCAGCAGTATTTTGCTGTTGGACGCCCCATGGTTGGAAGATCTAGATGTAATTCATCCATCAAGTGGGGCCCACGTGCATGTGGCCCACTAGCCACATACATCATCCTCATCAAAATAAGAAGAAGAAGAAGAAGAAGAAGAAGAAGAAGAAGAGAGAGAGAGAGAGAGAGAGAGAGAGAGAGAGAGAGCGGTTGTGGGAGGGGCCCCGCCACTATGGGCCCCTCTTTGCATTACAACACATGCATGCATCACTTGGGTCCCACCGAATGTGGGCCCTCAAATCATCAAATCCATGCAAGATAACACAAATCTAATCCTAGAAAAGCACCACTGATTTTACTTCTTCTTAGCTCCTTGATCTCCAAAGCTCCTAAGCTTCCTCTTTGATGGAGGATGATGAGAATTGAAGGGTTGGATGGTGAGATCTTGGGGTAGGAAGTAGACCACACTTGGCTCTCCTCTTGGAAATGCTTGGACATCCGCTCCTCTTGGGTTGCTTGGGAATGAAGAGAGAAATGAGAGAGGGAAGGGGTTGTTGTAAGGGAGATGGGATGGGGGGAATGGGTGTTGTAAGGAGGGTATGGGCTTGGTTGACTTTGGGAATAGGAAAGAGATGGGTGTCATGCTTTGTTGGTAAGAGAGGGATGAGTTGTACTTAACTTATACTTGATTAATTAATGCGCAGCGTTTCCTCGAAATATACGCGGGCCCACAACTCATAGCTTGGGTATCGCATCGGTGCACAAGATGCGGCATTGGAACAGCGGAGACGACGCGGTCGCTAGAGTATAAGTTTCGAGTCGACTTAGATCTACAGGATGCGACTTAGGATTGCACGCAAATACCGACTATAGGTTGTGGGTTGCCGAAAATCAACGGAGAAGATCGCGGAAGTCTAAGGAATGGTACGGTCTAGGATACGAGCCTTACACACTCAATATGTTAATGGAACTGGGATAAGGCATTCGTGTGGAGCCTTTCAGGGAGAAGAGTTTTGATGGGTTTCAAACTCCTCTACCTGTATTAGTATATAACAGAGTTGGGTCCCCATTCCTACACCATCGATAGAAGCTTAATCACATCGTGTCTTCTCTAAAGAGGTGTTAAGCGAAGGAAGACCTCAGTTGAAGAACTCAGACCTTCTACTTCTCAGCAATGGCGGCGCGAATATGTAAGCCGTCTAACTTTTCCGATCTCCATGTCCGATGCACAGCAAGGTCCTTTGGGAATTCCGCATTAAATCTAACAATTGGTATCAGAGGCATTGTGCAATAAATATGAAGGATCAATCCAGAATTAGGGATTTTGATTCCCATATTGGAGATTAAGGATTTCAGATTCCGATTCCCAAATCAGGGAAATTAGGAATCTTAATCCCCAAATCGGTAATTAGAAATTTCGATTCCCATATCAGTAATTGGGATTTCGAATTCCCAAATCATTAATTAGGGATTTGATTCCCAAATTAGTTAGGGTTTTCAATCCGTAAATATAACTTTAGGGCCTTCGATCCCTAAATCCAGTAATTAGGGTTTTCGCATTTTAATCCCCAAATCAGGAAAATTTAGGGATTTTGGAATCCGATTCCCAAAACAGTAATTAGGGATTTTTTTTTCGTATATAAATTCGGAAATCAGAGATTTAAATCAAAATCCCAATATCCAGAAAGGGATTGGGATTTTCGATTTGGGATTCGAGATTACAGTATTGGGATACATACCTGTCCACCATATCACCTATTGACCTTGGCTGGAAAAGAGATTGTAGACAAAAGGGTAATCACCATTTTCGTTTGTCAAAGCCACCATTAGTGGCAACATCAGTACACCTACCGGAAACCATTGTAGTACCGGCAACATCAGTACACCTACCCGTATTAGTATATAACAGAGCTAGGTCCCCAATCCTACACCACCGATAGAAGCTTAATCCCATCGCGTCTTCTCTGAAGAGGTGTTAAGGAAAAGAAGACCTCAGTCGAAGAACTCAGACCTTCTACTTCTTAGCAATGGTAGCACGAATAGGTAAGTCATAAGTCGTTTAACTTTTTTTTGGGTCCTTACTCTTGCTCGGGTGGTAGACTCTCAAGAGTTTCAACTCCCGGTCAAGGATTCGAGTGCCCATAGGTGGTGAAATTCCACTAGTGTGAGTGTGTGGGGTGTATGTGTGTGTGTGTAAAAAAAAAAAAAAAAAAGTCGTCTAACTTTTCCGATCTCCATGTCCGATACACAGTAAGGTCCTTCAGGAATTCCGTATTAAGAAAATCTAACAGATAAGTGTAACCCAAGTCAATTAGTTTTGTTACCGAACTTCACCCCACATAAATGACATAAAAATAACTTTTTAGACTTTGGAGAATGGACTAATGAACCATATAGTTCCAAACATCAGCCGATGGTTTAGTTGATTATCATCTACACTATATATGTTGGAAAAATTAGTATTTTAACAATAATAAAATATGAAAAATAAAAGAAAAAAATAAAATAAAAAAAATAAAAAAAAGTTATGAAATATAAATTATAACCTAAATAAAAGCATAATATGAAAATGAAATAAAAATCATTGTTGCATTGCATTTATAGCATCCTTCAACATTACATTCAACTACAAATAATACATTACATTACTTTTAAGTTTTAACAAATTACCAATATATTTTTTTTTTACTTAATCTCCTTCACATGGATGTTGTTGCATGTGTAGTCTCATCTTGAGACTTGTTCTCCTCCTTATTCCACTCCTCAATAACAAAATGATTACCTCCCCAAATCGAATGCAATTAATCTTGTGTACAAATTAATGTTTCAACTATTTTTGGGGAAAGATAGTTTTAATGCTTTCTTATCACCATACTCTCTGTGCTAAAAGCAAATTTTGATGCCACTGTTGAAATTGGAATTGACAATACGCCTCATGTCATCACCAATAGTTTAAAGTATTTTGTTTCACTAACTCTTATCTTCCACCACTTCAAACGCCTTACGATTAGCTCTTTAAGATAAAAGTTTATCCTTGATTCTTTCGTCTCATTATTGGTACTTCTTGTACTAAAAAAGATATGTATTCATCTTTGAACATATTATCATCACTTATAGAAACACCAGGAGCTGTAACTTTTTTATCACCTAATGTGACTGTGTAAAGTAGAAACATATGAAGTGTACAATTCTTGGATTGCATTATGATCTTTGGAGGTTTCAATTATTGCCATTTGATTAGAATAAATCTTCATAAAAATGAACTTAACATATCTTATCTTACACAGAGAATCAAGAACAACTGCTAAGGCATTAACAAATGACATTCATCCCAATATTTATCAAACTTCATTTACATATCAAGTGTCATCGGTTGTAGAAAATCTAGTCCCTCACTAACACTTTTTCTTAGAGCGTCCTTCATCTTCCAAACATATGAAAGAAACATATTTAATGTGGGATATTTATTTCTGAAAAAAAATTCATGCGGTCATAAAAAAATCTTGAGAAACTTATACACTAGTTTTGCTTTTCTCCAATCATCTTCAGTAGGCAACCAATAATACGTTCTATCACAAGCCGCATATTCAGAAAATGTAAGTTCCAATTTTACGGCCGAATCTAACATTTCAAAAGTCGAATTATAATGTGTGTATATATCTAACTTCAATATTTTTTTAGCATTTCTATTCAAACATTGGATTATATCACTCTATATACTCAATCTTAAATATGACCCTCTTATATATTTTACACTCTCTTTTATGTTCTCTATAGTGGGGTTAATTACTTTTAGCCTTTCTTGTATAATTTGATTTAATATGTGGGCACAACACCTAATCTGGAATATTTTCTCCTCAAAAATAAATTTCTAGTTGTCTTGAACTAGTTATGTATGAATGAAATTACAATGTCATTTGCTGAAGCATTATCTCTAGCCAAGTCAGTAGTGTGTGGTACACCAGCCAATAAGGTTATATGCGAGCCAAGCTAGCTTAAAAAGCTTGTCCGACTCGGCTTGATCTAGCTCGGCTTGACTTGGCTTGAACGACGACTTGAGGCAAGCCAAGCTTCATATAACCCAACTCACTCTAAAAACGAGCCAAGTTCGATCATAATGGATCTTAACTCGACTCGAACTCGAACTCGGCTTGACTCAAAGCTTGAGCTCGACTCGAATATATATATATATATATATATATATATATATATATATATATATATAGTATGTATATATATAAAGTTAAAAATTAAATCCTACTCTACCCATCCTTCCCTTTCTTACCCTTTCCATTCCTTACCCAACTCGCTGTGCCCAAGCTCCACACACTCTCTCTCTCTCTCTCTCTCTCTCTCTCTCTCTCTCTCTCTCTCTCTCTCTCTCAACACCAACAACAAGGTACCTCTATGGCTTATTTAATATTATATATATATATATATATAATTGAATATTTGATTTGGGAGTTGGGTTGAGTGCTGGTTGGGTCAGTTGGGTCGGGTGGATAGGTTGGGTTGAATCGGGTGTGGCTTGGGTCAGTTTGTTGGGTTGAGTCAGGTGCAAGTTGGGTGTTGGGTTGGGTCAGGTTGGGAGCATGCTCAACTGGATTCGAGGCAAGCTCGCCTTCACTTGATCCACTAGCTCACCTCGAGTTCGACTCAAAAGGTTTGACAAACAAGCCAAACTCCAATGGTAAGCTCAAGGCCAAACTAGAGCTCAAGCTTGAACTCAAGGAAAGTATGGACAAGTCAAGCCAATCTTGGCCCACCTCAGCTCAGACTGGGCTCGATGTACAGCCTTACCAGCCAATCCCCTTACAGTTGGGTTAAATAGTTGGACAAAACTTTGGTTCCTCCCGCTAGTCATCCACCGGGTTTACTTTCACAAAGAAAAGACTTAAGGTGGATAAAATCTACACCGTCCATCAAGTGCAATATACATTGTTGGGCATTCATACCAAAAACAGGATGATTCAATAATCAGGTGTGCCACTAAAAATTTTTATAACTGAAACTTCTAAATTCACATAATATGTCCAACGTGTGTTGTAGAACACATTCATATCCTATTATTTCTGTCATCCCGATGACGCACATCCTCATATGAATGGATTGGATGACATAAACACCACTGTGTCCCATGCAAAACTAGGGGTGGAAGTTTCAATTCAATATAGTATGGCCAGCTTTGATGACCATGATTTTTGAATTCAATGGTTTAAATAAAATAGAGTAGCTGATGGACAGGGTGGATATCATGAAAGTTGCACCCACGAGTAATCAGACGTGGATTAGGTGAGGATAGGGTGACAACTTAGTGGGTGAGGGCCCTGCTGTGGGGGGCCGCCTTGATGTATTTGTTGTACATCCACGCTGTTCATCTTTTTTTCCAACTCATTTTAGGGGATGAGCTTAAAAAATTGAAGCATGTCTAAATATCAGGATGACCACACCATGAGAAACGGTTATGATTGAATGCCGGCCATTAAAATAATCTGAGGTACTATGGCAATGTTTATTTGCCATCCAACTTGTTGATAAGGTCACACAAGTTTAGATGAATGGAAAACATAAATATTAACTTGATCTAATACTTTTGAAGCCCATAAGAAGTTTTTAATGGTCAATCACTATTATTTCCCGTGGTGTGGTCCACCTGAAATTTGGATCTACTTTATTTTTAGACCATGCTCTGAATTTTAGCTGGAAAAAACAGACGTATGGTGCGGATAAGCAACACGTCATTGTCAGGGAACTCTCCAAGCTATCACCCCACCCTCACCTAATCCGGCTTACACCTAATCATCTACCAAACCTGTTTTATCAACAGCACATGAAACAACCAATCTATCTTGGGGCTAACGTGTTGTATATGTGAAATCCACTCCGTCCATCAGCTTATAAACTTTATATTAACCGTAGGTTAATATATTAGACCAAAAAAAAAAAAAAACTTAATGGCCCAATCAATGGTTACAATTTTAAGTTTCTTGTCAAACCTCTCTAATTGACGCGTTGTTTGTAGCTCGAGTTTCGGAGCAGGCTTATTTTGTATCCTCTTTCGTGGTGAATCACACTTATGGTGATTAATGTTCACCATGCTGGCCCCACAAACAAACCCATGGTTGGCATACGATCTTCATTGTTCCTGTGGTGTAGCCCACCTGACATGTGGACGTGGATGATTTTCTGCCACATGTCTTAGCATCGAGGACCACACATGATGAACGGAGTGGATTTCACATTACATCCTGGTGGTCCCAAAGATCTTGACTGTTTTGCACACTGAAAAAAAAAAAAAGCATATTGTATTACGATACATTGGAGCTGCGTGGGACCCACCCTAATAGGCTGTTCGATCTATCAGACGCAGCCCCCAATTACAGGCCTGGATCCCACAATCCTGCCTGATACATGACTTAGGTGGGCCACACAAAAGGGAACAAAGCGGGACATTGAAGGCCGTTGGCTATAGAAAGTTGCACATGAAATGCGGGGTCCACGATGTTGTGTATAACATCCAATCCAGTCATCAGGTGTACCCCCATCAGAATATTAAAGACACCGAATCTCACATGCATTCCAAAATTTAGGTGGACCACAACTGAATATACGGCTCCCTGTTTTAGATAGGATGGACCTTGGGGTGGACGATGCCGCTAGTATTATACTATTATTATCCAACGAATGGATTACCTAGTGTTGCAAACAGCACCGAAGTTGGAACAGTGTGCTGCTGGAAAAGCTCTATGGGGCCCACCATGATGTACAAATATTTTATCCATGCCATCCATTCATTTTTACAGCTCAGTTTAGGGCATGAACCAAAAATTGAGGCAGATTCAAATATCATGTGGACCACAACACAACAAACAGTGGTGATTGAATGCCCACCATTAACAACTTTTTAGGGTCCAGTGTAATGTTTATTTGCCATCCAACCTGTTAATTAGGTCACACAGATCACATGGATGAAGGGAAAAAACAATTATCAGCTTGATCCAAAACTTCTGTATCCCCCAGGAAGTTTTTAATGGCCAGCGTTTGATCACCACTCTTTCCTATAGTGTAGTCCACTTGAGATTTGAATATGCCTCGATTTTTGGCTCACGCCCTAAACTAAGCTGGAAAAATGAATGGACGGCATGGATAAAATGCATACATCATGGTGGGGCCATGGAGCTTTTCCAGTAGAAACTAACGCAATCTAGTCTATTTCGATTTGTAACACATCGCATCACAAGTGGGCTCCACACAGCTGGAATCGTGGGCAAGGTGGTCTTATACTGTTATACATGGTGGTATTATTTAATAGCTCGTATTTAAATAATTAATGAAGGATGATTATAAGCATATGACTTATACATGGTGGTATTGAGAACATGAACGGTTCGGATCAATCTAAGAATTCATTCGAGAGATGAAAATCATCTACCGGCCCACCGCGCGTACACTAGCAAAAGCCTTCCATGTGATGGTTGGGACGACATGCAACCTGGGGTAATGCCACGTTGGCAAGCAAAGCATCAATGGGTTTTTTTTTACCGTTTGGTGCAGCTAAAAACCGTTGTGTTTGTATTCATGCTCCACATCAACTATCTATTTATATGATTATGACTTTACCTTGATTTTCTTTTAGACTGTACACGTAATGTGATAGGTGGGCCGTGTTGGCACACCAGTTTCAAGATGTGAGCCTTTGAAATGACCAATTTTTAATGAATTGGAATGGTGATGTCTTAGCCAACTATGAGAAGGCTAAGATGATGTTGATAGTGATAAGAAAGCGTTGATAGTGATAATGAAGACTACAATCACAACATTGATGTGTGGATGACAGTGATGGCCAGCAGTACAGCAGCTGCCGAACACTTGAGACACTGGCCTAGTTCAAAAACTCAAAAGCTCGACTCAACTCTACATCATGCTAGGTCGAGTTGACTAGAGTTAGAACCGAGTCAAGCTCGCTAAGTTTCATGGTGACTTGGATCGATTTCTTGTCTAGTTGAGTTTCCTCAGCTGGGTTTCAAGTCCACTCACCAAGTTTTAGAACTATATATATATATATATATATATATATATATATATATATATATATATGAGAAAAGGTACCGGTTCGCACGTCTATGCGAACTTTTTCTATTCGTAGGATAAAGCAGATTTGGATGAAGGCGCTCTTAGCGTAAAGCCAAAAAGCGAGTTTCCTTCTCTCGTACGCCTCTTCACCCCTCTCCAGAAGGATGCGGCGAAAGCCTTTACATAAAATTCTTTTGCTAGGATGCTAGGTGGGTCCCATTAATATGTTAATGATAAATCCACGCCGTCCATACATTTTAAAAATAATTTTATGATATGATCCTAAAACTGAGGTAGATCATTCTCAAGTGGGCCACCGGTCTTTGATTGAACTCTCACCAATAAAAACTTCTGGGCCCAAATTTTTAAATGGATATTTGCTTTTTTTCCATCATCTAGGTCTGCATGACCCAGAGTTGGATGTCAAATAAATATCACGATGGGCCCTAAAAATATTTAATGGTGAGAATCATTATGATCTGTGGTGTGGTCCACTTGAGATTTAGACCTCGATTTTGGGTTTATGCCCTGAAATGATAAGGAAAAATGGACATAAGTAGATTTCTCAAAAACATCATGGTTGGCCCCACCTAGATTTTCAACAAACCTTGCAAAAAAGCGCAATTAGGGGCGATTTGATTTCACGTTAAAGCCTTTCGCAAGAAGTCCCTACGCAAGGATGCTGGGTGGGGCCCACCACTATGTTTTTGGGAAATATACTCCGTTCATCAGTTTATCAAGCTCATTTTAGGAAAATCGACCAAAAATGAGGTGGATCTAAAATTAAAGTGGGCCACACGAGAGGGAAAATTAGAGAAAGAAATACTTACCGTTGAAACCTTATATGCCATCAAAACCGTTTATAAGGTCATTAACATAGGGATGAAGTGAAAATATAGAAAATTTATCCTAAAAAAAAGCTGTTATGATCATAAAAATATTTTAACGGTTCTCCCATGAAACCCCTTGTTTCCTCTCAATCAAGTCTTGGATCCACCTCATTTTTTGCCGCCTATCCTAAAATTAGCTTACAAAACAGATGAACGGAACATACTTTCCAAAAACATGGTGATGGGCCCCACCCCGCATCCTTGCTCAAAACGCGTACTAAAACACTACTGAAATCAAAGGCGGCTTTAGCATGAAATCCGCGTACCAAAACGCTACTGAAGTGATGTGGCAAAACGGCATTGGTTAGATACCAATGGCATGTTCCCTGGGTTTTAATGCTACTCCGTTAGATCCATTAACGGATCTTTCTCCGTTAGATCCGTTAACGAATCTTTCTCCGTTTCCGCTGTGCACCCGCTCGGCCATGAAACTGGATTGTCATGCTGAGAAAATTCAGTTGGCCCACTGTAAATTTACGTGATTTATCCACACCTTCCATCTATCTTTCCATCTAATTTTAGGTGTTGAACCTAAAATTGAAGCTTGTAAAAATCTCAAGTGGACCATACAACAGGAAACAGTGGAAATAATGATTTCCACTGTTGAAACCTTTCCCAGCCCCACAGTGATGTTTATTTTTCATCCAAACTATTCAAAGGATAAAAAAAACATGGATGAAGGTTAAAAATATTTATATATATAATCTTGATCCAAAACAATTCTGTGGCCCCCAAGAATTTTTCAATGGTATAAATTCAATTCACACTGTTTCCTTTGGTGTGGTCGATTTTAGCCTTTGATATGCTTAGGTTTTGAGCTAAGGCCCTAAACTTATCTTATAAAATGGATGGACAGACTAGATAAAATACATAAATCACGGTGGACCCCACGAAGTTTACTCAGTACGTTGGCTCCTCAACCTACGCCAGAAGTTGACGCGGATTTCATGCGAGAAAGCCTTTGGCAGGAATTCCGTGAGCAAGGATGCTGGGTGGGCCCACCACCATATTTTTGGAAAATATAATCTGTTCATCTGTTTTGCAAGCTAATTTTAGGATAGGCGGCAAAAAATGAAGTGGATCCAAGACTTGACTGGGCCACACGAGAGGAAACAGTAGGGTTTCAGTGAGAACCGTTAAAATATTTTTATGATCATAAAAGCTTTTTTTTTAGAATAAATTTTCTATATTTTCACTTCATCCCTATGTTAATGACCTTATAAACGGTTTTGATGGCATATAAACATCAAGGCGGAGCCCAGGAAGGTTTCAACGGTAGGTATTTCTTTCTCTAATTTTCCCTCTCATGTGGCCCACTTTAATTTTGGATCCACCTCATTTTTGGTTGATTTTCCTAAAATGAGCTTGACAAACGGATGAACGGAGTATATTTCCCAAAAAATAGTGGTGGGCCCCACCCAGCATCCTTGCGCACAAGGACTTCTTGCAAAAGGCTTTAACGTGAAATCAAATCTACTCCCTAATTGCGCTCGCAATTTGCAAGGTTTGTTGAAAATCTAGGTGGGGCCAACCATGATGTTTTTGAGAAATCTACCCCGTCCATCCATTTTTCCTTATCATTTCAGGGCATAAACCCAAAACTGAGGCAGATCCAAATCTCAAGTGGACCACACCACATATGGTGGATTGATAATGATTCTCACCGTTAAATATTTTTTAGGGCCCATCGTGATATTTATTTGACATCCAACCTGTACATTAGGTCATGCAGACCTGGATGATGGAAAAAAAGCAAATATCAGCTTGATCTAAAATTTTGGTTGCCCCAGGAAGTTTTTATTGGTGAGAGTTCAATCAGCACTGTATGGCCCACTTGAGAATTTGATCTACCTCAGTTTTGGGGTCATATCATAAAATTATTTTTAAAAATGTATGGACGGCGTGGATTTATCATTAATATATTGGTGGGACCCATCTAGCATCTTAGCAAAAGAATTTTATGTAAAAGGCTTTCACGGCATCGTTCGGAGAGGGGGTAAAGAGGCGTGCAAGAGAAAGAAACTCGCTTTTTTAGGCTTGCGCTAAGAGCGCCTTCATCCAAACCGTCTACCTTATCCTACGGTTAATAGGAAAGTTCGCACATAATGACGTGCGAACCTAATATGGAATGAGCGTTCCTCTATATATATATATATATATATATATATATATAGGGAAAAGGTACTATGCGCTCAACCTCACGATAAGCTCCCGTTAGGTTGAGCTACGTGGGCCCCACTGTGATGGGTGTCGACCATCAACATCGTGCATTTGATGGGTCACCTTTAAATTGTGGGATATCCCAAAAATCAGCCATATACTGAACTCAGGTGGGCCATACCATCTAAAAACATGTGAAGACATGCCAAAAACATATAAAAGCACTTGGTGGGGCCCACCGAGTTTTGAATGTCTTTGAAACTTGGTCTGAACCCTCATCCAAGTGGGACACACATAATGGATGGGCTGGATTTGCAAACCACATCTCAGTGGGCCCAAAAAATGATTATGAATGTTTTAATGGTGCATGGCCCCTCTCAACTTCTGTATATGGCATGGCCCACACAAGTAACGTATTGACTTGATTTTTGAGACCTAGGCCCATGATGGAATGGTACATCTGACTGATGAGATAGATGTTCAAAATGCATCACGGTGGGGCCCACACAGCTCGACCTCATTGAACGTTCCCATCGAGCACATAGTACCTTTTCCATAGTACCTTTTCCATATATATATATATATATATCTATATCTATATATATATATATATATATATATATATATATATATATATATAAGGAAAAGGTACAATGAGCTCGAGCGTATTACGGTCATCCGTGAGGTCGAGCTGTGTAGGCCCCACCATGATGCCTTTCGAACATCAACATCGTCCACCAGATGCACCATTCCATCGTGGGCCTGGATGACCCAAAATCAAGTCAATCCGTGACTTTTGTGGGCCACACCACATACAGAAGTGCAGAGGGGCCGTGTACCATTAAAACATTCATAACCATTTTTGAGGGCCCACCGAGATGTGGTTTGCAAATCCAGCCCATCCATTATGTCTGTCCTACTTGAATGAGGGTTTAGACCAAGTTTCAGGTGCATAGAAAACTCAGGTGGGCCCCACCAAGTGCTTTTATATGTTTTTGGCATGTATTCACATGATTTTAGATGGTGTGGCCCACCTGAGTTCCGTATATGGCTGATTTTGGGCCGTCCAGGCCCACGATGGAATGGTGCATCTGGTGGACGGTGTTGATTTTCGAAAGGCATCAAGGTGGGGCCCACACAGCTCTACCTCACGGACGACCGTAATACGCTCGAGCTCATTGTGTGTGTGTGTGTGTGTGTATATATATATATATATATATATATATATATATATATATATATATATATTCTTGGGCTCTATGAGAGGAACAAAACCAATGCCATTGTTGCTATCTCCCCCTAAATTGCACCAAGCATCATGGTTTTAAGACTCGGATGAGAGTGATACAGCTTGTTCGAGTTAACTCAGATTCAGTTGAACTTGATCTGGTTTGACACCACAAGGTCCCCTCTAACTAAAAATTTTCACCGAACAAATGGTCTGGTGGTCTGCTTGTTAGGCATAAGTTATTTTCTATTACTTTCCAACTTTCAAAAGTAATTTTTTCTATCATTTTCATTGGTAACACAACAACCCAAGAAATTATTTAAGTGAATATGCTTTTTGTGGTCATGAGCTCCTAAATTCATGAGATTGGAAAATCATTCAATGAATGAGTAAATGATCTGGTGGGCCCCACGTGATGGATGATCCACATCAAATGTCTTCCCGTAATGATGAATGACTAATATCCGAGGTGAGCCCCGCATGACGGGCAACCCATGTTGAGGGTCAAATATTGCATATTAGAACCCAGTTATTACCTGATTTTACGAGCATGATATCATTTTACACCCTATTTTAATCGTGTTTGTGATGCAATGTCTATTTAGGAGCCTGAACTGAAAAATGGTACTAAAAGCATGGATTTAATAGTCATAAATCATCAAGGCAAGGGACAGACTCCAAGGGACCAAGATCAAAGAATTTACACGCACGGGATTCGAGAAAATCCAGTATTTCACACTAAAGAGGCCTAAAATTCGTCCAGAACGCAAGATCACAAGGTTCCCACCATCTGTTTGGTTCGAAACTTGATATCTGGCCTGAGGACCATAAATTAATCATACACGTCGAATTTCAGCCCTTGGATCCTTGTGGAAGTGGCCCAACGGTCAGATCAACCCATGAATCATCAACCTGGGGCCCACCTGGTATCTGGATATGCTTCAAATGTGGTCTCAAGCCCTTATACGAGGTGAAAAATGGATGAACGTAGTGGATTTCCCCAAATACATCTCAGTAGGTCCCATCTGGGAGGGCATATGCGCACCATGCATGAGCTCTCGAGGTGCACCGAGCCATTGAAGTTGGTCAACAGATTATTGACCAACTCAAATTGGAAACCTCTATTTCCGTCTGCGAAACGTGAAACAGAGGGTGCAGATGAAACTCAATGGGCCATCATCATGGTTCAAATGCCTAATTCGAACCGTCCATCCTGCAGAGGGGCTCGATCTGGTCAAACCCATGTTGACCTTATGCACTCGTGCATGCACACGTGCTGGTTCTAACGGTCACAAACAAACTACCTTGTACCGATCGCAGCGTGATTACTACATTTGGCCGCGTCAATGACATTCCAAAACCGGCCATCTCCAACTAAAATTTCGTTACAAGTTTAATGGACGGAGTGGATTTTCGGGACAGATTCGATCATGACCCCACCAAGAACCAACGCAAGGTCTTTTGCAGCCTACGCACGCCCGAGAAAAATGGCCACTGTTGGCTATTGTGTGATCTCGGTCAGCGTCAGACTGGTAATCTAAATCATTCATCTGAAGGGCAATAAAAAACCATCCACAGGGTCGTCACCTTTTCACAAAAACACACATGTGTGCGAAGGCCAGGTTCGGTGTAAGACGGTTTGTGTCCTTGCGCACGCTGATGTGATGCGTAAAGGAAACTTCCATAAAAGCTTTGTTCCACCAACTCCACCTCTCCACGCACCGACTCCAGCAACCTCTAGCATCTCCACCGACCTCCCTGCCTATAAAAGAAAGAGAAGAGAGAGAGAGAGAGTCAGCATCCAAGCAAACGTGTGAAGAAGAGCAAGAAAGAGAGAGAAAGAGGAGTGGAACGGCTAGGCTAAGGGTTTTCTACCCTTTTCTTCTTCATTTTTCTTTACTGTTTTTTAAGATTTTTAGCCTCATCATGTTGAGGATGGGCTAAACCTCTTAGCTAGGACTAAAAGGTGAAGATTGTAGAGCGATGGGGAGACTTTTTGTTTATACCTTTTGATTTATATTTAAACTGAACTAAATTTGATTCTAGTTTGATTACAAGGAATGTTTTTAGTTTTTAATGGTTTGTTATGACTTAAATTATAATAGATCTGCGATGGCTTTGAGTATTTTCTTTTACCCTATTTTGATTGCGAAGATAGGAAGCCCTATTATTCACCATTGGCCCTTGGACATGGTTGGATGATGGAATCCTTCCTAACCTTCATATGTCTCTCTGATTGGTTGTGGATTGATTTAATTTTGTTGTTTACTTTGTCTCGTGGGCATGGTTTTGTGATGAAATCCATTCCAATCTTTATACCTCTCAACTCTTAAAAACTAGATCAAGGAAAGTTTAGATTTGATTAATAATGTTATATCCTCCAACTGGATGAAGACGGAACTCTAAATCCAATTGTATTCATGAATGAAATATAGATCTCCCTGATCTCTACAAGTGGATCCTTGGCACCCTAGTTTCCCACCTTTAAATTTTACAAGTTTTAGATTAATATTTCACCATTATTCCCTTATATTCATTCGATTTAGATTTCATCTTCGCCTAGTTCTAAGTTCTAGTTACTTTCAGATTACGTACAAGATTCAGTCCCCGTGGATTTGACCTCAGTCTTATCGAGATTATTACTACATCGCAACCCTATACTTGGAGTGTGAACAAGTTTTTGGTGCCGTTGCCGAGGATTGACGGTTACTTTTTTCTAGGATTAGCTAGTTTTAGAATTAGGTTAAGATTAAGGTTTTTCTAGGTTTAGGTTTTTCTATTTGATTTTTAGAAACTAACCTAACTTTCCTATTTTGTAGGATTTTGATATAACTTCCTAAATTGGTAATCTCTTTCTTATATCTCTATCTTGTGATTTTTAGGATTTTGTTTGATTTTTTTATTTTAGAAATTTTAAAATTCTAGGCTCTCTTTTATTTTTAAAAACTAACTTACTTTTTAATTTAGGTGTAGAACTTTCTTAATTTGCTCTTAGAAACTTCTATTTTCCTTTTTAGAAATTTTTTTTTTTTTTAGAAACTAGTTTACTTTCTATTTTAAGTTTTAGGAACTTTCTATTTTTAGACTTTCTACTTTTAGAAACTGACTTATTTTGTTTTGTTTTATAGGATCTAACTTAAGAACTTCGAATTTGGTAATTTCTTTCCAACTCTTTTCTTCTTTCTTTATAGATCTCTATTTCCTTTCTTTCTTTTTAGATTTAAGTTAGAATATGTGATTGAGGGCTACGAGTGTTTCATGCCCAAGTGGGTTTGTGACAACACTTGACGTCTCTTGACTGAAAGAGGATTGGTTAAGGGGTTGACTATCCATCGTAGGACTAGACACCGCTTGAGATCTCCTGAGTTAATTGAAGTAATGGCTGAAAACCAGCCGCTTCTACCCCAACCTAGGGTGGAGGATATCCAGGATGAGAATGAGGTGCATCAAGCACCCCTACCTCATATTTTACGAGATTATTTACAACCGGCGAGGGTGAGTACGCCCTCATGCATGGTTTTTCCTGAGAATGCAGGACACATGGACATCAAGCTAGGGGTGACCCAACTTCTTCCTAAATTTCATAGGCTTGAGTCAGAAAATCCATATTTACATCTGAAAGAGTTTGATGAGATCATAACTACTTTATACTTTTTTAACGTGTCTGATGACACGGTCCGGTTGAAAATCTTTCCCTTTTCTTTGAAAGAGAAAGCTAAGACATGGTTACATTCACTACATCCTCGATGTATCGGCAGATGGAATGACATGACAAGGGAGTTCATATCAAGAAAATTTTCCCATACCATAAGACAAACACCCTTAGAAAGTCGATCATGAACTTCGCCTAAAGGAAAGATGAAACATTCTTCCAATGTTGGGAGCGGTTCAAGGATTTTGTTAGTTCTTGCCCACAACATGGTTTTGAAACATGACGTATCATGAATTCTTTTATGATGGACTGACATCTCCTATGCGCCAATTAGTCGAGACGATGTGTAATGAGGAGTTTATGAATAAAGGCGTCCATGAGGGGTCAGACTACCTTGATAAGCTTGCTGAGAACACATAATCATGGGACATCTCCCCTAGACCAAGTACTATGTCTAGGCCGACTCATTCCATAGAAAGGGGTGGAATATATCTCCTGAAAGAGGATGATGATATCAATGCTAAAATGGCTTATCTCACTAGAAAACTCGAGGCCATGAAATTAAAGAAGGATAAAGTTAAGGAAATTGTTTGCAGTATTTGTGGTTGCATCATTCACACTATTGAAAATGGCCCAAGTATATCTGCCTTTCAAGAGGTATCAAATGAGGAATTTAATGCCGTAAGTAATTACCAAAGACCTTTCAGTGGGCCCACCTCTAACAAATACAATCCTGGTTGGAGAAACATCCAAACTTCAGTTGGAGGAATGGACAAACCGCTACACCTCAAGGTTTCCTAAATCAAATTCCAATTCAAGAGAAACCTCAAGAGGATTTAGTTCTAAAACACTTTTAAAAGCAAGAGCTTTTCAATCAGGGTATGCCACAAGCCTTTCAAGACCTTACAAAAGCGATACAAGGACTTAAGGCTGAAAATACGATTGGGAACAAGGGGAGCTTCTCAGCTCAACCTCTTTCCAATCCTAAACCGTAATATGAAGTTAGCGACCCAAGCTCTTCAAATCAGATGGAGCAAGCTAAATCCATCACCACTCTTAGGAGTGGGAAGATCATTGACAAAACCATTCCGGTTAGGGCTGAAAAATCTAAGGACTCGAAAGTGGACAAAGAAGATGGTTCTAGCCATGCCCCACCAGAGTTAAAACCGGAAGTGTACAAAGAAGATAGATCTAGAACATGAATCACGACATCGCTTGAGCAAGAGGGAGACACCATACATATGGAGAAGGAAGAGGGCGTTTAGGCTTCTCCTTCTCTTTCTCCTTCTCCTTCTCTTTCTCTTTCTCTCTCCCTTTCTCTTTCTCTCTCTCTCTCTCTTTCTCTCTCTTTCTCTCTCTCTCTCTCCTCCTTAGACGTTGGGGATATTGGCATGTGAATGGAGAAGGGAACACACACTCCTTTTTATAAAGGAGTGGGCATGTAGGAGGGATATGTTTCACATCCCACTTGGACTAGGTTTCTCAAGTTTGACCTTTTCTAGGGATCTTTCTTTAAATCTAATTCGTTTAATGTGTCGGGTTCGTCGAATTGAGTCGGGATATATGATTTTCTTGGTGATCGGCTTATCTTGAAAATTCTCCTATTGGGTGTCAAAACGAACTTGATCTTAATTAACGATTTATACTTAATGATCATGGCCCAATTTTGAGAGAAATGTATAGTTAGGATAGGTAAAAGTAAGAAAAAATTTGGTGGTTGATCGATGGTGGAAAAAGCCTAAATCTAAAATTTCACCTTTTGTACCTAAAGGAAGGAACTGGCTTTAACGTTAATTCAATGGTGTAGGATCATAAATCGGGGTATAAATTTTGTATAACCTTGCAGTCATATGAGACCAAATTATGGTCCAAATTTGAATTACGATGGACGAAAGGAAGTGGTTAAATCGAAAGATCCAAATTTATAAAGAGTTGTTAAGCCCTGAAAGGATAACTTCGTGCCTAAGGAAAAGCCTACCAAAGTGAGGTCTTCATATTTCACAGTTAGTCCATATTATGGGCAATCCAAGTCATTCGTATAAAGGGAAATATCTTACTACGACTACACATGAGGTTTCTTCACTCGATGGACACCAAAATTAACGGTTACGGGGCTGATTTGTCAATTGGGCCACTTTCACAATGATCTAAGGGCTGAATTCGACGTGTATGGTTAATTTATGATAAATAGGCATGGTATAAAATTTTACATAAAATGGATCATGAGAATCATGTGATCTAGAATTCAATGGTATATGTTAATGGCATTAAGTATTTATGATTTTGCCATCTTTTATTTCTCCAACTTCTACCATCCGTAACGTTGGACTACACCATCCAAATATATTGAAATTTGATAGATATTCTTTATTTTCATTCTCTTTCCATCACCCTATTTTGAGCCTTGATCGCTTACAGATAACCAAGATGACTTTTTAATGGGATATATCGCCCCGAGGTCTAAATCAATGCTTTCATATATCTAATAGAGAAGTTAGCCGGTAGTTATGGCATATACCTTACGATCTTCGAATTAATAAGTTCATTCTAATATTCAGGCAGCCTATTTGGCGGATCCAAATGTGATAAACGGTCAAATGACATGTTAAAAATAGAAAAACTTGATGATTAGTACTCTGATCATGTATGCAGGTAGTTGTACGGCGGTTTTTAAATGGCTAAACACAAGTAAGTTTTTAGAGTGATCAAGAGGTAGAAAATTTATACCTTTACATTCAAGTGACTTATTCACATATGTAAATTTCTCAAATTGTAGTCCTAATGGTGGGTTAAGCATATTCATAGGTGGTGAACAAGATGAATGGATCAGCATCTCAATTCGATACATGTACAAGTGGATGTAGAGATCAAGTCGTCAGTTTACCATGATCGGGTGGTCTAAACTGATAGTGGATGGTCAGATATCTTTACCTAGAGGTGAATAGTTGATTGAATGGTTGGTTATGATGGACAAGTTAGAATACTTAAATATATGATGGTCTTATCTCGGTCGGATGGCTTGATCTATAGATGAAGATTATTCCTAGCGGTCAGATTCATGTTGGAGAATAGATGTAAGGTTAGGATAGCTTTTTTTAAAAAGAATTAAATTGCATCTTTTTTTTTTAATGAGATGTCCAAAAACTACCAAATGTACCAACATTTCTTCATTTTGTTCACTTATCTAGTGACATCTAAGTTCCCCATGAGGCCCCCACCAATCTCATAGTGCCTAGCTTTTGAAAATCCCACTTCATTGGCAAGCTTTTCCAACTCCTTCCCTATTAAGAAATTGTCGATCAAGCTTTTCAAGTATGTGTACTCCTCCGCAAGGCCATAATTACTTGCCACCGGAACGATGACATTGTTAAGCATCCATTCCTAGCAAAAATAGAAACAAAACATAACTCGGAATTAACACCTGAATGAAGACAACAAATGAGTTTGTGCTCTTATTAAAATCCAAAATTGATACTCTTAAGCGTGGTTTTAGAACCCGAAAAACCTCCTTCATAGTAGCATGTTTATCCACTAAATTACGTAAACCATAACCAACAGTGATCGCATCAAACTGTCTGGAAAGGGTAGATCAAGTGCATAACCTTCAATCCACGCAATGTTCCTTTAACAAGGCTTCCAAAATGAGTCTTGTCGAGCTGAAGCAATCAACAATTGTTCCCTTGGGAAATCAAGACCAGTCACCTTCCCTTCAAATCCAAGCTTCTGTGACAAGAGGAATGTCAAATCCCCACTCCTGCAGCACAAGTCAAGAACCTAATCTCCCTTTCTCGCTCCACTCCAAGAGATGGCCATCCGTTTCCATATCCGATGCTGACCCAAACACAACAAATCATTCAGATTATCGTATATAGGAGTGATGCAGCTAAAGAGCGCCTGGCGTTCGTTAGAGCTCCGAACGAATGGACGGTTGTTAGAAAACACAGGGAGAGAAAACAAGAGAGAAGCCATCGGTAAAAATAATGGTTAGGATAGTTAGATTGGTATCGTACGCATGTATATAATAAGTTAAATTGCATGGTAACACTAGAGAACTTTTAATACTCAGGTATTGAAAAGTTCGGAGTGTTATAATCTACCCCCCTTAAACAAAATTTAATTACTTGTACCATTTACACTAATTTATTATGTTTAATTTTTCACTATATTCCTCTTGAGGTAGATATGTATGTCTAGGTGTTCGTATAATTGGTTATATGAAATCGGGACCCTATAGCATATGGCAACTCCTCACCAATGTCCCTTGATCCAAATGAAGGTATCAACATATCATCACCTTTATCAGTGCTCACTAGTCACTATATGGAGGTTTGTTACCTTAGCATAGGCTGACAGCTCAAACACGGTGTCCCATACCACCATGTTCGGCTCATAAGTCTTTGGGGATCGTAACGCATAAATTGTTATGAGTAGACCAAATTAATGGTAATTATGGTATCCTAGATTCTATTGAATGTTATACAATCACCAAGCACAAGAATGATCGAGCTTCTATTAGACTGGTGTGATCGACTAGGGAGGACCGTGGGAAAACCGACATTGGGTGTAAAGCATCCCGTGTAGCTCCAACTATTGTCAATTGTTCGTGTTCAACTCTAGTCGGCTGTATAAGCCTGGGATATCCTCCTTAAAGTGGGCTATCCATATATTTAAATAATTTGTGAGGCTCGATCCACCACAACAACACAACTCAATCATATTAGCATTTATAAGCATTCAACATCGAAGAATTATAATATTAAGAGTTTCATGTCATTCAAGCATTTCTTGAGCATATTATCAACTAAATAGAAAACAGACACATTTATTTGTTCTAAAATGCTAAATAGAAGCTTGAGGGTAGATCTTCACCTTAGATTTAAAGTCCTCAACTCGGATGCGGCCCTAGCGTCAGAAATTTGGGGAAAACACTCTAAACCTAAATTAACGTAGAAGACTACTGTTAATGATATGGATTTAGTCTTAATTAAACATTAAACAATGAATTGTGGCTTAACTAACTTGATTGGAATTATCCTTCAACTTGGTTCGATGAATCGGGACTAGAAATTGGTGCAGAACCGAAACCCTAATGGAGTCGAGTCCGATTACAACTCCCACAAGAGTATGGACTGCTCCAATCAATAATTGTGACCCAAAAACCTAACATACTCAACCATAACATTAGGGTTAGCGAGAATCGATAGAAAAGAAAGAGGGTTTCTAACGCTAATGGCTCAAAATGTAGGAAATGAAATGAAAGAGAAGTAAGAAACCTCTTACCTAGAAAGGAGTGAAGAATTTATCCCAAAATCATTGGATTTCGACCGTGGAAAGTGTAAAATAGAGCACAAATGCGAGATCTTATAAGATTCGGCGAGTACGACGATCTAAAAACAAGATGTAGAACTAGGCTCTAACATTTCTCCCTTCTCTCTCTTCCTCTCTTTCTCTCTCTCATTGGCTTTGGAAAAATTCATAAGGGAGAGGGGAAGTCTAAATGAGGCCCTTTTGTAAAGTCAAAAGTGATGAAAATGGCCCCAATGGCCCTTTATTTATTATATTAGCCTTGTAGGGGGTTGTTTCCAACCAAGGAGACCTACAGGGAGGTGTGCAAGTCAATCTAAGCCATGGATAAGTGTCTCAATAGGTGATCTACGTTTGGACACAACCATGCGATGATTGAACATACCGATTAACCGGGAAGGCCCTAACCCAAATTGACGGTCACTGAGCATCGATCAAGGCTGTAACTATATGGATGTGAGAAGGGTAATAATCTCAATTGGTGACATAAATTTAATCATCATCTAATGGTCTGAAAGCCACAACTTTAGCAAAGACCCGATACAGACAATTAACTTTAAGTCCTTGGTTAATTTTTAAAATATTCACACATCTCATGCACTGGACTTGCGATTCCAAGTTGAGCAATTCGAGATGCAATCTCAGCTCGATGTCTCGCAATGGATGTCAAGCCCACTAAGACGAACGTCTTTCTATAGCTTTAGGTTTAGTGGCTCACTAACAAGCAGTTTAGGACTTATTTGGTTAATCAGGGCATTTCTAAAATGAATTGGGCAACAAGATTTCTTGTTAATGACAACTAGAGTTTCGATTAGCTAAGTCCATAACGTGTCTTATTTGTAATTAGCGAAAATTATGATTTGGTTCTAATCACCCTAATCAACAAATTTATTTTAATTATACTAGAAATTACTCGAATTAGTAAAATATACTAAAAAAAAAAAAAAATTCTAATTTAATCATTTAAAATGAGAGCTTAAATAGTCCTAGAGGGGGGAGGTGAATAGGGCTATGCCAAATAATTAAGTAAAGTGTAGGAATAATAAATAAATCAAAGGTCTCAATTGCACTAGTATTGAAACGTTGATTCAAACTTATTCGTAGGACAACCTTCACCCAAACAAATCTAGGTAGGACAACCTTATTTCACGAAACTTATAAGGATCAAAATTTCAAACTAAACGAGAGTCAATAAAAGTTAAACTATCACAAGCATTCACCACTTTAACTTAAATAGATTATAACCATTCACCACATAAACATTAAAGGCATTCACCACAACACCAAGAATTATAGTGGTTCGGTGTGCCAACAACTGTTCTCAAACAGTCATATCTACTCCACTCTCAATAATCACTCTCCACGTGATATTGGCTTTCATTATAAATAAGGTTTTCATAGGAACACCTTAAAACCTGATACAGTTGTAATTTTAGCAGGCTATCATAAACAAAAAAAAACCCCTTACTGAGATTTGTTTGCTATCTCAAGAAAACCAACTATGAGATTTTTTGGCTATCTCAATAAAACTAAAATACAAAAGAATTATATACTTATCTTCACTTTTGAAGATGTATCTGTCGATGTAGAAGTAGAACCACTTCTCTTGAATGTAGATCGTTCAATGTTTAGTCATATAGACAAGGGTTCAAGGTTCTAGATTGATTTTAAATAGATTCAAACCAATGACTACTTGTTTGAATTTTTTTAAGATCTCAAAAAGAAAAGTATTTACTCTCTTTATAAAATAAAATTGACGGAATAAGAGATCAAGGAATTAAATAAAAAGCTATTAAAAATATTTAATAAATATTGTGCAATAGCTTGAATATAATAGGGGTTTCTCTCTCTCTCTCTCTCTCTCTCTCTCTCTCTCTCTCTCTCTTAAAAGGATTTGATAGACTTGAATTGTATTTTTAGATTGAGAGAAAGCCTCAGTTTATAGGCAAAGAAGTTGTTGCTTCGACTCGTCTAAGAACCGGATTCCGTTCCAACAAATATTCAAATTTCAACGGGATAAGATATAACAGATCTTCGACTGGTCAAAGGCCCTGCTCGACTGGTCGAGAGCCCTGTTCAACTCGTCGAGCATGGCCTTCGATTGGTCGAGGGTGCACAAAATCCGAACTAATTCAGTTGTTGGACTTCAAGTCGAGCAACCCTCGACTGGTCGAAGGCCCACCTTCGACGAGTCGAGCAGCTTCCTCAATTGGTCGAAGGTATAACAGAAAATTTATTTTACTTCGATTTGTACTAGGACTAGTTGAAAAATTCTTAGACTAGTCGAGCCACAATTTAGGCTAGACGAACATTAGTCAACTATAAGCATAAAAACCTATTTAAAGTAGATTTTGAAAGTACCTAAACCTAAGGTCTTTCTAGGGTTCATAATACATGAAATGACTGAACTTTGAAGTAGATTAAATGCTTGAACTTTATGGAGCTTAATCTCCTACTAGATTCTTCAATAAAACTTGAATTTCCAGATAAAGCTTAATTATCAGTATAAGTTAACCATGTTTTTGAAGCTTGATATTCTACCAGAACTTTAGTAGAACTTGAACTTTCCATCTTGATCCACTTGACTTGAACTTTCCATCTTAATCCATTCAACTTGAATGTCACTTAATAAGTTGTTTTGTCTAAACGAAATTTGACAAACAAGATATGCTTTACACACTATAGCACTTCCAATCATATAGAATGATTTCCAACATAATCAGAAGCAATTCTTAAGAAGATAATGAATGCAAAACTCTAAGATGAAAAAGATATGCGTGGCACATTAACAACGTGTAGTAGTAGGAAATTTTCAGTTTCAATAGGTTTATTTCTTGTAAATTTTTTATTACTTTTAATAACTAAATTATTTTTAAAATTTTTATAGTAGTTTATCATCAAGTATACTGTATCCCCACCAAATTTTATTCCATTTCAAGTTCTATAAAAATTCTAAAAATTTTAGAAGTACCAGCTGCCAGAAATCAATGATTTTTTATATAGTTTCCAAAACATCCTAAATTTAATCTCCTTTGAGTATATATATATATATATATATATATATATATATATATATATATATATATATATATATATATATATATATATATATGAAACTAGATTCATCAAGCTTTAATCTAAATTTTGAATCACCTTAATTGAGGTAGAAAACAAAATATATAAAATTTCAAAGTTAGTGTACTGAAACTGTGAAAATATGATCATATAGAAAATTGTTGGACTGGGGGTGGTGGTAGCAACGCCGATTTAGAGATGGCAACACCACCCGCTATCCAATTTTAGTGGTGGCAATGTCGTTCTGGCGGTGGCAACGCCGGGGTCTATCCCAGAACTTATTTTTTTTGGCGATGAGACCACCAGGATCAGCCACACTCTGTAAAATTCAAAGTTCCACTCTTTTGGGCAATTTTGGTGGACCCCATATCACTCCTTTTGATCCCAAACACATGTAAATGCATACACGGACATGTACTCAAATCAAAAAAATCAAAAGTAATGCCTAAGGACATCCAATTCCCAGGTGGTAAAAATATGAGGCATTACAATCTACCCCATTAAAAACAATTTCATCCCCAAAATTGACTAAGGATTCTATTAATTGTGTATTTAATGAGCTCATTTGTGAATATGCTGACCCCACATGTAGTGATTCAGTTCGTACCCATTGTTGAGTATATTTTTAGTGATCCGATCTACTTATATGAGTTGGTCTACTTCTCGAACCCTAACTGTTTCCTTTTGATGAGGTCATTAATAACGTTATAAGGATGATTCAAACCCTACTCAGTAATCTAACCCTATGGATAACCTAGTTCGATCCATTTATCATAGGACTGTGATCTTATGGGCTTACTACACTTCTGTTGTGCCTATAATTGGGTAGATGTGTATACCAACTTCTACACTTCCGTTGTCCTTATTTAGATTCACATTCATTTCACACACAAATAATCAGAGCAACGCATTTCAACTTAACGGAACCAAAGCGAGGTAGATATAACAAGATTCAAAAATATAAGGCTAACACCCAAAATTTATAGTTCCAAAAGTGGTGATCACCCATGTCAGAATTAAACAAATCACAATAATTTCAATAAGAATATAAAAATAACTACCAATCAACAAGAAGCTAGAGATTTACTAGGCACCCCAGTGCACCACCGACTAGTCTTATTCTTGAGTTATCTGCATATCTTAAATAGGAGGCATCAAACGCCAACATAATGAAGAAATATCCTCAAGATTATTACTTGGGACATTTTAATAAATAACAAGTTCACAATAAATACATATTTATACATGCAATACACTTAAGCATGTTATATTTAACATACAACTACTAAGCAAGTTATACATATTACTAACACAACTAAGCATAAGTAATTATGACATAACAAACAAATAGTTTCCTAATATAGTTTGTAAGTATATTAATTAATGTTATGATGAAATGATGCATGCTCCTTATAATCCAACACTCCCTCACAAATGACTTTAAAGCCTATTTCGTAAATGCCAACACTCTCTTATAAGTGACTTCAACGCCAAATCGTAACCTATCATTGGGTATGCATGATTAGCTAAGTGTTTATTAGTCCAAGTTCATATAGCAAGTTGGCGAAGCTAGGATGCTGCCGTTATATTATGAGTCATTATTTGGATCACGTGGTTTGTTGTGCACATGGTGTTAGTGCACTCATTTTTGTACCGTTTTGTCAATCACGTGAGTTGTTGCGTCATGTAATCAGTTGAGCTTTTGGAAAGTGAAGACCGAAGACACAAGCGAAGCCAAAGCATCAAGAAGTAAGAACAGGTAAATCAAGGTGCCTTGGTGATCCTAACATTTGTCCCAAAACAACCCTTTGACCTCTAGATGATTTGGACTTAATAGGAAAACTCATTTTGATCATTCCTTAAGCCATAGGAGTCTATACCCTAACACCTTGTCATATTTTGATTGTCTTTAGAGTTTTTTGTTGCTGATATTATCACTAGAATTCACCAACGTTTGGTCCTACCGAATATGGTTCAGTCCGACCAAAATTGGCCAATGCATGACAAAATTAAACAGATATATCTGGCCTCATGTTCGGTTGGACTTGGTCCGACCGAATGTGTCCGACTGAAAGTAGTCAAAACAGTCCAGTAAGTTTCAGCCTTAATTTTGTCTGACCAAACTTATATTTGGTGCGACCAAGTATATTTTTAGTGCGACTGAATGGTATTTTTAATCTAACTGAATGGTATTTTCGATCCGACCAAATTTGGCCAAAACTATCCAGCAACTTTTGGTCCTAATTGGGTCCAACTGAACTATAATTCAGTGCGACCGAAAAGTAGCCTTTATAGATCCGTTGGAGCATGTTTTTCTATATAACTATCATTCAAATCTTTACACATATAATGGATTTTGGCATTTTAGGAAGTGCATCCCAAGCTTAACTAAACATCTTAAACTCTATCCCAATGAGATTCATGCATTCTTCTTGGAGATTCTTCACTCAAACAAGCATTTCAAGCTTCTATTCAAGAAGAACATGATCTCATGCCCTCTCTAGAGTATAAATACCATACTTACTAGTAAATCCACAGTGTCTACCATACTCTAGAGTGTCCATCAGGTGAATCCCATAGGAAAAATAACTTTCTATTTAGTTGTAGGAAATTCAACCCACTCCCATCACCTTGGTATCTTGAAGGAGTATCAAATGCAAAGAGATTGATCATGGAGCTGAAGTCTTGGCAAAGCAGTGACATTATGATCAAGGGAGCATCGGGAAGTTGATTGAAGCATAAGAGAGCGGATGTCAAGTAACCCAAGATGGAACTACAAAGGGACTCAATCCGAAGTGTCAGGTGTAAAGTCTAAGTTTGTACTCCTTCCTTGTGTAGGTTGGAGTGCAAGCGTTTGTGTCCCAAACTCAAAATAGGTTCTTTCATAGGACCTTGGCCTTTGTGTAGGGCCTAAATCTATGGTTCTTATGTAGGACAAAGGTTGTTGGTTAGCCTAAGAAAAAACCAACTGTGTTGGGTTCTTGTGTAGGACCCTTGCTCTTATGTAGGGCATAAACTTAGAATCCTTGTGTAGGGTTATAAAGGTTATAGGTGAATTTGATTTAAAACCTCCGATAGTAAAATTCGGTTCACTCATGGGTTGAGTGCGTCTATCGGGAGTAGAGTAGGTAAGTAACCGAATCACTATATATGATTGTGTTTGGGATTATCATTTGTGTATTTGTTTAATTATGCTTGTGAGGTTGAATGCTTAAATTATGTTACATGATTGGATGAATGTCTAAGTGTTGATAAGTAGGATATACCACACACACATATACACTATCTTGTTAAAGACTAGTTGCTAATTTGCATATCTCTTGTAGCCTATGTGATTAGACCCTCTATTGGCTTGGAAGCCTTAGAGTTATATTGTCTTTCTTAGTTTAATTATTAATTATTTTAAGTTAGGTAATTATTATTTTTAATTTGCATAGATTTTAAATTGGTCCTAATCACCCTCCCCCCCCTTCTAGGACATAGCCTTCATTCTCTAACCCCGTCAAGCTTCCGCACTTAACGCATTGCAGCCAAATATCACAATTTCACGTGACGGCTCCTCACCAGTGTCCCTTGATCCAAATTAAGGTATCAACACAGTATGAGTCATCACCCGACATCGAGTATGACACAATTAATTCAAATGTACGGGCTTGTAACTCAAAACTAAATCGATATAAAGGAACGTCCGGTCATTCAAATGGTACTCTAGTACGGAACCATCGGCAGGATAATTTGACGAGGGTCATTCGAACAATATAGTATCACTTCTATCAGTGCTCACCGGTCACTATGGGGAAGCTCATCACCTCAACATAATCTGACAGTTCGAACATAGTGTCCCATACCACCATGCTCGGCTCATGAGTTTTTGGGGATCGTAAAGCACTCATGGTAATGAGTAGACCAAATTAATGGTAATGGTAGTATCCCAAATTCTATTGAATGTTATAAATCACCATGTACAAGAATGATTAAGCTTGCATTAGACTGATGCGATCGACTACGGAGGACCCCGAGCAAACCGGCATTGCGTATAAAGCATCCCGTGTAGCTCCAACTACTATCATCATCCGTGTTCAACTCCGGTTAGCTAAGCCTGGGATAGCCTCCTTAAAGCAGGACATCCACATATTTAAATAATTTACGAAGCTCGATCCACCACAACAATACAATTCAATCATATTAACATTTCTAAACATTCAAAATTGAAGAATTATAATATTAAGAATTTTATGTCATTCAAGCATTTCATCGAGTATGTTATCAACCAAATAGAAAACAGACACATTTATTTATTCTACAATGCCAAGTAGAAGCTTGAGAGTAGATCTTCTTCACCTTAGATTGAAACTCCTTGACTCGGATGCGGCCATAGCATCGAGAATTTGGATAAAACACTCCAAACCTAAATTAAAGTACAAAACTACTGTTAATTATGTAGATTTAGTCTAATTAAATATTAAATAATGAATTATAGCTTAACTAACTCGATTGAAATTATCCTTCAATTTGGTTCAACGAATCAGGACTCGAAATTGGTGCACAACCGAAACCCTGATGGAATCGAGTCCGATTACAGCTTTCTCAAGAGTATGGACCACTCCAATCCATAATTGTGACTCAAAATCCTAACATGCCCAACTCTAACATTAGGATTTGTGATAATCGAAGGAAATGAAAAGCGGTTTCTAACCCTAATGGCACAAAATGTAGGAAATGAAATAAAGAGATGGAAAGACAAGTAGGAAACCTCTTACCTAAAAATGGGTGAAGAATTTATCCCAAAATCATTAGATTTTGGCCGTGAAAAGTGTGAAACCAAGCGCAAATGTGAGATCTTACAAGATCCGGTGAGCACGGCGATCAGACAATAAGATGTAGCACTGGGCTCTACCATTTCTCATTTCCCTTTGTTCCTCTTTTTCTCTTTCTCTCATTGGCTTTGAAAAAATTCGTATGGAGAGAGGGGAAGTCCAAATGTGGCCCTTTTATAGAGCTAAAAGTGATGAAAATGGCACCAATGACCTTTTATTTATTACTAACCCTGTAGGGGGTTGTTTCCAACCAATGAAACCCACGGGTAGCTGTACGGGTAAATCTAAGGCATAGGATAAGTGTCTCACTAGGCGATCTATATTTGGATACAACCATCCAATAATTGGACATGCCGATCAACCAGAAAGGCCCTAACTCAGATTGACAATTACCGAGCGTCGATCGGGGCTATAACTATACAGATGTGAGAAGACAATTAACGGTCCAAAAGCCACAACTTTGACAAAAATCGGATACAGACAATTAACTTAAGTCCTTAGTTAATTCTAAAAATATTCACACATGTCATGCACTGGCCTTGCGAGTCCAAGTTGAGCGATTAGAGATGCAATCTCAACTCAATGTCCCTCCGTAGACACCAAGCCCACTAAAACGAATGTCTTTCTATAGCCTCGGGTTTAGTGGCCCACTAACGAGCGGTTTAGGATTCGTTTGGTTAATCAGGGCATTTTTTAAATGAATTGGGTGGCAAGATTTCTTGCACATGGCAATTAGATTTTGGATTAGCTAAGTTCATAGTGTGGCTTATTCGTAATTGGCGAAAATGATGATTAGGTTCTGATCACCCTAATTAAGAACTCTAATTTAATTATGTTAGAAACTACTCGAATTAATAAAAAACACTAAAAATAGAAATTCTAATTTAATCATATAGAATGATTCCAAGAATAATTATAAGAAATTCTTAAGAAGACGCTGAATGCAAAAACTCTAAGATGAAAAAGATATGCGTGCCACATCGACAACGTGTAGTTGCAGAAATTTTTCAATTTCAATATACTATTTCTTGTAATGTTTTTGGTACTTTTAGTAATTAAATTATTTTCAAAAATTTTATAATAATTTATCATCAAGTCTACTTTAGCCCCAAAAAATTTTATTCCATTTCGAGTTCTATAAAAATTCTAAAAATTTCAAAAGTTCCAACTTCCTAAAACCAATAATTTTTGGTATAGTTTTCAAAACATCCTAAATTTAACTTCCTTTGAGTTTTGTTTTTACTTTTGTATAAAACTAAACTCATCAAGGTTCAATTTGGATTTTGAATCACCTTAATCAGAGTTGTAAAATAAAAGATATGAATTTTTAAAATCAATACACTGAAACTGTCAAAATCTTATCCTGTAGAAAATTACTGGACAGAGGGTGGCAATGGCAATGCCACCTGCTGTCCAATTTTGACAATGGCAACGCCAGATTGGCGGTGGCACCACCGGGATATGTCCACACTCTGTAAAATTCAAAGTTCCACTCTTTTGGATAGTTTTACGGACCCCATATCATTCCTTTTGGTCTCAAACACATGTAAACGCATGCATGATATGCACTTAAATCAAAAAATCAAAGGTAATGCCAAAGGACATCCAATTCCTAGTTGGCAAAATTTTGGGGCTTTATAAGGACCAAACAGACTTTTGGAATAATTACTTATGATGTTTGAAACCAAATATGTTTTTCTACTTTTTGCATAATAAGTACGTTGTTTACCAAATATACTTTTTTTTACTAATTAAGCTTATCTAAAGTAACTTATGATCCAAATGCCTTCTTACTTAAGCTACAACCATCAGACGGAGTGGATTGGTATTTAGAAAATGACTTGATGCTAAACACCCATAGCGAAAATTAGCCATGGATGAATCTCATCAAGATCCTATTGCAATTCGGTGATGAGAAGTGTGTCCCATTTATCCCACTCCCTCCTTAAAAAGTCCATGCTACTATGTTTTTCCCTATTCCATGCTTAGACATTTGGAGCGTTTGATACATGCTCCAATACCCATATTTTGTTACATGGCTACAATTTCCTCTTTATGTCACATATGATTAATTTCCAAAAGAAAATTGTTCCTTTTAATTAGGTTGAAGCCCAGCAATGGAGCCCCACTTTGATGTGTTTATTATATCTGAATTGGGCGATCTATATTCCATAGATTGAAATTTTTAGAAAACATAAATAAGTAGAATTGTGTGACCCTTAGGCTGAAAGACCTTAAACTCCATTTGGTACGTCTTGGAACCTACACTTGGCTCGGGTGAAGTAAGCATGTTGTGGATGTTTCAACACTTATAATGGAGGATAACTAGGATGTCGTCTAATCAACTTGGAATCAGTGCCTCACCTTCGTTCAGGTGAGTGAGCTTACAAGACTGTAAAAGACAATTGAACAAAAGGTGTTGTATTAGAGAGTGTTGGCCAAATGTAGTAAATTGGCCCTGGTGTTTTTTATGGTTAAGTACATTGAGAGTGTTAGTTCATTCTTTCATATCTTGCTACATTTATGTTTCTACTATATTGAAAAGTATGTTTTAGCTAGTCTTTTAAACTTAAGTTTTGAATTATGAATACTCTTGTTTCTGAATATCATGTTTTCTTTAATTTTGAAATCATGATTATTTTTGAAAAATTGTGTTAGACTTCCTCACTAGACTTCACAGCTTACATTTCTTTTTTTTTTTTCTTTTTTTTTTTTTTTTTTTTTTTTTTTCAATTTTAGGTTCGAATATCATTGAGAGTGTGCCAAGAAATAAATATTAGATTTCTTTCTATCAATAGTTTAGGTTTTTTTTTTTAGTTTTATTTGAAATTCATTGTAATAGATATAAGTGAATGAATCATTAAATGGTTGATTTAGAGAAGAGTAGTTGATTGTAGAGTGATGATTTATTCATGAAACATGAGTACTACAATATTTATGAGACATGAATACTACATTATTTATTTCAGTAGACAATGGTTTGATTTAGAGTTTTTATTTTATTCTTTGTATTTTGTGATGGATTGTATGTAAATGTAGAATGTGATAGTATAAAACTTGAATTATATTTATCTCATACTCTAGAACATGGGATTGAAGTTATCATATTTAAGCATCGAATTTTGGGATGTGACAATAATAGAGCCCATAGAGCTCTCCTTACTATAATTTGTGGTGAGATCGGCCTCATAAAAATTATTTTCCTTACAAATTATAGTATGAGTTATTGATGATTGAAGTCTTAAATCTAGAAATCAATAAGTCTATCGATGATAGGTTTGATTCCATCGAGCAGACTTTGATCCCATAGAAGCCTACTCGATGCCATCGTAAAAATATGAAATTTCTCATGTTAGTTGCTGGACACTTTGGGTGTTATGTTCGATGCCATCAAAGGCTGTTGAAACCCCATTGAAGTGACACCAAAAAAATTCATAAAATTCATGATTTATTGCTAGAATATTTTGATGTTTAGTTCGATGCAATCAAAGATTGTTCGATGACATCGAAGGTTGTTCGATGACATCGAAGGTTGTTCGATGCTATTGAAGTCCTATCGAAGGTTCCATCAAACGATCACGCAGAGTTACACAGAGTTGCGTATCTGCGGAATTTGTTTTTGATTCCGATTGTGATTTTCCTAGAGGCTATAAATATGGGTGTAATTGAGATTAAGGGGAATATAAGAACTTTATAATTCATTCCTAGGGTTTTCAAGACCTTGTAAGGAGAGATTCGAGGCTTGTTCGAATCAGGAATTCTCTCTCTTGTAATTTTTTCTTTCATAGTGATATTTGTCGCTTGATGTTGTGGTTTTTTTCCCGAAAGAGTTTTTCCACGTTAAATTTGATCGGAGTCTTTGTGATTGGGTTTGATTGTGCGATTGGAATACTTTGCTTAATTCATCTCTATGTGCTTCCATGGTCCCCCAATAGGTATTGCTTTGTACATAGGAATTATCATATTTTTCTCGTCATAACTCTAAATTTTTGCTGTTAATGGACACACTGTTGAATTGAGTAGTCTAATGTAACATGGAATAGGCTCTAAAATGCAATTAGGTCTCTAGTTGGACATGAAAGAATGTAATTGTAATTTAAGGGTTGATGTGATTAACTTGTGTAATTTACAATTGATGAAAGTAAGTGTCACACCCCAAACTCGAAAAACGGTCTCACAAAATTCCCAATCGCCAAATCTAGCACCGACAGCCTCTGTAGTGCCCCATTCTCGGATTCTGGCACTCACATGCCAGCTTCCGATCCTAGAATCCTATAAGGAGGATTTCCAATGTACTTTTGTCTCGTAGTAAGCATAACACAAGTTTACCCAAATCACAAAGGCAACATCATCACCACATATCCACTAATATCAAAAACTTTAAGTACAATGCGAAAAGGGAAATACAAGGTAATCTGAAAGCTCCAAAATGCTCCGACACGCGCTCCTGCCTCAGCGTTGCTATGATCCAACGACACCTGCACGCAACGGTCATGCATAAGCATATAAAAGCTTAAAGGGTGGTGTAAATGTGTGCGCAAGGCAATCGTCAAGTATACAATATCAGAGTAATGCGAAAATATGCGATAAGTCCATGAATGCTATCAGATGTACCAAAGCTATGTGATGCAAGGCATGAATGCTATCGGCCATACCAAGGCCATGCGATGCGAGGCCTATGTTGCCAAATGTCATATGCGAGATGCAAAGAAAGCATGCCAGTCCTCATCAAGTACACATACCAGTACAGTTCCTCTTTGGATATCACCGCGGTCTAATATACACCTCACACTTACTACCTCCTCCCTAGCTGCATAGCCAAGCAAGCAAAATAGACATCACTATTAGCCTGACCAGTAGTCTGTCAATACCTACCCGGCTCGTCGATAGCGGACTCATTTACAAGATGGTCAAACTCAGCCTAGCTTATAGCCCCCACACTCGAGCAGATAAGGCCACACCCCCTTCCAACTGACCATGACATAGTGGGAGACGCGGACTACTGGTATTCGGCACTCGGGTGCTCATGTATCCACTCGATCTAGACGTTGGAGCATCCCCTGGTACCAAAAAGGTTCTGGAATTTTCACCCAATGACATCCTAAGTACCCACAATGTTAGAGCCAATATTTCTGGTATCCGATATGACCATCCACGATGTGCCTGTGGAGGCCACGGCCCTTATGTTGCTAGGGCGTGTAGTAATCACGACACACAATGCGAAATACATGAGTCACACCGTCAGTCATGCACAATCTCGCACGTACCGTGCGATCATGTGGGGCACTCCATCTTATAAGGAGTCCCGTAAATGTCTCAGCCCAACGGCTTATGCTATGATCAAACATTCCTCATATTAAGCATACATATGATGCGTATGGGCATGAATCATGGAGTTATACTAAGCATGTTATAAAGTGATGAATTATCAACAAGTATGGGCCTATCAATGGGCCCTGAGGAGAGTTACAATGCGGACATTTAACCAACATTGTACTTACAGTGTGAACATCAAACCATCATTGCTCCCAAGGCATAGCCCGCCATAAGGGTCAACACATAAACCACGGTTGAATCACATTCAATGGGCCTTATGTACATCCCATTGGGTCTTGACCCATGGGTCTCCAATACATCAAACGGGCCCCATAACTTGGGCCTCATATATATTAAGGTGGGCCTGAACAATGGGCCACAAATGCATCCAGATGGGCCTCAATAATGGGCCTCATAAATTCCCAAAGATAAGTCATATTGAAGGATCATTTGGACCATACCATAGTAGCAGTAGAGATAATAATTTTCACTATTGAATAACTCACAGGGCCCACCATAAAGTTTATTTTCCACCTAATCCAATCATAAGGTTTTAAAGACCTGGATTAAGAGGGAAAACAAATATCATAATGGTCTAAACTCGGCAGCCCAAGGGTTCTTAATGGTGGACATTCAAACCCGCTGTTTCTTATAATATGGTCCACCGGATCCTAGATCTGTCTCATATTTAGTCTCAAGCCTAAAAATGAGTTTGCCAAATGGTGGATGGTTTGGATGCAACACATGCATCATGGTGGGGGTCCACATGAACTATAGATCTGACTCACTCTTTAGCTCATGTCATAAAATGAGCTTTCAAGGTGGATGGATGGTTTGGATGCAACACATGCATCATGGTGTGGGGCCACTAACCATCCAGTAGCCCAGCCAAATGGTTGGACGGTAGTGATAAAACACATACAGTTTGTGGGTTCCACCGTCCACGGTCAATGGACGGTGTGAATAAAACACATACATCATTGTGGGTCCCACGTGGGGCCCACCATAATGCTTATTTGCAATCCAACCCGTTGGTAAGGTCACACAGACCTGGATGAAAAGGAAAAATAAATTTTCTTTTGATTCAAAACTTCTACAACCCCAAAAAGGATCTCAATGACAGTCGTTCAATCACTGTTGTTTCCTATAATGTAGGCCACCTGAGCCACGTATATGGCTGAAATTTGGAAGGGGCCCACCGAATGCACAGAGTGGATGTTGAACACACATCATGGTGGGGCCCACGACTGGACCGTGGGTCCTGCTGTCCGCCCACCCCAACTTCTATCACGCCCCAAACTCGAAAAACAAGCTTACAAAATTCTCGATCGCCGAATCAGGCATTGACAGCCTCCACAGTGCCCCATTCTAGGATCCCAGCACTCACATGCCAGATTTCGATCCTAGGATCCTAAAAGGAGAATTTTCAGTATGATTTTTTTTTGTAATAGAGCATAACAACAAGCATAACCAAGTCACAAAACAACATCACCACATATCCACTATATCAAAAACTTTAAGTAAATGTGGAAAGGGAAATACAAGGTGATCAAAAACTCCAAAATAATCCGACACGCGCTCCTCCTCAGCGCTATTGTGATCCAACGATACCTATACGCAACGATCATGCATAAGCTCACAAAAGTTTAGACGGTGGTGTAAGTGTGTGCGCAAGGCAAGCACCAAGTGTACAATATCAGAGTAATGTGAAAATATGCGGTAAGTCCATGAATGATATCAGTTGTACCAAAGCTATGTGATGCAAGGCATGAATATTATCGGTCATGCGATGCGAGGCCTATGTTGCCAAATGTCATATGCGAGATGAAAAGCAAGCATGTCAGTCCTCATCAAGTACACATATCAGTACAGTTTCTCTTTGGATACCACCGGGGTCTAATACACTTCACACTGACTGCCTCCTCAGCTGCACAACCAAGCAAGTGGAATAGACCTCACTATCCACCTGACCAGTAGTCTGCCAATACCTACCCGGCTCGTCGATAGTGGACTCATTTACGAGCTGGTTAAACTCAGCCTAGCTTATAACCCCCTCACTCAGGCAGATAAGGCCACACCCCCTTCCAACCGACCACGACATAGTGGGAGATGCGACCTACTGGTATTCGGCACTCAGGCGCTCATGTATCCACTCGGTCTAGACGTTGGAGCATCCCCTGGTACCAAAAAGGTTCTGGAATTTTCATCCAATGACATCCTAAGTGCCCACAATGCTAGAGTCAATATTTCTGGTATCCGATACGACCATCCACGATGTGCCTGTGGAGGCCACGGCCCTGATGTCGCTAGGGCATGCAGTGATCACGACACACAATGCGAAATGCATGAGTCACACCGTCAGTCATACAGCAATCTCACGCGTACCGCGCGATCATGTGGGGCACTCCGTCTTATAAGGAGTCCCATAAATGTCTCAGCCCAACGGCTTATGCTATGATCAAACATTCCTCATATCAAGCATACATATGATGCGTATAGGTATGAATCATGGAGTTATACTAAGCATGTTATAAAGTGATGAATTATCAACAAGTATGGGCCTATCAATGGGCCCTAAGGAGAGTTACAATGCGAACATTTAACCAACATTGTACTTACAATGTGGACGTCAAACTATCATTGCTCCTAAGGCATAGTCCGTCATAAGGGTCAACACATAAACCACGGTTGAATCACATTCAATGGGCCTTATGTACATCCCATTGGGCCTTGACCCACGGGCCTCCAATACATTAAATGGGCCCCATAACTTGGGCCTCATATATATTAAGGTGGGCCTCAACAATGGGCCATAAATGCATCTAGATGGGCCTCAATAATGGGCCTCATAAATTCCCAAAGATGAGTCATATTGAAGGATCATTTGGACCATACCATAGTAGCAGTAGAGATAATAATTTTCACTGTTGAATAACTCATAGGGCCCACCATAAAGTTTATTTTCCACCCAATCCAATCATAAGGTTTTAAAGACCTGGATTAAGAGGGAAAACAAATATCATAATGGTCTAAACCCGGCAGCCCAAGGGTTTTTAATGGTGGACATTCAAACCCACTATTTCTTATAATATGGTCCACCTGATCCTAGATCTGTCTCGTATTAATCTCAAGCCTAAAAATAAGTTTGCCAAATGGTGGATGGTTTGGATGCAACACATGCATCATGGTGGTGGTCCACATGAACTATAGATCTGACTCACTCTTTAGCTCATGCCATAAAATGAGCTTTGAAGGTGGATGGACGGTGTGGATGTTGCACATGCATCATGGTGTGGGGCCACTAACTGTCCAGAAGCCCAGCCAAATGGCTGGACGACAGTGTTAAAACACATACATTTTGTGGGTTCCACCGTCCACGGTCAGTGGACGGTGTGAATAAAACACTTACATCACTGTGGGTCCCACGTGGGGCCCACCATAATGGTTATTTGTAATCCAACCCTTTGGTAAGGTCACACCGACTTGGATGAAAAGGAAAAACAAATTTCGTTTTAATTCAAAACTTCTACAACCCCAAGAAGGATCTTAATGGTAGCCGTTCAATCACCGTTGTTTCCTATGATGTGGGCCACCTGAGCCACGTATATGGCTGAAATTTGGAGGGGGCCCACTTCAGGAAGGGGCCCACCGAATGCACGAAGTGGATGTTGAACACACATCATGGTGAGGCCCACGGCTGGACCGTGGGTCCTGCTGTCCGCCCGCCCGCCCAACGCTGCAGGCACTGTCTACGCGCCTCTGGCAGCAGCAGCGTTTGCTGCATGTATTTTTTTTTTTGAAATCGCGTATTTTTGCATTTTTTCATGCATGGGGCCCACATCGGAAGAATCCACCCCACCCACTGGTTCCCATAGCTCAGGACAAGCGAAACAAGCCCAATATCTGATATATTTTGGTGTATAGAAACAACAGGGGGTATTTCGACGGTGCGCATGCTGTTTGCTATGCTATGGCCCGCTCGAAAGTCGGATTGGCCCCTTTTTTTCGGCTCAATGCCTAAAATGGTATGGGGAAAAAGATGGACGGCGTGGATTGAATTTATACATCAAGGTGGGGCCTACATGGACAGCTCTTCCAAAAACCATTTCTTTTTTTTCTTTTTACTACTGACGTTAGTACACCCACTGTCAGCTCACCCTTCACTGTGTAGCCCGTCTAGCATCTAGGGATGCTGGACGGTTGCATATAAGACATTTAAGGTGGGCCTCACCCATAGACGTGCTACTAGGGTGGGCAACCAAATGGTTGGATGGTGTACATAAGGCACACATCAAGGTGAGGTCCATTTGATGAACGGTTTAGACATTGATGAGGGTCGAATATTGCATCTCAGACCCTCGATATTACCTGATTTTACATACATGATAATGCTTCATGCCATATTTTAATTGTATTTTTATTACAGGATGAAACCAGGAGCGTTGATTGAAAAATGATGTTAAAAGCGTGGATGTTACGCTCCAAAGACACCAGAGAAAGGAACGGACTCCAGAAGACCAATATTGAAGAATTTACATGCCTGGGACCCGAGAAAATCAAGCCGTTCACGTTTAAAGAGGCCCCAAACTGGTCCAGAATGAAAGATCACATGGTTTCCTCCATCCAATTGGCTTGAAACTTTATACATGGGATTAGGGACATAAATTAACCGTACATTTCAAATTTCGGCCCTCGGATCACTAGGAAAGTGCCCCAACCGACAGATCGGTCCATAAACCATTGATTCTGGGCCCACCGATATACGGGCGCCTAAAAATTGGTCTTGATGGTTTAAATAATGCAGGAAGCAGGATGGACGGATCAGATTTCTCCAGAACATTTCAGTGGACCCCGCATGCATGTGAGTGTGCAACAAAGGCACGTGTGCTCGAGCCGCACCGAACCGAGTCGCCTTCCAAAATCGCACCCACCGCCAGCAACGGCAGTTGCCGTTTTGCGTTGCAGCGAACGGACGGAAAATCCATTTTTACGGTCGCTAGTGGGCCCCAATCATCACCTGTACGGATGATCCGAACCGTCCATCTTGAAGATGGGCTCGAGGACTTCAAAACCATGGTAATACTTTATACCCATGCGTGCACACGTGTGCGGTACAGAGGCCACAAAAGGGCTGTCCTGCAACGTCCAAATCTGATCTTTTTGTGTTTTCTTCTCTGGGCCGCATCATTGGACGTTCAAAACTACCTATTCTTGACTGAAATTTCGTCATGAATCCAATGGACGGGGTGGATTTCCCAGAAAAACACTTCCATGGGGCCCACCGATCACGACAATGACGAAGGGGTGCGAAAGGTTTCGCACAATTTGAAAATCCGCTTTTCAGGCGGTTGTGGGTCACCATCTTTGATCATATGGCGATCTGAACCGTCTATCATGTAGAGGACCCAAGAAAGTCCTAAGGGACGGTGTTTGTTGGAATTTGAACGAGGAAAGTATGGTGTTTCAAGGTCCCGAACTTGGTCTGCGAAAAGGTTTTTTTTCACAACGCGTGCGGCAACTTCCCAAATCCGAATTTCACCACTCCAACCACTCCATCACTATAAAAGAGTTGCAAAACATGAGGGAGGGATTGAAAAAGTGGAGAATTCCAGATCTAGAGCAAAGGAGAGAAAAAAGAGAAGAAAGAAGAAAGAGAGAAATTGGTTTGATGTTTTTTTTTATGAATTTTATTTATCCATCTGTTTAATGGATTTTATGGGTAACTAATCTTTCAACTAGGGCTGAGATGAAACCCTTAATTTGAACATCCATTGTTCTATGTTGATTTTACTTTAATTAGATTGATTTGTTTCTTTCTTTAGTGTGCTTGATTGTTTTAAATTCTATACTTCTCCATCTATGAACTTGATCAGAGTCTATGGATGGATGTTGTTTGGATGCTTATTCTAGGTGCTTGTGTTTGATTATGAACAGGTTCCTATAGGGAAGAGACAGTGGTGCTTTAATGAACGGTATATTCCATGTGCCCGACCAAGGACATGGGATATGTTATTCATAGCATTGTTTGAAGGAATTAGACAATCTCAGTATGCCCAATTAAGGACACGATTGTGCTTTCTCTAGATAAATTAGATCAATCTAAATTAAAGTGAATTAACAGACAAAACAAGGGTTAGGATAATTAGGGGTGGATTCGAAAGTCCTAGTGCTCTCTCTCTGATTGAATTTTCTTCCTTATTCTCAATAGTTATTTTCCATAAATTTGTGTTAGTAATTCGCTACATTAATTGTTGGATTAGTTAAGGAGAATCACAGATTTAAATTGTGACGACCAGTCCTCGTGGGATTCGACCTCGATCTTACCGAGTTTATTACTACATCACAACCCTATACTTGGGGAGTGAACAGACATCTCATAGCTCATTAAGTGGGCCACACAATCACATCCTCACACACAAAACAAATGAAAAAGAGAGGGGGAGAGAGAGAGACACACATGTGATGGAGGGACCCCGACATTATGGGCCCTCCCTTGCATGATTTAAAACCTACATCAAGTGGGTCCCATTTCATATGGGCCCATCGATTAAAATCAGTGGTGGAGATCCTTTCTCTACCGAAATGGAGGGTCTAGATGACCCTATCCATGCAAAGAAAATAAACATCATGATGGGGTCCATGGAGAATGGCCCCATCATGGAATGATCATGAGAATCAAGGTGGGCCATCGGCCACATCTTAGGGTCCAAAGTGAGATCCATACCATCGATCGGTAGGCCTCACTTGGCCCATCATAAAAACATGAAAACTAGCCTATAGAAGCACCCACCGTTCGATCTTCTTGGTCCGATGGAATGCCGGTCTCCTTGTGTCTCACTTTGATGGTGGAAGATGAGAAATGAATGGATAGGATAAAGGATGTTGAGATGGGAAAGTGGGCCACACAACTCACTCTTTTCTCTCATGAAAAACCATGGACGTGCACTCTCTTTTCTCTCTTTGGTGTTGCTTGGAATTGAGAAATGAGAGGAAGAGATGGGATGTAAGGAGAGAGAGTGATGGATGTGAGTGATGGGTGAGGTGATGATGTACTTGACATGTATGGGTGTGTAAGAGAGAGGGTGAGAGAGAGTTGACTTGGTGGTTGCTTAACTTGTGGAAAAAAAGTATGGGTGCTCTTGTACTTGATATGAGGTGATTGATTGATTAATTTGAGTGATTAATTGATATGACATGTTGTAGAGATTCTCTTGGAATTGCAAACGCATCGCATTTCTTCAAAATAAATGCCGGCCCACATCTCCTAGCCAGGGTATCGGATCAGTATGTAAGACGCGGCGTCGGAACTGCGGCGACGGTGCGGTCGCAATGGTACAAGTCTCGGATTAAGCCGACTCAAATTTACGGGATACGACTTACGGTCACTCGTAAACATCGATTATATGTTGCGGATTGCCGGACTTCGACGGGAAGGATCGCGAGATTCGACGAAATGGTATGGACTAGGATACAGGTCTTACAATAAGTGTTTGTAATTCAATTCACTTGTTAAACATAGCCTTTGGTTTTTTGTGTAGGCATTTTCAAAATGGGGGATGGCGGTGGCGGTGGCTACCTATCCAAGCTCATTGGAGGCATCAATGGCTTCCTGCGGACATGTCTCTTTCGTGTTCCCTCTTATGGCTCCATGCCTAAACACAATGCCTTTATTTTGGATGGGAACAGTCAGTAAGAGCCGAAAGCGAGACCTCAAAGAAGGTATAGGTGTAAGACTCGTATCCTAGCCCGTACGGTTCCGTAGGTTCCCGTGATCTTTTCGGTCAAATTCCGGCAACCTTCGACCCTTAATCGGCGTTGCGCGTGACCTTGATTCACCCATCGTTAATTTGATTCGACTCAACCCGAGACCTGTACCATTGCGACCGCGCCGTCGCCACGGTTCCGATGCCGCGACTCGCTCGCCGAGGCAATACTCTAACCAGGAGAAATGGGCCCGCATTCAGTTCGAGGAAACGCCACGCGTTGCAAATTTCAAGAGAATGTCCCATCAATCACATCAAATGTCAAATCAATCCCATCAATCACTTCACTAGTCAAAGTACACCCATCAAGTCAAGTACCCTATCCCATTCCCCAAGTATACTACACCATTTCCAAAGTCAACCTTCCCATCCCATCTCTTACACACCTCATCACTCCTCTCCCATCATATCTCTCTCCTTCATTTTCTCTCTCTCCATTTTTCAAAGCCACACCATGAGAGAAACGTCCAAGCAAGAGAGCTTCCATGGGAGGAAGCTAGTGTGGCCCACCTTCGCATCTCCCATCTCCGCCATCCTAAGCCGATCTCAACCGTTGAAGTCCATTCATTATATCTTTAGCATGCATTGATGGAAGAAGAAAAATAAGATCATAAGGTGGGTGATTTTTATGAATTTTTAACCGTTGATTATTATGCATTTGAGGGCCCACTCGTGTGGGGCCTGTCTAGATGTATGTCTTGTATCAAGAGGGACCCATAGTGGTGGGATCCCTCTCATCTCCATCGTTTTCTCTCTTCCTCTTTTTCTCTCTTTTTGGTTATTTGATGTGGCCCACCTATTAGATGCATTCACGGCTAATCCTGACCATCCACCCATTGGGCCAGTCCCACTGTCTGATTCGGATGAAGGGAAATCACAAATATCATCTTGATCCCGGCTCGGTTGGGCGACCGCATGGACCCACCATACTGTATGTATTTTTATCAAAGCCATCCATCTGTTTTTTTTAAAAGCTGTCCAGCAAGTCTGGACGATGGAAATCACAAATATCTGCTTCATCCAGAACTGGTGGTGGGCCCCACATGTGTGGGCACACCTCATGCATGTATGCCACATCTGGGCCATCCATCTGTTGGACGGTCAACAGCTGTAGGCTGCTGACCTAACGCAGCAAGGGTTGTTGTGTGGCCGTCATGATGTATGTACTGTATACATACCGTCCATTCATTTTCCTTATGATGTGGGACCACCCACACGTGCAACACGTGTGGGGTGGGACCCTTGATTTGTGCATTTAATCCACACCGTCTGTTTTAGATGGTGGTCCAGTTCTGAGGGTGTCAGCAAGTTACGGGGGTCTGGTCGTGAGGCTGTGCCATATCCAGACCGTTCATTCATGTAGGGCCCATTGTGATGTGGATCTCATCCACACCGTACATTCATTTTTGCTGCTGACATCAGCAGTTCGTGTGGACCCACCCTAACATTTGTGTGATGTATCTGGGCCGTCCATTTGCTGGACGGCCAGTAGCTAAAGATGCAATTACGTCAGCAATTTTTGAGGGTCTGACGTTGAGATATGTGTTATACCCATACCAGCCATCCGTTTTGCCTGGTGGGTGGGACCCACCCACACGTGTTGCACGTATGGGGTGGGCCCACCATGGATGTATATGTTATATGCCCATCCTGTCCGCGCAATGGTGGGACGCACCAAGATGAATGGTTTCATCCAGCCGTCCGTCCATTGCTAGACGTTGGACGCTGGATGGTGGCTTGATAAAAAAATAATAATAATAATAATATAATATAATAAAATAATAACAATAGTAATATATATATATGGAGAGAGAAGTGAGGTGGCCCACCTCCACCACGTGGGGTCCACTGATGTATGGATTACGTCCCACCGTCCAGTACGTGGACGGTGGCCCCCACCGTGATGTATATGTTTTATTCTTACCGTCCATCTGGACGGTGGGCCAATAGGCTACACCTGTTGTATGTGTTACATCCAAGTCATCCATCTGCTGTCCGGATGTTGTAGATGTGGGGCCAGCCATGATGTATATTTTGAGCCACACCATCCAGAATGTCTGGACAGTGCTGGACTACCTTCGGATAATGCTTAGGACCCCACCTCAATGTATGTTTTATATCCACACCGTCCAAAGTGTTTGAACGGTGCTGACAATATTTGGACAGTGTTTGGATGGTGCTGACCAATGTTTGGACAGTGCCAATTTGCATGGGCGATGTTTAGACGATGCTGTCATGCCAGGCACACCGTGATGTAGGTGTTTCGTGCAAGCCGTTCGTTTGCAGGCCCACCTTGATGTATCTATTATATATTCACTCGGTCCATATGTCGGATGGGTGAGGCCCACTTTAGATGTGTGTATATCCATACTATTCTACCATTTAAAGAGCTCATGGCTCATGTGGGACCACCCTGCACGTGTGTTGGGGGTGGGGCCCATGTAGATGTTTGTACCTCTGTGTGGGTTCCACCTTGATATATTTGTCGTGTACGTGGACCCCACGTAATGTATGTACCTCTATCATCTAGTCCTTGGATGGTGGGACTTGCCATGATGCAAATGTGGGTTGGAGTACCCTCACACCGGCTATGAACTTGCCACCTGTGATGTATATTTGGGGCCCACCCGGATGTATTTGTGGCTCATTGGTGTGGCCCATCCATGAGACCCATCTTGATGTATTTGTAGCCCATCCGTTAAAGCCCACCTTGATGCAATTGCGGCCCATATGATGAGGCCTATCGTGATATGTATGCGGCACAAATCTGCGGCCCATTGTGGTGTCTATGAGGCCCGTGCTATGTGGCCCACTTGATGTATGTTTGGCCCTTGTGTAAGGCCCATTGTGATGTTTATGTGGCCCATGTTCGAGGCCCATATGATATATTTGAGGCCCAGGTGCAGGGCCCACCTGTTATGTATTGAGGCCCATGTGCAGGGCCCACCTGTTATGTACTTATGCCCCTTTTGGGCATGGCCCATTGAGTTGTATATAAGGCGCAATATGATGTATACCCGACGCATGTCTTGGGGCCGATGTGATGTATTTATGGCCCATGTGTCGAGGCCCGATGTGATATATATGTGGCCTTTGCGTGAGGTCATGGGCCTACTATATGTTTGACTTTATATAAGCCATTGCTTGGGAGCAATGTTGGTTAAATACCCACATTGTGACCTTTTCTTAGGCCTGGTTAGGTCTATTTTCATCATTCTCTTGTGGGTTAACCCAAATAAGTGGGCCCCACTCACCATAGACGAATGGCTCCGTGCTATCGGATTTGATATAACCACGACCGAGTGCCGATCTTTATACTATGGTTGAGCGGCTAATCATTTACGGACCCCGCTTTGTTTATCTGTTGATGATCGGTGCGATTGTCGTGACCGATTTGCTAATTCTGATTACCTTGACCGATTAGCGATCGTGGCCGATTGCCAATTCTGATTGTCGTGGCCAATTGACCGATTATCGATCGAGGCCGAATATCGAGGTCGATTGCCAATTCTGATTGTCATGACCGATTACCGACTCTGATTACCATGACCGATTTGACAACTCTGATTATCGATCGATCTAATCGTCGTGACTGATTTGCCGATTCTAATTATCGATCGATCCCGATTGACGTGGCCAATTTGCCGATTCCGTTTGTCGAGGCCGATTATCATGGCCGATTACTGATTATGATTGTTATGGTCGATTGACCGATTTGTCGAGGCCGATTACCGATTATGATTGTCGTGGCCGATTGACCGATTACCGATCGTGGCCGATTGCCGATTCTGATTTGTCGATGCCGATTTCCGAATTGTCAAGGTCGATTGTCAAGACCTATATGATGTATATGCAACCCGTAGTTGAGCCCCATTATGGTGTGTATTCGGCCTGTGTGATGTATATACGGCCCGTATTTGAGGCCTATTGCGATGTGTATTCAGCCCGTGTGTAAAGCCCATTGTGTCGTATATTAGGCCTTTGTGTGAGGCCGTGGGCCCATTATATGTTTGACATTGTGTGAACCATTCCTTGGGGGCAATGTTGGTTAAATGTCCACATTGTCGAGGTCGATTGTTGATACCGGTTATTGATACCGATTAGGAGTATGTGACTGCATAGCATCATGATACATGCCCATACATATCATCTGCATGTTTATTATGAGATGTGGTTTATCATTGCATATGTCATTGAGCGTGTTGTTATGAGACTCCCTGATAGGTGGAGGTCATCTCACATGAGTGCATGGTATGCGCAGGATTGATGCATGACTGGATTGTATGACTCATGCATCTTGCATTATGATTACTGTACGCCCTAGCGACATCAAGGCCGTAGCCTCCACAGGCATATCGTGGATGGCCAGACGGGACACTGGAAGTTTGGTTCTAGCATACGGGCGCCATAGATGTCCCTGGGTGAAAATCCTTAAACCTCCGTGGCCAGGAGACGCCCCAACGTCGAGACCGAGTGGATATATATGAGCGCGTGAGGGCCGTATACCAGTAGGCCGCGTCTCCCACTGTGTCGTGGTCGGTTGGGAGGGGGTGTGGCCTTATCCGCCTGAGTGAGGGGGCAATATTTAGGTTGAGTTTGACCAGCTTGAGGAATGGGTCCGCTATCGACGAGCCGGGCCCGATATTGGCAGGCAGATAGTGAGGTCTCTTCCACTTACTCAGTTGTGCGCTCGGATAGGGGCGGCAAGCTGGCGTAGAGTGTAATAGACCCCGGTGATGATCTCAGAGATGAACCGTACTGATATGTGGACTTATTGAGCAGGAATTGCATACTCATTCATTCATTCATCCACTATCTACTCAGGCTGTTGGTGTACAACTATTTGTAACGTATACCTTCGTATGGCCAGAATTTGGGTTGGACGCGCGACTAACCTGAGATTAGGAGTTTACCACATTGAGCCTGACTATCTAAATTTAGGTATGGGACTGGTTTGGATAGAAGTCCCTTGTGATGGACCCCATAGCCTGCGATACTATGTACTATCATCCCGACTTCATAATCCAGCATGGTCATTCCATTCGCATCGCACAGTGCATTACATCTACTGCATATGACATTCCGGTTTACTATGTTTATGCGTTTATACGGTCTACATACGACTGACGGTATTCGTGCACTCATTAGGAATTGTGTACCGCATCGCATCCTTGGCATCTGATGTTTGACTCTTTATGACTCTTCATTTGCATAGATGTTTTATAATGCGTATTCTGATATTGATTGACTCATGGACTTGTCTGTATTTTTGCTTACTCTGTTATCGTATGATTTATGACCTTGTTAATAATGTTATTTACTCGGATAATTCATGCTATTATCAGTATTTCTGCTTATTTCTGATATTGTATGATTTATGGGCTTGCTAGTATTCCCGCTTACTCTAATTACTCTGATATTGCTTACTTGGCACTTACCTTGTGCACACACTTACACCACCCTCTAAGCTTTCTATAAGCTTATGCACGATAGATGTGTGCAGGTGATGTTAGGTTGCAGCATTGTTGAGCTTGGAGCGCATAAATGCCGGTCTTCTGGAGCTTGATTTTCGATTTATGTATTTCCCTTTCAGCATTGTACTCAAATGATTATATTAGTGGATATGTGATGATGATGTTGCCTTTGTGAAATGGGTAATCTTGTGGTTATGCTTATTGCGAGTTAAATGTACAAAAAAAAAAAAAAATCCTCCTTGTAGGATCCGAGGATTGGAATCTGGCGTATGGACGCTGGGAGCCGAGAATGGGGTACTACGGAGGCTGTCGGCACCAAATTCGGCGATTTGGATTCCTGTGAATCTGATTTCTGGGTTTAGGGCGTGACAGAAGTTGGTATCAGAGCATAACTTGGGAATACCTGAGGATAACGTCACATATCTACTGAGAGCTACCTTATACTCTATGATTGTTGAAAACTTAGAATGGTTAGATTCCCATGTTCGGAGAACTTAGAGATTTTCTGATATAGCTCCCTACCGTTGAGATTATGAGGCAGCATAGTATTTCCATTTCGATCGTCTCTGACTTGGGATTCGAAGATAAGTAGGATCACCATAGTGTTGATGATGCGTTTTGGGAGGGCGAAGTTGAGATTTGATAACGCTATTTTCATTCTTTTGTAGATTGATTGAGCCTTGACACATATACTTTATGATGTTTCTCTTTCCCTTGTTTGTTTTATAAATTTCGAGGACGAAATTTTTATTTGGAGGGGAGAGTTGTAAGACCCGCATCCTAGCCCGTACGGTTCCGTAGGTTCCCGCGATCTTTCCGATCAAATTCCGGCAACCTTCGACCCTTAATCGGCGTTGCGCGTGACATTGATTCACCCGTCGTTAATTTGATTCGACTCAACCCGAGACCTGTACCATTGCGACCGCGCCGTCGCCGCGGTTCCGATGCCGCGACTCGCTCGCCGAGGCAATACTCTGATCAGGAGGAATGGGCCCACATTCAGTTCGAGGAAACGCCGCGCGTTGCAAATTTCAAGAGAATGTCCCATCAATCATATCAAATGTCAAATCAATCCCATCAATCACTTCACTAGTCAAAGTACACCCATCAAGTCAAGTACCCTATCCCATTCCCCAAGTACACTACACCATTTCCAAAGTCAACCTTCCCATCCCATCTCTTACACACCTCATCACTCCTCTCCCATCATATCTCTCTCCTTCATTTTCTCTCTCTCTAATTTTCAAAGCCACACCATGAGAGAAACGTCCAAGCAAGAGAGCTTCTATGGGAGGAAGCTAGTGTGGCCCACCTTCGCATCTCCCATCTCCGCCATCCTAAGCCGATCTCAACCGTTGAAGTCCATTCATTATATCTTTAGCATGCATTGATGGAAGAAGAAAAATAAGATCATAAGGTGGGTGATTTTTACGAATTTTTAACCGTTGATTATTATGCATTTGAGGGCCCACTCGTGTGGGGCCTGTCTAGATGTATGTCTTGTATCAAGAGGGACCCATAGTGGTGGGATCCCTCTCATCTCCACCGTTTTCTCTCTTCCTCTTTTTCTCTCTTTTTGGTTATTTGATGTGGCCCACCTATTAGATGCATGCACGGCTGATCCTGACCATCCAGCCATTGGGCCAGTCCCACTGTCTGATTCGGATGAAGGGAAATCACAAATATCATCTCGATCCCTGCTCGGTTGGGCGACCGCATGGACCCACCATACTGTATGTATTTTTATCAAAGCCATCCATCTGTTTTTTTTTTTTAAGCCGTCCAGCAAGTCTGGACGATGGAAATCACAAATATCTGCTTCATCCAGAACTGTTGGTGGACCCCACATGTGTGGGCCCACCTCATGCATGTATGCCACACTGGGCCATCCATCTGTTGGACGGTCAGCAGCTGTAGGCTGCTGACCTAACGCAGCAAGGGTTGTTGTGTGGCCGTCATGATGTATGTACTGTATACACACCGTCCATTCATTTTCCTTATGATGTGGGACCACCCACATGTGCAACACGTGTGGGGTGGGACCCTTGATTTGTGGATTTAATCCACACCGTCTGTTTTAGATGGTGGTCCGGTTCTGAGGGTGCCAGCAAGTTACGGGGGTCTGGTCGTGAGGCTGTGCCATATCCAGACCGTTCATTCATGTAGGGCTCATTGTGATGTGGATCTCATCCACGCCGTACATTAATTTTTGCTGTTGACATCAGCAGTTCGTGTGGACCCACCCTAACATTTGTGTGATGTATCTGGGCCGTCCATTTGCTGGACGGCCAGTAGCTAAAGCTACAATTACGTCAGCAATTTTTGAGGTTCTGACGTTGAGATGTGTTATACCCATACCCGCCATCCGTTTTGCCTGGTAGGTGGGACCCACCCACACGTGTTGCACGTGTGGGGTGGGCCCACCATGGATGTATATGTTATATGCCCATCCTGTCCGCGCAATGGTGGGACGCACCAAGATGAATGGTTTCATCCAGCCGTCCGTCCATTGCTAGACGTTGGACGCTGGTTGGTGGCTTGATAAAATAATAATAATAATAATAATAATAATAATAATAATAAAATAAAATAATAACAATAGTAATATATATATATATATATATGGAGAGAGAAGTGAGGTGGCCCACCTCCACCACGTGGGGTCCACTGATGTATGGATTACGTCCCACCGTCCAGTACGTGGACGGTGGCCCCCACCGTGATGTATATGTTTTATTCTTACCGTCCATCTGGACGGTGGGCCAATAGGCTACACCTGTTGTATGTGTTACATCCAAGTCATCCATCTGCTGTCCGGATGTTGTAGATGTGGGGCCAGCCATGATGTATATTTTGGGCCACACCATCCAGAATGTCTGCACAGTGCTGGACTACCTTGGGATAATGCTCAGGACCCCACCTCAATGTATGTTTTATATCCACACCGTCCAAAGTGTTTGGACGGTGCTGATAATATTTGGACAGTGTTTGGATGGTGCTGACCAATGTTTGGACAGCGCCAATTTGCATGGGCGATGTTTGGACGATGCTGTCATGCCAGGCACACCGTGATGTAGGTGTTTCGTGCAAGCCGTTCGTCTGCAGGCCCAGCTGCAGTGTGCAGGGCCCACCTTGATGTATCTATTATATATTCACTCGGTCCATACGTCGGATGGGTGAGGCCCACTTTAGATGTGTGTATATCTATACTGTTCTACCATTTAAAGAGCTCATGGCTCGTGTAGGACCACCCTGCACGTGTGTTGGGGGTGGGGCCCATGTAGATGTTTGTACCTCTGTGTGGGTTCCACCTTGATATATTTGTCGTGTACGTGGACCCCACGTAATGTATGTACCTCTATCATCTAGTCCTTAGATGGTGGGACTTGCCATGATGCAAATGTGGGTTGGAGTACCCTCACACCGGCTATGAACTTGCTGCATACGCAAGGCCACCTGTGATGTATATTTGGGGCCCACCTGGATGTATTTGTGGCCCATTGGTGTGGCCCATCCATGAGACCCATCTTGATGTATTTGTAGCCCATCCGTTAAAGCCCACCTTGATACAATTGCAGCCCATATGATGAGGCCTATAGTGATATGTATGCGGCACAAATCTGCGGCCCATTGTGGTGTCTATGAGGCCCGTGCTATATGGCCCACTTAATGTATGTTTGGCCCTTGTGTAAGGCCCATTGTGATGTTTATGTGGCCCATGTTCGAGGCCCATATGATATATTTGAGGCCCAGGTGCAGGGCCCACCTGTTATGTATTGAGGCCCATGTGTAGGGCCCACCTGTTATGTACTTATGCCCCTTTTGGGCATGGCCCATTGAGTTGTATATAAGGCCCAATATGATGTATACCCGACGCATGTCTTGGGGCCGATGTGATGTATTTATGGCCCATGTGTCGAGGCCCGATGTGATGTATATGTGGCCTTTGCGTGAGGCCATGGGCCTATTATATGTTTGACTTTATATAAGCCATTGCTTGGGAGCAATGTTGGTTAAATGGCCACATTGATAGGAAGTGATGGTTAAATGCCCACATTGTGACCTTTCCTTAGGCCTGGTTAAGCCTATTTTCATCATTCTCTTGTCGGTTAACCCAAATAAGTGGGCCCCACTCACCATAGACGAATGGTTCCGTGCTATTGGATTTGATATAACCACGACCGAGTGCCGATCTTTATATTATGGTTGATTGGCTGATCATATACGGACCCCGCTTTGTTTATCTGTTGATGATCGGTGCGATTGTCATGACCGATTTGCTAATTCTAATTACCTTGACCGATTATCGTGGCTGATTACCGATCGCGGCCGATTGCCAATTCTGATTGTCGTGGCCAATTGACCGATTATCGATCGAGGCCGAATATCGAGGTCGATTGCCAATTCTAATTGTCGTGACCGATTACCGACTCTGATTACCGTGACCGATTTGACAACTCTGATTATCGATCGATCTAATCGTCGTGACTGATTTGCCGATTCTAATTATCGATCGATCCCGATTGACGTGGCCGATTTGTCGATTCCGATTGTCGAGGCTGATTATCGTGGCCGATTACCGAATATGATTATTATGGTCGATTGACCGATTTGTCGAGGCCGATTACCGATTATGATTATCATGGCCGATTGACCGATTACCGATCGTGGCCAATTGCTGATTCCAATTTGTCGAGGCCGATTTCCGAATTGTCAAGGTCGATTGTCAAGACCTATATGATGTATATACAACCCATAGTTGAGCCCCATTATGGTGTGTATTCAGCCTGTGTGATGTATATACCGCCCGTATTTGAGGCCCATTGCGATGTGTATTCAGCCCGTGTGTAAAGCCCATTGTGTCGTATATTAGGCCTTTGTGTGAGGTCGTGGGCCCATTATATGTTTGACATTGTGTGAACCATTCCTTGGGGGCAATGTTGGTTAAATGTCCACATTGTCGAAGCCGATTGTTGATACCGGTTATTGATACCGATTAGGAGTATGTGACTGCATAGCATCATGATACATGCCCATACGCATCATCTGCATGTTTGTTATGAGATGTGGTTGATCATTGCATATGTCATTGAGCGTGTTGTTATGAGACTCCCTGATAGGCGGAGGTCATCTCACATGAGTGCATGGTATGCGCAGGATTGATGCATGGCTGGATTGTATGACTCATGCATCTTGCATTATGATTACTGTACGCCCTAGCGACATCAGGGCCGTAGCCTCCACAGGCATATCGTGGATGGCCAGACGGGACACCGGAAGTTTGGTTCTAGCATACGAGCGCCATAGATGTCCCTGGGTGAAAATCCATAAACCTTCGTGGCCAGGAGACGCCCCAACGTCGAGACCAAGTGGATATATATGAGCGCGTGAGGGCCGTATACCAGTAGGCCGCGTCTCCCACTGTGTCGTGGTCGGTTGGGAGGGGGTGTGACCTTACCCGCCTGAGTGAGGGGGCAATATCTAGGTTGAGTTTGACCAGCTTAAGGAATGGGTCCGCTATTGACGAGCCGGTCCCGATATTGGCAGGCAGATAGTGAGGTCTCTTCCACTTACCCAGTTGTGTGCTCGGATAGGGGCGGCAAGCTGGCGTAAAGTGTAATAGACCCCGGTGATGATCCCAGAGATGAACCGTACTAATATGTGGACTTATTGAGCAGGAATTGCATACTCATTCATTCATTCATCCACTATCCACTCGGGCTGTTGGTGTATAAATATTTGTTACGTGTACCTTCGTATGGCCAGAATTTGGGTTGGGCGTGCGACTAACCTGAAATCAGGAGTTTACCACATTGAGCCTGACTATCCAAATTTAGGTATGGGACTGGTTTGGATAGAAGTCTCTTGTGATGGACCCCATAGCCTGCAATACTACGTACTATCATCCCGACTTCATACTCCAGCATGGTCATTCCATTTGCACCGCACAGCGCATTACATCTACTGCATATGACATTCCGGATTACTATGTTTATGTATTTATACGGTCTACATACGACTGACGGTATTCGTGCACTCATTAGGAATTGCGTACCGCATTGCATCCTTGGCATCTGATGTTTGACTCTTTATGACTCTTCATTTGCATAAATGTTTTATAATGCGTATTCTGATATTGATTGACTCATGGACTTGTCTGTATTTTTGCTTACTCTGTTATCGTATGATTTATGACCTTGTTAATAATGTTATTTACTCGGATAATTCATGCTATTGTCAGTATTTCTGCTTATTTCTGATATTGTATGATTTATGGGCTTGCTAGTATTCCCGCTTACTCTGATTACTCTGATATTGCTTACTTGGCACTTACCTTGTGCACACACTTACACCACCCTCTAAGCTTTCTATAAGCTTATGCACGATAGATGCGTGCAGGTGATGTTAGGTTGCAGCATTGTTGAGCTTGGAGCGTACAGCGGTCTTCTGGAGCTTGATTTTCGATTTATGTATTTCCCTTTCAGCATTGTACTCAAATGATTATATTAGTGGATATGTGATGATGATGTTGCCTTTGTGAAATGGGTAATCTTGTGGTTATGCTTATTGCGAGTTAAATGTACAAAAAAAAAAATCCTCCTTGTAGGATCCCAGGATTGGAATCTGGCGTATGGACGCTAGGAGCCGAGAATGGGGTACTACGGAGGCTGTCGGCACCGAATTCGGCGATTTGGATTCCTGTGAATCCGATTTTTAAGTCTGGGGCGTGACAATAAGATATGGAGCTGGGTTTTTATGACAATCTTTGCCTTCAGCATAGACTATTTCAGACGATGTCCCGATGAAATTCATATTGTCAGGGATCTTATGCATGAAAAGATCAAAGGGTACTTACTCTGGGAAGAAAAATCTTATGCATGAAAAGATCGAAGGGTACTTACTCTGGGAAGAAAACATTGTAAATACTTTCAGCATCAATTTTGATTTCTTGGTGACTTGAAGCTCTTGAATGAACCCTTTAGAGTTGCTGTCAAGAAGGCGATGGTTGGGGCCATGGGTTTCTTCATCTGGTAGATCCTACGGTGGTGATCTTTCATAGTCTCTTCTGACTTTTGTTAGCGGGAAATGTTTTCAAATTTCCAATAAATATTGCAACGGTTTGGCAACTTGTATCCGTTAAAAGGTCCACCACTGCAATATAAGAGAAATATGCAATGCACACGCTACCACATATACCAGTCGTGGAGGATATGTGCAACATCCAAACCATCCATCAGAAGGGTACCGCTACCTAGATTACCCATTTAAAGAATCAAGTAGGATTGTAAGTCAGGTGGCCGCAATTAAGTGAAAGAATTTATGGTTATGGAAAAATTCTAACACGTCCACTTATTTCAAATATCATGTCACACCTACTGGATGGACACCTTTATTTTTAAGGCAGTAACATCAACATAGCGAGGTCCAACTGATGGATGGCTTGGATATTTCACCCACCTGCCATGCTGGTATATACGGTGACGCGTGCCTTAACTGACCTGTACATGCTTGTGGGCTTAGCAAGCCTCATATCAGTTTATCCAAGTCGGCCCTGATGGCACAGAAGGTAGGTGGCACTACAACAAAACTGCGGAACAGCGGCGCTTCTGTGGAACTTTTAGCGGCGCTAATTATCTGACGACCACGGATGTTATAAAAAATTAAAAACGACGCGATTTTCATTTTCATTTCACTCGCTGCTCTGTCTCTCCCGACGACTGTCTCTCTCTCTCTCTCTCTCTCTCTCTCTCTCTCTCTCTCTCTCTCTCTCCCGACGACTCTCTCTCTCTCTCCCGATTCTCAGCTTCTTCCTACCCCGAATCTCTCTCGTGCGAGCCGTCATTAATTTTAGGGCTTAGATGAAGATCTGAAACAGGTAAGAGTCTAGATTTCATCAATTTCAATATTAGTGATTTCCTAATTAGGGATTTACAATGTTGAAACCCTAATTAGGGATTTACTATGTTGAAACCCTAATTAGGGATTTTCTTTGTTGTTCCATGTGAATACATAGAAACGATTTGTTGTGTGATACTGATTCGATTTGTTCGAAACTTCGATTTGCGCTTTTTCCATCCGAATTCGTTGGATTTCGTGATGGGTGAAGTTTTTCAATCAATTGCATTCGATTTGCAGCTTTATAACTCATTAGGTATCTAGATCCGCTACTCTCTTGTTTCCTAGGGTTTTGGATCTATTTTTTGCACTTTGCATTTGGGTTATTTTAGGTATGGTAAAATACAATTTTCAAATTAAAATTTCTTTGAATTTTTGTGTTCTATATTCAGAAAAATCAACGATGGAAGCAATGCAGATGTTCTTGATGACCATTATCATGGCTACATGGTATATAAATTTATTTTTATGTTCTTGATGACCATTATCATGGCTACATGGTATATAAATTTATTTTTTATTTTTTAAATCAAGAAAAATCCAACCAAATTTCAAGAGATTCCATTGAGAAGATCGACCCCTCGAATGAGTTGCTAATGTTATATGCAATTTCCACTCCTTGATTTTATTTGTTACACACATTACAGTGATAATCTAACGGTGGAGATTTCTCATAAAGAGAGAGAGAGAAAAAAAAAAAATCACTCATCATATGATGTCCTTGGTTTGGTCATCCAGACCATTGTCCTGATATGCCCCCACCATGGATATGAGATGCCTGAAAAATCCCTCAATCCTAACCCTTGGATCAGTGGCCTTAGGTGGCTGAGAGAAAATATGAAGATGGTCTACATCCATCAGAAGAAAATAGACTAAATAATTGAATGGTCAGGATTTTAAAATCTGATTTCAAGCACCCTCCATACATGGTCAGGCCATCAGTGTTAAACCCAGAAACCGGACACTCAAGACCACCGATATTACAACGATCGGATGGGCTCTCGGCCAAGTTGTTCTTATTCGCGAGATACAAGCCCTTTCCAGCCCAAATAGCTATGAGGAAAATGAGAGAGAGAAAAGATAAAGAAAAAAAAAAAAAAAAAAGAAGTAGGTGCTAACATATAGATAACTTGTTGATCATGAACAGGAAGACGTTGAGTTGATGCATTCCCTTGGAGTGAATTCCTACAGATTTTCCATTTCTGGTCTAGAATCCTTCCAAGTGAGTTTTACTTCTCTCAAATTTTACTGTTAGATAAATGTGGGAGACATCCAACCCGTCAAAGAGGGAATCTCAGAAAACTCAATGTTCCAGAAGTAGATCAGTTCAGGCCCACGAGCAAGCATTTGGATCTACCTGATGATTTAGTGGAGATGGATAGAAATAGAAGGAAAGAAAAGATTCAATCTAGTAGGAGAGCATCTGGGTCTCTTAGAGAAATTGATAAAGACATTCCGAAATTCAAAAGAAGTGGTTCTGATGTAAGCCCTATGAAAATAAAAATTGCTTTGATCAAAATCTGGAAAATGGAGAGTTTCGTAACTTAGCAGAACATGCGAAAGATAGTGGGTTTAGAGATGTTCAAGAAAATGAAAGGTTAGAAGCTGGACACAATGACGAAAGACAGCCAAGGAAACGGAAGCGAAATATCATGAATGAGAAACAAACTGCTTTGATTGAAAGGGCCCTCTTGGATGAGCCAGAAATGCAGCGGAATGCATCTTCTTTGCAATCATGGGCAGATAAGCTAAGTGTCCATGTATGTAAAAAAGCATGCTTTAGTTCATATTAATTTAGCAGACCGCATTTCTTTGTTTATTGACATGCTTATCTGATTCTTTTTTGTACTAATATGTTATATATTGGCTTTTATCAGGGCTCTGAGCTTACATCATCTCAACTAAAAAACTGGTAGGGAGCCTCTCCCTCTCATGATAGCATTTTCTTAAGGTATCCAAGCATTTATATGTCGTCTTCACAGAAATACTGTTTTTGGTTTGGTTCAAGGCAAATCACTATTTTTTATTATTGTCAAATTAGGGTGCCATTTCTTTTTACTTGATTTTGGATGGTGGGATGCTCATTGCATGGTTAAATGGCTTATCTTAGTGCTTGCGAACCATTATGAGTTGGGTGGCATGCATGACCTGTCAGCTAGTGATTTGTTTCTCTTCATAGTGAGATCATTTTCCTGGAAATAATGCTATTCCACTTTAGAGCTTTGGCAAGCACGCATGTACACACCCACACACTTCTCTACATGGCCACACATGTCAACCTGGCATGTATGGGATTGAGCCAAGAATCAGGTGTGCTCCACCATGTAGATGATCTGGCCTAAAAGAGTGGGCCTGTCAACTTATTAGGTTGGCTGCACATGTATGAAAATAATGGGCTGTCTAGGAATTTACCAATAGTCAACATTCAATATCCACATGTGGCCTGCTTGATGAGTGGACCAAGCTCATCCACAACATGGTGCCCATGTGTCGTATGGTTTGGATGCCCCACACATTTGCTAGGTTGGCATGTTTTAACATGGTAAACATGTATGCAGTGAGCGTAGAAAAGCTCAATTTCTTATTTCCTTTATTCCTTTTCAACTTCTCTCTTTGGCTTTCACATATGCAGGAGTCATGGAAACCTCCTACCTTTGATGAAACAACTAAGAAAAAAAAGATGCTTTCTTAATGTAATCTTGAAATGCAATTAAATAATAAAATGAAATTGTTTAACATGATGGTCAGGTGAGGATGAAATCCACAATGGGCCTGAATTAGCTTGAATAGGGGTTCTTTTGCTGCCTGAAGGTTCAAGAATTTTGCTGCAGATTTGTTATCTAATTCAATGACTTTGGCCTTTTCTACTTGTATTTTGTAACAAGGGGTATGCTCCCATGTTCATTATCCCCGTTTCTTAAATGGCAGTATCTCATCCACCACACGTGGCATTTGTTTAAGTTCCTCTGGAGCACCCAAATCATCGTTCCAATTTTGGATTGGAGGATAGCCCAAAAACTAGACCACTCCGACAACTCCAACAATCTTGATTTCAATTGTATTTCGATCACTGACCATTATTTTTTCAACTGTCCATTTGACAGGCACCAAGTGGATAACTAAGGCATCCAGTCAATGTGAGGTTTGGGATATTATGAATGGGGCACACCAGTCTGGATTGATGTACCAGTATAGCTCATAGAATAAAATCATAAGAACTAGGAGATACTAATGAATGATGTACAAAAATCATTACTGTTATTAAAGCATGTTGGTTGCTTCCCTTCATGTTTTTGATATTCTTGCCTCGAGTCTTAACATTATCTGGTTAGTTGTGATGGACAGGCTGAACAACCGAAAAGCCAAGCTAGCTCGTGTGGCTCGAGAAGCTCGTGCACCATCTGAAGGTGAAAGCCCCTTCCCAGATAAGGCATGTGGGTCGGGTCGCGGGCCTTTCTACGACTCACCAGAGACCGCTGGAGAAGATTCTTACATCCCATTGACAACCGCAAGAGGTAGTAATCAAAGCACATCAAAATTTGGTGGTGTGGTGGCGAGAACAGCAAGTGGTGAGGCTTCGGAGATGCCCTCATTGGGCTTGGTTGATTTTGCGCCCCAGCAGGGCATTCAGATTAATTATGCAGCTGTGAGATATGTGCGATGTGATCCCGGCCAGTTCGTATCTCTGATAGACGGTGAAGGGAAGGAAGTCGGCAAAGGGAAGGTGTATCAGGTGGAAGGCAGATGGCATGGGAAAAGCCTAGAGGAAGCAGGAATCTGTGTTGTGGATGTTATCGAGCTAAAGGTCGAGAAGTGGTTGAGGATTTCCTTATTGTTGTTGTTGTTGCTGTTGCAGAAGGATTTCCTTTTCTTTTCTTATTTTATTTTATTTCTATTTCTGCGAACTGGCTCTATGACAGATCTTTGTTTTTTTATTATTTATTTCAAGAATTTTGTGTGATGGTTTATGGCTATTAGTTGATGGGCCTTTTAGCTGATTGTTCTCATGGTTTCTTAATTATGCAGGTCAGCAACCTTCTCATGTTTTTTTGTTCCTGCTTTTCCTTCTGAATGGGTGAGGTTCAGTTTCCCTCAGATTCTTTTTTTCCTGGTATCAGCCTTAACAGATTGAAGCCGTGAAGTTGGACACTGAAACCCAGTTGAGATAAACCAAAATGCTTGCACATGCAAGCAAGGAATCTGTGGGACCCTTCTCAAACAATGTCATTAATGTCAGGGAACCATGAAGTACTGCCAGAAGCTGTTTGCATTATTTTTAAGTATGCTTGTTTCTTATGAAAAAACTTTTAATTTCAACAGGATTTTGCTGACATCTACTTCAGAGGTGTATGGTGATCCTCTTGAACATCCCCAAAAGGAGGAGTATTGGGGAAATGTTAACCCAATTGGTATCTTTACTCTTCTTTCTAGCAATCAATTTTCTGGTTTTTTTTTTTTTCCATGTGGATGCCTTTCCTTGTTGATTCTTTAATGATTAATTATTAGAATTTGGGATGTAACACTCTCGTGTTGAATGATGTTGCATGTATTGCAGGAGTTAGGAGTTGCTATGATGAAGGGAAGTGTGTAGTAGAGACTCTGATGTTTGATTATCACAGGCAACATGGCATAGGTAAAAGATATCACTGTTCCTTGTGTTTCGCAAAAAATCTCGATGCTTCGTTAAGTTGTTTGTGAAATGATATTTCTCTGTTGATATATAAACAAATGTATTGGTTATGTGAAGAATGTGACCTTAATCCTCATGTATGCCCTTGATGTTTGGGTTTGTTTCAGAATGTAAATCCGCATTGCTAGGATTTTCAATACTTATGGACCACGCATGAATATTGATGATGGGCGAGTTGTCAACAATTTCATAGCTCAAGCACTTCGGTATTCCTAATTCTTTCTTTTTTTTCCTTGAGATACATCATTCAATGCATCCACTAAGCCATTACAATAATTAATTGGTCTGGAGAGGGTTTTGCATGTGTAAGGGCCTTAATAACAAGTATGAAAAGCCCCATCCAAACACGCCCTTAATCTTCACCGTTCCTTTAGAGGCCACAAATCCATGGCTAGAACTGCATATTAAAGTCTGTTTATGTACCAAGTCATTGGTCACCACACCTGAATGTTGTCACAAACTTCTACATATAGCCAATCCTTTTCTGTAAGTTTCCTAACATCTAGTCATCTTTTGATTTTGGAATTTTATAGTATTTATTCTTCTGTCCAAAACGTGAGAAGAAAATAGGACTCGTTTTGATGGATGCCTCTCTCTGACTAATTGCTTGAAGAGTCCCTTTCACACCAAGATAGATACAATCTACTTGATTATACACCCAACATTTGGTGTAAAAAGCAGATGGGCCCACCGAAGTTGTTTTTAGTGTCCGAACTCGGATTCGGTAGTGACCCTTAAGTACCGTCCTCTATGCTTGTCGGTACTGAAAAAGCTTTGTGGGCCCCACCATGATGTATGTATTTTATCCACGCCGTCCATTCATGTTGAGAGCTTGTTTAAGTGGATGAGCCCAAAATTGAGTCAGATTTAAAAGGTCAAGTGGACCACACCACAGCAAGCAATGGGGATTGAACATCCACCGTTGAAACACTTATAGGGCCCACCGAGATGTTTATTTGCCATCCAAGCTTTTCATAAGAGGATGGGGGAAATTTTCCCTTGTTTGAGAAAATATGAGGAAATGAAACCCGGTTTCCTCACCCATCTTAGCTTAGGAGTAAACGAAGGGAACTGTCATATAAGAGGAAATCATTTTTCTTTCCTCTGATGAATATTATTTTCTACCAATCCAAACAGGCCTAAAGAACTTACCAAGTTAGCTATTGAATGGTAAACAAATGACATAAATTTTTGTACAATTATTTTTTACTTCTGATTCACTTCTAACATGCTTCACTTTCTTGGACATAGACTAAATTGCGTATGAACGTATTTGGGCTTTTTATGTGGAAGCACTTTGTATCTGGCATGGAACTTGGCTGCCTTATTCCATTTTGAAATGCTGAAATGCATTCTATATTCCCACTCATCATATTTAGAGCAGTTATTTGATATTCAGATTGTGTACAACTCTTGAAACATAGGTACTCAGAAATTGTACGCCTTTAAACTGTTAACTCAAACTGAATCAATTAAATTGTGAAATGGTCACTAAGCTACATTCTAAAAATCAGAATGGTTGAACAATTATAACCTCTGATCCATGAAATTATAAAAATGAATTGTACATGACATCCATTATGGTGTGAATAATCATCTCTCCAATGTTTTAGATGACATGTACATCCATTCTTGGTTCTTCAGATCAAATGAAGAGGGTGGTACAATTTACTGGAATTTTGAGCAATAAAGCTGAAGAAAATCTCGGTTTGTCTAAGACTGCATTCATTGTTTATTTTCTTTGTCTAAAATTGAATTCGATGTACAGTCATTCTTCCGGAAGGAATTAGGGTTGAGATTTTGGTGGTATTATTGGAATTTGTTCTTATTTTAGGTTACATTTATTATTTTCTCAGATTTTTACAATTGGAATAGAGTCAAGGTTTGCTACTGTGATGGTGCATCCTTCAGCGGCAAAGGTGTAAATGAGGTCGGTAGGAATATCTGGTCTTTTACAATTTTCATCTTCTATGGAAATAAGCCTTACATTATATTCCGAAAGCTTATTTTCAATAGAGCGAAGCAGTATGAGGATCAGGTGAAAGAAATTCTGTAGCTCTTGCGTTTGAGACAAGTGCGGTTAGGTTAGCGTTGGTTGTTTCTGTGGTTCCATTTCTTTTTAGTAATAAAAAACAATGCCTTGTTCTGATGTTTCGCCGTGTTTGTTTTTTTTTCCAAAACCCGATATTTATTGGTGTGTTTCTGAAGCTCAATAAGGCCACTGTGAACATGCTGCATAGGGTTGAGTCCTACATGACATATGGGTTTGTATCTTTGTCCTGTCCTGTCATTAGTATTCCATTTATAAAAAAAGAATTTTATACATATGAACAGGTTGGGATGTCCCACACACATTCCATGGTGGCTGTATGTGGTGTCGTTGGGACTTACAAAGGCTCTTCTTCTTGAGTATGATGCAATCATGTCTCTTGGGTTTCTGTTTTTTTTTTTTTTTTTTTGAGTGCTCTTGTTTTCAAAATAAATAATGATCAACTGAGATAGATGATGGTGATTTTAAACTTCAGAATCCTAACATTTGTAGTTTGTATTGTACATTAATCGATTGGATTGATTGTGACATAGGCTTGTTGGAGTAGATGCTGATTTCTTCTCTTCTCTATTTGTTTCATGCATTGAAGATCCTGTGTTCAACTCAAAGATCATTACTGCAGCCATGTAGAAAATTCCATGATATTATTAACAACTCGATTAATTATTGAAGGTGTTTTTTCTTCCTTTCCTGTGGTGGCTTGCAGGGACTAAGTTCATTTTGGCACTGAACTGCTTGGTCTTACATCAACAGAAGACAATTGCAGACCATTCAGTTAGAAAGCTTGTATAATCCAAATGCAACCAACCTTGTTGTATGGACTCCGAAAAATTGTAATGCTCTCTTGTTAATTATAGATTAATGTAACATGGCCAAACTTTATGTTGAGTGGACGTTAACCATCATCGATGTTTTCAAGCCAGTGATAGTAAGTCTGCAAAAGTGCATAACAGTCTCTTCCCAAACTCGCCTTTTTTATGGTTATACTTTTCTGAGAAATTTTTGAAATAGAGATTCTAGCAAATCATCTTCAGGCCTTTCTGGAACTTGTGGGGTTCTTTTCTTAATGCCCAATTAATGTGGGCCACTTCATAATCTGTTGTGTGCCAAAGTTGAGAGCTCTAGCTCTGACTGTTGCAGATTTTACCTTGTTTTTTTGCGGTTGCAGATGTTTGATGGTGTTTCATCCGGCATGTAACGCAGTGTTTCTAGCGACCGAGTTGCTCGTATTTGTTCGAGCGCGTATGTTGATGGAGCCTTGGTAACAGGACATGCGCATATGGACTCTACCCTAGAGGCGTCATTATGGCATGCTTGCGATACCTTTAGTCATCAGTTGAGGTGATCTTCATTTTTGTTTGCCCTAACTTTCTCCATCTATTTTCTTGTAGTGGGGTTCACCTGGTAAGTGGACTGAACTAACTTTCGGGTCAGGGCAAGTGGGGGGTCCGATGAACGAGATGCCACCCATGTGCCATGTTGGTGAAGGATGTTCCCTTGACGAGTGTAACAATTTTACAACTAATGAATGAACCAGCACAACTTGTCCTCATGAGTGTCTGGTGAAGGACGTTCCCTTAAATGACCTAATAATTTTCTGAGTGATTCTCATGGAATTTGTTTATGCAATGAGGATGCTCCTTTTTCTTAGCCATCTTCATTGTTGCAGAACCCAAATACAAGTCCACCCACCTGCAAGACTCCTTGTGTGAGGCAAAGGCAGAAATGGGACATTCAGAGACTTCGCTTAGGGCCTGTTTGATTTTAAAAAATAAATAAAAAATTCAGCACTTTATCACTGAAAATTGGGATTTTCATTGTAATTCAGAAGATTTGGCAAATCCAAATAATTAAGTGCTTAATTTGGATTTTCAATGAAAATATGGGTTGTGTTTTTCCAGCTTTCCTCCCTTCACTTGACTTAATAAGGATTGCAGTAAGTGATTTGCGTGAAAATATTTTGTCACTTCTGACCAAAATATCTCTATAACTATGTTAATATTACAACTTTGCCAAATCTTCTCCCAGTCCCCGTGGCTCAAACGTCTCTCCTCATCTTCCACAAATCCTTGAATTTGGCATGTGATTATTCGAGATTTTAGGTTCCGTGAGGTTTTCTCCAAACTTGGTTTCATGTTTTCGAGTTCTGATTTGTGGGTTTTCTCTCAGATCTGTTCTTTCCCTATCTTTCTTTAGCTCTTGATATTTTCTTTACAGAAATAGTGAAACCACTGATGGATGGGGATTTGAAGTATCAGTGTTTTGTTGGGTTTTGCGTGGATGAATGGGATTCTCTCTTCTTTTTCTTCTTTTTTCTTTTTAATTTTTCATTTGGGTTTTGCTAATGATGAATTGGGCACAAATGCCACCTCTAAATGGGGTGATCAGACTGTTGATTGGATGTGCCCCACAAATGGATTATGCACCAAAAGTCTCCATTTAAAGGGACAATCAATCATTATTTTGTAGTAGAGAGAAGAAATACAACAACCATTGTATCCACTGTGCATAAGGCCCATAGATTGGATGGTTAGGATCTTTCAATCTGGTAGAATTTTTATGGTATTGTCCATCCACCGTGGGGTTCATCAGTTAGAAGGTGAGGATCCCTGAACAGGGGACCCACTATTACAAACTGAATACTAAAGTCTTTGTTCTAATGACATCGAGATTTGATTCTCATACTTATTTATAAAAACAATTATCATTATCATTATTATTAGGTATGGAATGTGTGGTTTAGAATATTTGAACAATGGCATTGGTGGCCTTGCATGCCTGATCATGCAATTCTTTGAAAGAGAGGAAGCTTCTAGGTGTGTTCTTAGATATGGATGCAATCGTGTCTCTTGGGTTTTGTTTTTTTTTTTTTTTTTTTGAGTGCTCTTGTTTTCAAAATAAATAATGATCAACTGAGATAGATGATGGTGATTTTAAACTTCGTAATCCTAACATTTGTAGTTTGTATTGTACATTAATCGGTTGGATTGATTGTGACATAGGCTTGCTTTGGAGTAGATGTTGATTTCTTCTCTTCTCTATCTGTTTCATGCATTGAAGATCCCGTGTTCAACTCAAAGTCGAGTGGCAGGCCGCCGCTTCTAATTCCCTCCAATTCGTCCATTTTAGTAAGGTAAGCTCGATTCCTCTTTGACATTATGGTCGCATTTGGACGTCTCAACTTTGTTGGACTTGCTGGATATAGACATACTTGTTAAAGTATTGTTGAATATTGTATTTTAAAATCCTCTCTTTGGTATCGACAATTTAAGGATAATGGTTGGTAATGTGGCTCAATATGAACAGGTTGGACTGATGCTTTCGGGAATGGGAGCTAACTTTGATGTTTTCAGAATGGTAAGATTAGGATAGTTGTTGATTTGTTAGGTATACAGGACTGTTAGATCTCTTACACTATTTTAAAATTATAGATGCTAAGAATTCTTTCAAAAGAGATGAATTTGATAATTTACTTCTTTTTTTCCCTTGTGCAGGATTTTAATCAATTGTACCTAAATTTAGGTTTACAAGCACTTCAGCCTTTTGACGCCAAGGATTTGTTTATTTATTTATAATTCAAGACCATTTTCAATTTTATTGTAATAAATATTATATATATTTTTTTTGTGTAGTAATATAAATTTTGTTTAATATTCAATTTTAATTATATTGCAACATTTTTTGTTTCAAATATTAAAAAATTGCAGGTTTCAATAGAATTCAATAGAATTATATATAATTTTCTTAAAAAAATTACTGGCCAGCGCTGGGCCTTTTAAAATCAATAAACGCGGCGCTTTTATAGATCTATAGCAGCGCTTTGGAGCTTTTAATAGCCCTTTCTTCAGAAATACTACCGCCCAGAAAAAGCGCCGGTGCAACTGAAAGGCGCCGCCAAAATGCTATCCAATGAGCGGCGCATATAACAGCGCCGCTAAAATACCTTTGCGCCGCTAAATCTTTTAGCGACATACCCCTCCGGCGGCGCTTGTCTAGCGCCGCTAAAAAGTATTAGCGGCGGTTTTGGGTCTTTTAGCGGCGGTTTTGGCCGCCGATGAAAGTACTTTGTCTTGTAGTGTGGGCCCATTGTTATGTTTGTGAGAAATCCAGCCGTCCATCTGTTTGAGAGCTCATGTTAAGACATGACCCAAAAAATGAGGCAGATCTAGAAATCAAGTCCATTGGAAAACATGGACAAGGAAATGCCCTACCATTGAAACCTCCCAGGGGTCCAACATGTTGTTTATATGCAATTCATACCGTTCATAAGGCCATTCCTACTGGAATGAAACGAAAACACAAAAATGGGGCTATTTGTCAAACCACCATTTACTCTAAAAGCTTAAGTTGTCAGAGTGTGGTGGGTTAAAGTATATCAAGGGACTATATCACATCAACACTATTTTGCCAGTGGTCTTAAGTTGTAGTAAATGGGACTGCATTGCTAATCCCACCTCGAGATTGGGAGTTGCATGGTTGGTAGGAGGGTGGGTGGAGATTAAACTTAATGATATAGGCTTTGAAAAAAGAGCCTAGTGTTGGACAGTGTGAGATGGGATTTCCAAATCCTATGATAATGAATTTCTAAGTGAAATTTGAAAGGAAATCTTAGAATTTACTTTTAATTACATACATTTTAAACATAGTGTTGGAAAATATGGGATACAACCAATCTAAGGACAATACTTTACACATACATATATTATTATTATTATTATTTTCCCCTTTTTTTTATTATTTACAATTCCATCCACCTAATCTCATTTAATGCAGTTGGCCGAACGGGCCCTAAACGTCCCCAAACATTAAAACATTCTACCAACGACTACACCCATCAACATGAAAACGTAAACATCCGAAGGCGGTAATTCTCTTTCCCATGAGAGAGAGAAAGGTGGACATCGAGAAACTAGCCGTTAGGACCTCGAATAAGGCCATGGAAACGTAAAGAAACGGAGAGAAAAGGCTGGAGTTTTTGGTTCTCCACGAACTTGAGCCTCAACAGGGTTTGTAGAGGCCCAACAGTCAGGGAATGAAGATGGAAAAAGGGAGAAGTGGATGGGTTGAGAGGTATGTACGTTTTTGGGACGAAATGGAGGATGTGGGGGTTGAAACGAAAGAGAAATGGAGAGGGATGAAGGTAAGGACTGCTGTGAATAATGGAGAGGGGTGGATTGTGACCGAAAATGGGAAATGGGACGATTGGAGTGACAGTTTTGGAGAGAAATTAGCAAGAAGGAAGAAAAAGGAGAGCTTGGGGGTGGGATTTGTGAAGGAGGTAGGGATTTGGGAAAGTTTTGAGGGACAGCCCATGCATCAGGGGGGTCCTACAGCCCCCAAACACACTCGACCCGACCGGCCCGCCCTGCCGGGCCCGAAACCCTACGAGGCCCTCGCCCGGTCTTTCTGATTTTTGAAGGGGGGGGGCCCATGGGCATGTTCCCCAGGCCCCCTAGGCTCCAAAAAAGTATGGGCCCACCCTGGTTCCCTCTGGAAGTGTTCCGTTTGGCCCCCCGACCCCAATTTGCTCAATTTCGGGTAGTTTCGGGAAAATCGGATGTATCTTGCAATCCGGAATGAGTTATCTGATGTAAAATATATGAATTTGGGGTAGAACGAGCTAATGAAGCCAATCAACCCTGCTATGATGGGTTGCGCAGCCCAGAATTGTAAAAAAACCCTCTGATTTACGATCGTTTTCCCGTTTCAATTTCATTTTACTAAAAATAGTAGTTTTAGTTTAATTACTCTTCATCTGTCGGGCTTTAGGAGTTACGCCCAATGAGAAAATGGCTTAGAATAATTAAGAGAATGGTTTGGTGAAGTCAAATAGGACACTTACTATTTTTGGCCGAAAACCTTGTGCACTAGTAGACATCATGACCTGATAGTAAGTCGCGAATTCTAGGAGTTTTAGTTGTAGTTTGTTCCTGATTTCTTTCTCATTACTTGGTATTCCTATTTAAAGGGTTGTGAACTCATTTTTAATTATTCATTAATCAATTTTGAATTTATTAGAATTTATTTTTACTTTCTGCTTTCTTTTCTCGCAGACTCGAGAAGTCTCTGTGAGGAGTCCAGAGAAGCTCCGAGGATTCGGAATAGTTACATCATCACTCTTATTACCGATTTTCAACGATTGGGGTGAGGTGGATTGTAAATTAGAATTATCTATAGACGGCCTATGAATATTTTAAGGTCGACCCGTACAACCATGGTTGAATACAGACTCGATTTCGGCGTTCGTTTTCAGCGAACTAGCCGTTAAACGGAACAGGGATGCCTAAGACTGTTTCTACATTCCGTCGCTCCCTCCTAAGTCAGAGTGCGTCAGAGTGCATCGTGTGACCATAACCCAGGTCCGGTTTAATCCAAATCATGCTCTGATACTATCTGTAACATCCCGAAAATCGAGGGTCGAGTAGTAACTCAACTCTCGAGTTCCAGAACATCACTTATGCAACAAAATGAATGATGATTGAATGTTGACTGTATTAGAGTAGTGAACATGAGTGAGATTAAGCCAAAATAGCATATCATACTCAGAGAGAGTTAAGTTTGCAAGCGGAAGGCTGTGATAGATAGATAAAATATATAAACTATGATGAGTCTCCGAGTGTGATAACATTACCGTGTTAAATAATTACAAGTACAATCCTAAAATATACCAAATGTGTAAGGTCCTCTAGTCAATATCCGAGAAAGCCCCGTCGATCAGGACACGGCTCACACGAAGCCGTCAGAAGACAACCAATACAAGGTGTATCGTAGTCATTGCAAAGGTCCGGCTCCACCTCGAAGAAAGCGTCGCCATCCGAAATCGACAATGTCCGTGGGTGTTCGAAACACCGTCTCCGTAACATGGGAGTGAGTAGCTAACTCGGTGGAACAATAAAGCATAGGTTAACATGTTATCGACTACGGTCAAGCAAGAATGATAAAGCAAGACAATCAAACACTCCTAACTACTCTTATTAATGCAAGTATGAATGACATGATGTATGCCCTCACCACACCCTCCCTCGTGCGACACCATCTCACGTCGCAAAGATGCTTTCTTCCCGGTGCTCCACATCTTCCAGGCACATGTAATGCATGGTGAGCATGATTACCGAGTTGTTATTAGTCTATTTCAAACAGTAGGATTGGGAAACTAAGGTGCCTCCCTTGTATCATTCCCAAACATGATCCATTCTAGGGTCGTCAGTCCTAGTTAATATCAGACGATGGTGTGTTTTCTAGGTTTCGCAAAGGTCGCTGTGGTACATTACGCACAAAGGTTACACCACTCCCCCATCACCTCTTAAACGATTCATCACTATACAGAAACAGGCCCTAAAACTCTAAGGCTCACCGCGATTTCAGAGTATGCTCGAGGTCACTATAAAGGGCTGCCAGGGTTGTTGCTCGCATTCGTTGCACCACTCCCCCATCACCTTATCAATGTAGGCCGATAGCACGAATATAGTGTCCCATACCACCATAATCGGCTCACGAGTCCGGTTGCTTTGGTCACTACGGGAGGCACGTGGTCCCAAAGATAGGCCGACAGCTCGACCACGGTGTCCCATACCACCATGCCCGGCTCATGAGTCTTAGCGGATCGAGGTACCATGGTTAAAAAGGTTTTCACTGGTAAGTTTGGTACCCTAGGTTCAAGCAGTAGCGACCAAACATGGTGAACATACATTAGACAAATCGGCTTACATGACGAGCCTGACTAGTTCGAGCGCACAATTAATTAGACGACATGAAGTGCATAAGCACTTCGCGTGGCCTAACCACTGTCGCCAACTGACATACGACTCGGGTTCGTCAAACACATCTTACGTGGCGACATGAAACTCAACCACGATTTCCAATCTGGTACCGATTGTCTAGAATATAGACATAGTCCCAAACTCAATCAATTCTCATCTATAACATGTGGAGTAAAGCATGATAAATAAAGTAATTCAAACATACTAGTAGACATGTTATAAAGCATGATATAAGTCATGTTGTAAAGCACTACGTCAATGGGAATACAAACACATATATTGCAAGTAAGCGGTTTAAGTAAACAACCTCATGGAGGTAATCATACATGTCACTAGGGTAGTTGAGAATCCCATCTCAACACTCTCCTAAGGCATCAACATTCAAACACTTGCTCACACAAACATTTTCACAAACACTTAACATACACTATTTCAACATACATAGAGTATGTTAACAAACATGTATTAGGGTGAATCCTTTCGCCAAGCAAGTATTTTATGTACACATAATATATTTATACAACAATTAATCATGGCAAACACATCTCTAAAATATACATGTATACGGTACTTTTACAATACAGTATTTCTACATACATAGTGTATATTAGTAAAACATGTATTTAGGCGAATCCTTTCGCCAAATAAGTATTTTATCCATATATCGTATATCCATACAACAAATAATCATGTCAAACACATTTTCAAAAAATATACGTATACGGTATTTTCTACGAATACCTAAATATGTAAAATTCCATATTCTACAACTTTAATCGAAACAGAAAACGGAAAGCACTTTGTACATGTGCAATTGTATACAGATCATGAATCTATCATTATCTGACATTGAAAGCATTGAAAACCATAACCTATACACCTAAAGTCCGCACCTTGTGTCGTAGAATCGTAACGGAGTCGATAGGTTTGCTAAGCTTCCGTATTCGGCAGTTTGGCAACCTATAGAATAAAATAGGTTAGCTATTTCATAACCTACAACCTATACAACCCCAAAACAGATTAGGGTTAGGGTTTCTTACCTAGAAACGACGCCGGGATCGCCAGGAAATCGATGAGAAACAGGTGGTGCAGCTTGTGTGGTGGCAGGGAACGATAGTAGGGAGATTCTCCCACTTCTCCTTCACTTTCCTCTTTCTCTCTTCTCAATCTCAAATTCGGATGGCTGAAATGAGAGAGGGTTTAAGGTCCTTATATAGCCTAAAATCTCACCGAATTAGACTTCTGGACAAGGTTTACTTAGGTTATAACCAAAGCGGAACTTTTTCAGCTCAACGGAGGACTTCTGGCGAGCCTCCTTGAGCCAAAGGTCGGACTTAAGCTCACCGACACCGGATCTACGTTCTATTAAGTTTTCGTTTCGGTCGAGATTCCAGATCACGCGTGGCGGACCAGTTTCAGTTCAACGGTCAGCGGATCTCGATCGGAGATTCCGAGTACATATAAATGTGTATGAAATTTCTCCTGATCTGAGGGTGTAATTTGGTCTGATTCTGACGGTCTGGTTGCTTAAAACTGATCCGTAAGCGACAAGTCTCAGATTACTATTCAAGATATTTATTTTTGTAAAGAAACAAGTGTTCTCACACTCTCTCGCTCCGGACTCAAGCGAACAGCCGTGGGACACTGGCTGGATTTGATTTCCGAGATAGTTGTCAAGCCTAGCGAGGCGGTCCTAAGTCCTTAACTTTGTATTGTTCGAACTCCCGATGTGCGGTCCAGATCTAATACGGAGTTTCAACGTGCTCCCGAGAGCAGTCGGGTAATGAGTTTGATCCGAGATTTTTGGGTAACCTAGCGTCAATGATTCTACAAGTTTTGGGTCTTGCAGATCGTATTTAAAGCAATTCGAGCGGATTTCGTAGCTAATCTAATTTAGCACTTGGTTACTTTGTCTCATTTCTAAAGGATTTAGTCCTATAAGATTTCTGTCTGAGGTGGTACCTAGGCCTTTGTAATTTGTGTATAAAGTGATCCAATTTATACTACTTAGCTAGTTTAAGATAGTGTCTAGGGTGCAAGTACTTAGAAAAATTGAAAGAACAAGGTGGTGAAGGGTGGGATTTGTGAAGGAAGTGGGTTCAACAGTAGTTTTAGACTTTAGGATTGAGTTCTGACTAGTTAATAAGGTATTAGGATTGACCCATTGCCTAAGGACGTCTAATCCCAAGTTGACAAAAATTCGGGATGTTACAATCTACCCCCCTTAAAACAAAATTTCGTCCCCGAAATTGCCTAAGGGCAATAAGGAAAGATTTTTATTATTTCATTTGCCTAAGACTTATTGATTTTGAGTTCCTACGCGTGGTAGGGTATATACTAGCCTAGTTCATTTTAGTCTACCCCCCTTAAAACATACTTCTTTATCCATTTCTCATACCCTAATGGTTTGCTACAATTTATTTTTTTACTTATCTGTAGTCTTGACGACAATTCCCACTAAATTAGAGTAAAATAGTTGTCTTTATTGTTTGACCAGTACGGAGAGACGATTGTAGTGGGCTTGATCCCGATACATCGATCATCTACCGAGCTAAGGTAGAAAGATCATCGTATCCCTTCCGAATCCTAGTGGATCCTAGTCTTCTGCTCGTCAGCAGTGAGTCTGTTGGTAGTCGCACAGGATTGAGAATTGGGTCAAGCCCCGAATGTTTCGTAGTTGTATATTTCAGTAACTCCATGGTACGATCACTCTAAAGACATAGGGAATGTCCATCATTGAAAAGTTCAAATGTCCTATTTCTTAGGTTGCCCATTGGTCTAAGAGAGTCCTTGTTATTATCTATGTCCAAGGAAATGGTAAATCAAATCTTACTATATCATCCTAAAGCGGTTTCTCATAGTAGAACTTGCTAGGGCTTATATAATATTCGTATTCAACAAGCACAGTTTCGATCCTGGGCTAGTGGGGTAGGGTCCACCACGCTTCCGCTGGGCCACCCAGATCAAAGAGGTGTAATAGGTGACCTAACTAGATTGGGCTCATAATGTTCTACCCCCCTTAAAACTTTATTTTCACCCTTAAGGTTCAAGATTTATGTCCTGCTCCGTATATCGGAACAAGATGTAATTTAGGACCTATCCTTGACATGAAATGGGGTGCGATCTCCCACTACGTTGGTCTTCTTTTCATCGATGATGTGTATTATGGCATTGGTACCTATGGGTATCGAAAGGAGCTAAAAATGATGGGTAATGTGGTTGATTTCAGGGGCAGGTGTGAGTTTGAGGCCAGATGCCTAAGTCTACCAAAGGAGGACTATCATCACGGTCCCGACCTACCTTATGTACTCATGTCAAGCCTAACAGGCAGGCTATCTTTCTACGTTCATATGCACAAAATGTATGTCATCATGGCATGTGATTTGGGACCTAATTCCTAATTGTCTGTTGCTCACTTGGGAAATTCCTTAGCCTAAAAGGAAAAATCTCTATTGGCTATATATTCTTACACTTCTCAAAGATAAAGTTATAAACTTTTGGTTGTAAGTGGTCGAGCCAACACGAAAGGAAAGTTGTGTAGTGGGTCTGAGTCGGATACATGTACCTTCTGCCTAGTTAGGACAGAAAATCGTCGTATCAGTCCCTAATCCTAGTTGATCCCGACCTTCTGCTTGATCAGAGCATAGGGTTCATTGGTCACTACCAGGATTGAGAATTCGATTCAAACCGAGAATACCTCGCTGATATATATCGTTTCTCTACTCCGTGTTCCTGGTTGTAATAAGTCCTTGAGAAGGTGATTCTAAGGGGTGTATAAATTTGACCTATCATTAAATCTAAGGGATATAGAAGTTTCCTCTAGGTTAAATCCAAAGTCTATTCTTATACACTAGATGATTTTTACACCATTTTTTTAAAAGGAATTTGTTTGTTTGTTTGTCTGGAATTGAGTTGCCCGAACTTGAATGTAGATACGCTCGAGCACTTCACCTATGATCAAACCAACTAAGGGGGTTCTAGAGTTCATGTTCTTAATTTGTTGGATTTCCTATACGGTCAGGTCTGTCGAATTCTAGGAGCACCGCTCTAGGTTCAAAACTCTAGGGTCTATTTGTCAAACTACCATTTACTCTAAAAGCTTAAGCTGTCAGAGTGTGGTGGGTTAAAGTATATCAAGGGACTGTATCACATCAACACTATTTTGCCAATGGTCTTAAGTTGTAGTAAATGGGACTACATTGCTAATCCCTCCTCCGGATTGGAGTCGCATGGTTGGTAGGAGGGTGGGTGGGGATTAAACTTAATGGTATAGGCTTTGGAAAAAGAGCCTAGTGTTGGACAGTGTGAGATGGGATTTTCAAATCCCATGATGATGAATTTCTAAGTGAAATTTGAAAGGAAACCTTAGAATTTACTTTTAATTACATACATTTTAAACATAGTGTTGGAAAATATGGGATACAACCAATCTAAGGATAATACTTTACACATACATTTATTATTATTATTTTTTTTTTCCTTTTTTTTTTTTTTTTACAATTCCATCCACCTAATCTCATTTAATGCAGTTGGCCGAACGGGCCCTAAACGTCCCCAAACATCAAAACATTCTACCAACAACTACACCTATCAACATGAAAACGTAAACATCTGAAGGCGATAATTCTCTTTCCTATGAGAGAGAGAAAGGTGGACATCGAGAAACTAGCCATTAGGACCTCGAATAAGGCCATGGAAACATAAAGAAACGGAGAGAAAAGGTTGGAGTTTTTGGTTCTCCACGAACTTGAGCCTCAACAGGGTTTGTAGAGGCCCAACAGTCAGGGAATGAAGATGGAAAAAGGGAGAAGTGGATGGGTTGAGAGGTACGTACGTTTTTGGGATGAAATGGAGGATGTGGGGGCTGAAACGAAAGAGAAATGGAGAGGGATGAAGGTAAGGACTGCTGTGAATAATGGAGAGGGGTGGATTGTGACCGAAAATGGGAAATGGGACGATTGGAGTGACAGTTTTGGAGAGAAATCAGCAAGAAGGAAGAAAAAGGAGAGCTTGGGGGTGGGATTTGTGAAGGAGGTAGGGATTGGGAAAGTTTTGAGGGACGGCCCATGCATCAGGGGGGTCCCACAACCCCCAAACACACTCGACCCGACCGGCCCGCCCGGCCGGGCCCGAAACCCGGCGAGGCCTCCCCGACCAACTTTCTGATTTTTGAAGGGGGGCCCCATGGGCGTGTTCCCCAGGCCCCCTAGGCTCCAAAAAAGTATGGGGCCCACCCTGGTTCCCTCTGGAAGTGTTCCGTTTGGCCCCCCGACCCCAATTTGCTCAATTTCGGGTAGTTTCGGGAAAATCGGACGTATCTTGCAATCCAGAATGAGTTATCTGACGTAAAATATATGAATTTGGGGTAGAACGAGCTAATAAAGTCCGCACCTTGTGTCGTAGAATCGTAACGAAGTCGATAGGTTTGCTAAGCTTCCGTATTCGGCAGTTTGGCAACCTATAGAATGAAGTAGGTTAGCTATTTCATAACCTACAACCTATACAACCCCAAAACAGATTAGGGTTAGGGTTTCTTACCTAGAAACGACGCTGGGATTGCCAGGAAATCAATGAGAAACAGGTGGTGCAGCTTGTGTGGTGGCAGGGAACGATAGTAGGGAGATTCTCCCACTTCTCCCTCACTTTCTCTCTCTTTTCTCTCTTCTCAATCTCAAATTCGGATGGCTGAAATGAGAGAGGGTTTAAGGTCCTTATATAGCCTAAAATCTCACCGAATTAGACTTCTGGACAAGGTTTACTTAGGTTATAACCAAAGCGAAACTTTTTCAGCTCAACGGAGGACTTCTGGCGGGCCTCCTTGAGCCAAAGGTCGGACTTAAGCTCACCGACACCGGATCTACGTTCTATTAAGTTTTCGTTTCGGTCGGGATTCCAGATCACGCGTGGCGGACCAGTTTCAGTTCAACGGTCAGCGGATCTCGATCGGAGATTCCGAGTACATGTAAATGTGTATGAAATTTCTCCTGATCCGAGGGTGTAATTTGGTCTGATTCGACGGTCTGCAGTTGCTTAAAGCGATCGGCAAGCACGAGTCTCGATTACTATTCAAGATATTTATTTTTGTAAAGAAACAAGTGTTCTCACACTCTCTCGCTCCGGACTCAAGTTTAACACTAGTGGGACACCGGGCCGGATTTGATTTCGAGATAGTTGTCAAGCCCAGCCGAGGCGGGCCCTAAGTCCTTAACCTCGTATTGTTTCGGACTCCCGATGTGCGGTCCAGATCTGATACGGAGTTTCAACGTGCTCCCGAGAGCAGTCGGGTAATGAGTTTGATCCGAGATTTTTGGGTAACCTAGCGTCAATGATTCTACAAGTTTTGGGTCTTGCAGATCGTATTTAAAGCGATTCTAGCGGATTTCGTAGCTAATCTAATTTAGCACTTGGTTACTTTGTCTCATTTCTAAAGGATTTAGTCCTATAAGATTTCTGTCTAAGGTGGTACCTAGGCCTTTGTAGTTTGTGTATAAAGTGATCCAATTTATACTACTTAGCTAGTTTAAGATAGTGTCTAGGGTGCAAGTACTTAGGAAAATTGAAAGAACAAGGTGGTGAAGGGTGGGATTTGTGAAGGAAGTGGGTTGAATAGTAGTTTTAGACTTTGGGATTGAGTTCTGACTAGTTAATAAGGTATTAGGATCTACCCATTGCTTAAGGACGTCTAATCCCAGGTTGGCAAAAATCTGGGATGTTACAGCTAAAAGGTCCATATCATCTTCAGAATTCTCTAAATCAGAAGTACTACTATTTTCTTGAGAAATACATTTAGAAGATTTAAGAGTGATGGATTTACCTTTAGGAGATTTAAAGTTTAACTCATAGGCCTGTAATGAGCCAACTAATTCCTCTACCCTCATATTATCCATATCACGAAGTTTCTGGATCGCAGTCACCTTTGAATTGAACCGTTTAGGTAATGAGTGTAGTATCTTTGCATAGACTTTACTTTCTGGAATTCTATCACCGAGACCCCACATAAAATTGACAATATCATTTAATCTTGTATAGAAGTCCATGAAAGTTTCACTTTCTTTCATACATATTTCCTCAAATTTGGTTGTGAGGATTTAGATTTTAAATTTCTTGACAATTGTTATTCCCTCGTGTGTCATTTCTAAAACATCCCAGGCTTACTTTGCAATATCACATGATATAATTCTCTTGAATTCATCCAGTGATAGTGCGCAAGTGATTGCATTTAGAGCATTTGCATTGGCACTACTTTCACTTTCCTAAAGATTGGTCCAAGTAAAATAATGTGTTACTTTTATAGTTACAGATCCATCAGTACCAGTTACTTTAGTGGTAGGAGGGGCCCAATTAGTCACTGTGGCTTGTCACACGCTCTCATCCATAGATTTTAAGAAAATCCTCATCCTGGCTTTCCAATAGGCATAATTGGAACCATCAATTGGTGGAGGCCTAGTAACTGAAAGGCTATCAAAATTTGACATCTTACAAAGCTCAAATCGATTAGCTCAAGAAATTAATCCAAAAAATAAAGTGAGCTATTAGGCTCTGATACCACTTGAAAAAGCTAAGCTATAAAGTCCTAGAGGGGGTGAATAGGACTATGCTAAATTATTAACAGCGGAATTTAAACAAATATAAATACTGATAGCACTTAAACAATTCACAATGCGGAAATGTAAAACAACCTCAAAAATCTAGTATCAAGAGGTTGATACAAACTTGGTTCTAAGGACAACTTGACATAAAAAACCAACGATTTATGGCAAGACAACCTTACTAGAACTTGGGTGAGTATCAAAAACTCAAACTGAAGAGGATATAAAAGAAATAAATAGCAAAGGAAATAACTAAGCTATTACAACATTCCTACACTTGTATAAAAGAAATTACAACATTCTCCACAAATGCAAAAAGGAAAATTACAACATCCACAAAATGAAAATATCCAATCACCACAAGACCAGAAATTATAGTGGTTCACTTATGTGTACACCAACTATTTAGAAAAACAGTCACACAACTACTCCACTCCTAATATCCTCACACAGTGGATATTAGCGTTCACTATAAAAATAGGTTTTTCAAGGTTCACTTAAAACCCTCACAATTGTGTCTTTCAAGTGGGCTTACATAATTCAAAAAACCCCACACTCTAAGTTTTCTGGATCACCTCAGAAAAATCAAAACAAAGAGATTTTTCTGGCACAATCTCAATGAAACCAAAAAATAGAATTTACAAAACTATAAAATACTTATTTGGATATTCTCCTTTTGATGCAGCCTGGAAGAACCAATTCAGAGTAGAAGTTCGACGTAAAAGTTCAATGTTCACACTCACTTGTGAAATGGTTCTAGGTTCTAAATTGATTTTAAATTAAATCACCTTGGGCTAGCTTGATTTGATTTTGATTCTAAGAAATGGGAATGCTTCAATCCCTCTTTCAAATAAAATTGGAATGCAGAATACAAAGCCAAATGTAAAGAAAGCTAATTAAAGAGAATATAAAATGAGCACTAAATAGCTTAAGAATATCACTAACTTATCTCTTACAATGGTGTATTGATTTTGCTTGAATTGGATACCAAACTCTGAAATTCGTATTCTATTTATAAGTGCAAAAATCGCATCTTCGACTGGTCCTGAGGTTGCCATGACTGGCCGTAGGACTAACAGATTTTTAAAATTTTGAGCGCAATAAGATCAAACCGTTCCACGACTGGTCGAAGGACTTGCTCAACTGATCGAGCGGCCTCCACGACCGGTCGAGTCACTACCAGAAAAATGGGCAAAGGCTACGGATAAAATCCGTAGCCATAGACCTATGGCTACGGATTTAGTCTGTGGCACGACCACAGTCGTAGGTGCCGTAAAAATTGGTCTGGAACCTATAGCTACGGATTTAATCCGTAGCTACAGATCAAAATAGCCACGGATTTAATCCGTAGCAATTATGTCCGTAGCTATAGGTTACAACAGCTACGGATTTTATCCGTAGCTATATCTAGCAACCTCTACGGATCTAAGCCATAACAATTATATCCGTAGCTGTAGGTTACAACAGCTACGAATTTAATCATAATAGCTACGGATTTAATCCATAGCTATAGTTTACAACAGTTACGGATATAATCTGTAGCAAATTCTATATTAAAAAATATATATACAATTATTTGTTCATTCAATTACCACCTGCATAATCATTCATTCATTCATTCCATTATAATCATTCATTCATTCAATTACAATTAATTACAATCAATTACAATCCTGCATTCAATCAATTACAATTACAATCCTTCATTCAATAAATTACAATTACAATTACAATTACAATAATGCTGAAAATACAAATCTTTGGCTTTATTAGAGAAATTTGCTCAACTTCACCTTGAAATTTCAAAGATAAAGAATTGAAAGAGGAGATATATTTTGACGGTATGATATTTTTTTCACAAGTAAATAGGCCTTTTTCAGCCGTCACCCACCTGAAGAATAAAAAACCGATTGTTATCCAAGTCCACTCCTTTTCCTTTCAATTTCTTAGTGACCCCTGTAAAATTACTTCCACAGTCATTTACTCCCTAACCTAAACCTCTGTAAAATGAACCTCTAATAATGACAAAGTCACTTCCTGCAATAGCTTCATATATTCCATCATCCTACAAATAGTCATAGCATTCATAAATCAGAATGACCATTGGAGGAAAGAAAAACAAAGTGAAAGAAGTGCATCATGTATAACCATTTTCTTCTTCTTTTTTCTTAATGAATTAATAAAAGCTCAAAGAGGAATGAAATTGACACAAAAGGAATGGTCTCACCATATGGTTTGTAGGGCCAAAATAAACGTCAGGAAATCGGGTTCGAGTTCGGGATCGGGTTTTGGTTTGGGTTTTCAAGTTTAGGTTTAGGTTTAGGTTAGGGAGTTGAGATTAGGATTAGGTGTAGGTTTAGGTTTAGGGATTCGAGAATAGGTTAAGGTTTAGGTTTAGGAAATCGGGTTCGAGTTTCGGGTTCGGGATCGGGTTTAGGTTTGGGTTTTCAAGTTTAGGTTTAGGTTTAGGTTAGGGAGTTGAGATTAGGATTAGATGTAGGTTTAGGTTTAGGGATTTGAGAATAGGTTAAGGTTTAGGTTTAGAAAATCGGGTTCGGGTTCGGTTCGGAGTTTAAGTTTGGGTTTTTAAGTTTAGGTTTAGGTTTAGGTTAGGGAGTTAGGTTTAGGTTAGGTTGTAGGTTAAGGTTTAGGGAAGTGAGAATAGGTTAAGGTTTAGGTTGAGGAAACCGGGTTGGGTTCGGGATCGGGTTTATGTTTAGGTTTTCAAGTTTAGGTTTAGGTTTAGTTTAGGCAGTTAGGTTTAGGTTAGGTTGTAGGTTAAGCTTTAGGGAATTGAGAATAGGTTAAGGTTTAGGTTTAGGAAACCGGTTTCAGGTTCGGGATCGGGTTTAAGTTTCGGTTTTCAAGTTTAGGTTTAGGTTTAGGTTAGGTTGTAGGTTAAGGTTTAGGGAATTGAGAATAGGTTAAGGTTTAGGTTGAGGAAACTTAGGGTTGTGTTCGGGATTGGGTTTAAGTTTGGGTTTTCAAGTTTAGGTTTAGGTTTAGGTTAGTAGTTAGGTTTAGGTTAGGTTGTTGGTTAAGGTTTAGGGAATTGAGAATAGGTTAAGGTTTAGGTTTAGGAAATTGGGTTCGGGTTCGGGATCGGGTTTAAGTTTGGGTTTTCAAGTTTAGGTTTAGGTTTAGGTTTAGGTTAGGTTGTAGGTTAAGGTTTAGGGAATTGAGAATAGGTTAAGGTTTAGGTTGAGGAAACCGGGTTCGGGTTCGGGATCGGGTTTAAGTTTGGGTTTTCAAGTTTAGGTTTAGGTTTAGGTTAGGGAGTTAGGTTTAGGTTAGGTTGTAGGTTAAGGTTTAGGGAATTGAGAATAGGTTAAGGTTTAGGTTTAGAAATTACGTTCGGGTTGGGATCGGGTTTAAGTTTGGGTTTTCAATTTTAGGTTTAGGTTTAGGTTAGGAGTTAGGTTTAGGTTAGGTTGTAGGTTAAGGTTTAGGGAATTGAGAATAGGTTAAGGTTTAGGTTGAGGAAACCGGGTTCAGGTTCGGGATCGGGTTTAAGTTTGGGTTTTCAAGTTTAGGTTTAGGTTTAGGTTAGGGAGTTAGGTTTAGGTTAGGTTGTAGGTTAAGCTTTAGGGAATTGAGAATAGGTTAAGGTTTAGGTTTAGAAACCGATTTCGGGTTCGAGGATCGGGTTTAAGTTTGGGTTTTCAAGTTTAGGTTTAGGTTTAGGTTAGGTTGTAGGTTAAGGTTTAGGGAATTGAGAATAGGTTAAGGTTTAGGTTTAGGTTTAGAAACTTAGGGTTCGGTTCGGGATCGGGTTTAAGTTTGGGTTTTCAAGTTTAGGTTTAGATTTTGGTTAGGGAGTTAGGTTTAGTTAGGTTTAGGTTAAGGTTTGTGAGAATAGGTTAAGGTTTAGGTTGAGGAAATCGGGTTTGGGTTAGGGATCGAGTTTAAGTTTGGGTTTTCAAGTTTAGGTTTAGGTTTAGGTTAGGGAGTTAGGTTTAGGTTAGGTTGTAGGTTAAGGTTTAGGGAATTGAGAATAGGTTAAGGTTTAGGTTGAGGAAACCGGGTTCGAGTTCGGGATCGGGTTTAAGTTTGGGTTTTCAAGTTTAGGTTTAGGTTTAGGTTAAGGAGTTAGGTTTAGGTTAGGTTGTAGGTTAAGCTTTAGGGAATTGAGAATAGGTTAAGGTTTAGGTTTAGGAAACCGGTTTCGGGTTCGGGATCGGGTTTAAGTTTGGGTTTTCAAGTTTAGGTTTAGGTTTAGGTTAGGGAGTTAGGTTTAGGTTAGGTTGTAGGTTAAGGTTTAGGTTATAGGTTTTGGGATTTGGGAATAGTTTTAGGTTATAAATATAGGTTTAGGTTCGGTTATAGGTTAAGGTTTAGGGATTTGAGTTTAGGTTATAGGTTTAGGTTTAGGTTTAGGTCTAGGTTTTGGTTTAGGTTATAGGTTTTTTTAGGTTATAGGTTTTAGGTTTAGGTTAAGGTTAAGGTTTAAGTTTAGGTTATAGGTTTTCGATTTGAGAATGGGTTCGAGGTTTAGGTTTAGAAATCGGGTTCATGTTCGGGATTGGGTTTAAGTTTTGGTTTTCAAGTTTAGGTTTAGGTTTAGGTTAGGGAGTTGAGATTAGGATTAGGTGTAGGTTTAGCTTTAGGGAATTGAGTTTAGGTTATAGGTTTAGGAAATGTTAGGTTTAGGTTATAGGTTTTGGGATGTGGGAATAATTTTAGGTTATAAGTATAGGTTTAGGTTAGGTTATAGGTTAAGGTTTAGGGATTTGAGTTTAGGTTATAGGTTTAGGTTTAGGTCTAGGTTTTGGTTTAGGTTATAGGTTTTAGGTTTAGGTTAAGGTTTAGGTTTAGGAAATCGGGTTCATGTTCGGGATTGGGTTTAAGTTTGGGTTTTCAAGTTTAGGTTTAGGTTTAGGTTATGGAGTTGAGATTAGGATTAGGTGTAGGTTTAGCTTTAGGGAATTGAGTTTAGGTTATAGGTTTTGGTTTTATTTATAAGTTATAGGTTATAGGTTATAGGTTTTGGGATTTGAGAATGGGTTCGGGTTTAGGTTAAGGGTGTGGTCCCTGTAAATACAAATATAAACACGACCTGTCCAAATAGCCAGGCCCTTCCAATGTCATCCATAGGAAATGGACAGCTTCATCATGGTCATAACAGCGGTTCTCACCTTCCAGGGACCCCCACTCATCCGGATAGCTCCGACGCACATCCGGGTCTGTTCCATTAATAAAAGCAAATACATAAACACAACCTATCCAAATGGTCAGGCCCCTCCAATGTCATCCATAGAAAATGGACAGCTTCATCATGGTTATAACAGCGGTTCCCACCTTCCAGGGACCCCCGCTCATCCGGATAGCTCCGACGCACATCCAGGCCTGCTCCATCAATTTCGAGCAAATACATAAATACGGCCTATCCAAATGGCTAGGCCACTCCAATCATGTGCATTCTTGACAAGAGACGTTCCAGATGCTTGAATCTGAAATATTGAGCTTCAATCCTCCCACATGCAACATTCACCTGAAAGAATGCACATAACCGTCATGCTTGAGTTATCAACTACCCACTCAATGAAAAGAGCACAAATACCTTTTCATGATTCAAAGAAGGGAACTCGAGGGTTTTCCTTACCTTCCATTGTATGCTTCTAAGGTTTTCTTCACAGACCAACAAAACTAATAGCAAGAAAGAACCCATTAACAACAATTTATATTCAAGAGAGCCTCAAATCTCAGGAACTGAGGAAAATTTTCTAGTTTAGAAGATAGGTATGTCTAATCTTACTTCACATACTCCTCCATGACCGTGAGAAATGATGTTGGAGGCTGCATTATTAACAAGTAAATGGCCCAATGCCTTGAATTGATCAGAGATAAGCCAATGACAAGTGTCATCAAAGTCTTGGTAAGAAGTGTTACAGAATAAAAGGAAAGAAATAGCTATTCTAAGAGGCATCACTATAAAATTGAAACCTGCTCAATCTTGATGAATTTTTCTCCACGCCCAAGATGAAGGCTTTTACATATTTCATAAAACTCAGACAACCTTTCAGCCTGCAGCACATATGTAGCTTAAGACATGCCGAACAGGCAAAAAATTCCTCCCAACTTAAAGCATGAGAATCAGACTATCTAATCAAGGTCATGCAGAAATTTTGGGTCAAATGTGAAGTCTAATCAGATTATAAAACTCATCAAACCAAAGCATGAGAATCAGACTATCTAATCAAGATTGGCAGACTATGAAAATTTAAAACTATAAATGAAATAAAGGAAAGCATCAATTGATCAGTGAACAAACAAAAGATATGAGACTGGATGACGTTCGGATCAACGTTACTATTATAAGATTAGCAAATGTGTTGATCAATCCTAATGGCCAGAAAAATGGACCAACACAAATTGTGAGATGAATGGTAAGTGCAGCTTTCAGGCCATGAAACATCGGCATGTGGATGAGTTAACGAAATTCAAAAAAATTTGCAAAAAGTGAACAGTAGCCTGGCTTATGAAAAGAAAGATGATAACAAGGGGCTGAATTAATCTACAATAAAATGTGATTATCAGCTTATTATTTTCAAAACTTACATATTTTCTCCAGTTTGATAGTCACGGTGATTTGCCTGCAAGTAGAAGCACCCAATTTTTCATTAATGAATTGCTGCACATGAATAAATTTTCAGATTTAGATGTTCTCATCATAGGCATTGTCCAGACCCTTTCATGAGCTTGTCATTTCTAAGGTTGATCTTACAACAGTCAACAATTTCATAAGCTGGATTGCTGATGGAACATAAACATCCATGAATCAGGCAAAATAATCGAAGCATTTACGGCCTAACAGACATCAAACTTCCAAACTGATTTTGAACTTCAGAATATTGATTATGACAAGAATATTTTGATGCCTATAAAATGAAAATTAAAAAATCTTCTGTGGTATTTGCCCAAGAGGTATTTGCAAGCTCCTTTACATGCTGAGGAGCTTAGCTCTACAATAGTATCCTAACAAAGAAACAGCATGACATTGCAGATGGTCTCGTGCAATCCATGTAAATAACAGCTCAAGCTACTTTCTCACAAACAGTGAAACTCCCTGGGTTGATGGTAATGCTATTTGTGTCGTTATCAGTTTTGTAATTGCCAACTAGCCGATTCGCCAACTCAAACATGTTATTTCATAGGTTGCAAGTAACATGAACAAATACTAACAAGAAATTGAACATTAATGCTGAAGGAAAAATTGAAACTGCAACAAGAAAATATACAGGATCTACTAAAATTGACATAGATTGACAATTCTACCATGAGTCCTATATTAATAATTGCAACACGTGGAAAATTGCTGAATGGGCCATTGCTAAACATGGGAGAAGGTCAACATAAGATGATCTAGCCAACGTTAATGCAACAGGAAATAGATAAGCTCTCCATTTCCTCTGTGTAGCTTATCTTTAGAAACATTTGTGGACAGAAACATATACCAATACCACTAAGTTCGCCCCTCAGATATATAGAATGGATGAATTGATGCGTGTTTCTAAATTTCAATCCACCAATACCACATGAGCCCTTTGAATGCACATGTATCCCTTCAAAAATAATTATAGAATCACTTTTCACCGGCAAATTTCTAAGACCCAAGCTATAAAAGTTACAAAGCCCATCCACTATTGCACATACCTCTGCTATACAATCTAAAAGCCCTACAGTAATGGTGGACTAAAACCTTCCAAGGTAAATTTTGAGAGTTGAAAAGTTAATTTCTGTTGTTGGATCCTTCAAGATATGCCAACAATTATATTTGCAATCTTATAGAACATGAATCATGTCACCATCATGTGCTTGCATTAAGATGAAAACTTCAATGTACATTCTTGATACTAACCCATTGATCACTTCCAAATTTTGACAAAAACTTTTAACAATATTTCCTAGTGATATTTTATCAAGTCACCCAAAGAACAACACAAACATATAGAGCAGGGACATCCATTCACAAAACCAAAAAATAGATGATGGGCACCTAATTGGAGCCATACAAATGAAACTTGCATATCATTCACTACACGTGTGTGAGCTTCAAACAACACAAGCCCTACTGTGTGGACACCCTGGTCCAAAGATCAGTCCAGCCTGCACATCACATGAGCCATGCATATGCTAGAGAAATGAATAAAAAAGGACGACTGATAGCCCACACTCAATGTACATGTGTGGCCCACCAGCTGTACAGGACTGAACAGCAGTTCATTATGACTCACAAATTATTCATTCCCACTCAGGCCCTTTAAAAAAACATTTTATTGCCTAGTCTCAAGAGAATGTGAGATTTACCTTGGGTGGCTTGGAGTAATCTTGTGGAAAGTGAATGGTTACCAAAAATACACCACTTACAAAGGAGCTATCTGCTGGTCCCATAATTGTTGCTTACCAGTGGAATGTTGAGGGTCAAATATTACATATTAGACCCCATTTATTACCTGGATTTACGGGTATGATATTGTTTAACGCCCGGTTTTAATTGTGTTTTGTTGCGGGATTCAATCAGAGCGTCCAATTTACTGAAAATATAGTAAAAGTATGGATTTGGCACTCCGATGTCACAAAAGCGGGGGATGGACTCCGAGGATCAATATTGAAGAATTTACATACCGAGGGGATCCAGGAAATCAAGCCGTTCACATTAAAGAGGCCGAAACTAGTGCATGGAGAATGCAAGATCATAGGGTTCTAACCATGAGCTTGGCTCAAAACTCCATACATGGCTTCGGGGACCGTAAATTAACTTGTACACGTCAAATTTTGGCCGTTGGATCATGGATTGTCCCAACGGCTAGATCGACCATAAAATCACGATTTGGGGCCCACATGATACTGGATATACTTCAAATTTGGTCTCAACCCCTTAAAAGAGTGATGGAACGAATGGTCGGAGCGGATTCCGCGACACATATGAGTGAACCCCACATGTGCACTATGCATGCATAATGTGCACGTGCCAAGCGGTGCACGAGAAGACTATAATCCAATCGGTCAAACGACCACTAAAAACGCAAAATTTTTAAAAAATGGATCGGCGTCTGATAGGGACCACAAATGCTATCTGGCCGTTTTTCAATTGTGGGACCCACTCATCCTCTTTTTTTGATGATCAAGAACCATCCAAGTGCTTCAGGGGGTGGCAACGACCCTGACCTAGGTGATCTTTCGAGACCATGCAAGCTTTTGCGAAATCCTACCCGTTAAACATCAGATGGACGGCGGAGTAGATAAGTTCGTGGGCCACACTAATTTCACTCGAAGAATACTCATTCTCGACTGGTTTTTTGCCAGGATTTCAATGGACTGGATGGATTTCTCCATAGACATCAAGGTGGGGCTCACCGATCGTCACAAAGCCACTGCGAAAGCTCTATTTCGCGTCTGAAGCTGCGGAAAAATCTTGTGGGCCCCACCAACTCTCCGGTTCAATGATCTGAACCGTTCAATGGTCTCAGAAGGAGGGTATTACCCTCACCTAGGCGTCTTTTTGCTACCATGCGAGCTAGTGCAAGATCCCAGGCGTTGAACAAAAGACGGACGGTGGAGTGAAAAATCTCGTGGGCCTCATCAACAGCTAGTTAAAACCATCGTTTTCCAATCAGAATCTCGACCCTCATCTAATGGACGGAGTGGATTGATCCTTCGACTTTGATCATGGCCCCAGATCATGCCAGCAAAAAAGGCTACGCACGCTCGTTTGCGAACGCACCACGATGTTCCAAGTGGGCCACCACAATGGCGGTGACGAGGAAATCCAAACCTTTCATCTTCTGGGTGGGTGATCCAGATCCGACCAGAAGATGAGTTGACCACAAGTTAATGATCGTGGTTGCACGTGCAAACAAAAAGAACCAAACTTGTTGTTTTTAGGCTGCGAAACATCTACATTACGTAAAGAGTTTAGATCACATACGTTATACGCACCGAGCTCCATCTCGGACTTCAGCGGCTTCTCCACCAATGACGGTCCCTTCTTGCCTATAAAACAAGAGAAGAGGAGGGAGAAAAATCTATCCACGGTTGAGAAGGAGACGTCAAGAGAGAGAGAGAGAGGGGAGTAGAGTTTGGTTTTTTTTTCTTAATTGTTTTCTTCTTCTTTCTTTTTCTCTATTTTATTTTGAGAGATCTAGTCCACTCATGTGTGGCTAAACCTCTTAGCTAGGGCTAAGAGGTGAAGCTTGTAGCGTGATGGGATGAGTCAATGCTTGTGCCTTTTGTTTAAACTGAATGGATTTTGATTTAATTTTATTAAGGGAATGTTTTTAGCCGTTAATGGTCTGTTGTGACTGAAATTACAATGGATCTGTGATGGCTTTGAGCATGTTCTTTTCCTCTTTATGTTTATGATGTCAGGAAGCCCTGTTGTTCACCATCGTCTCCTGGGCATGGTCGGATGACGGTACCCTTCCTAGCCTTCATACACTGTTGATTGGTTGGTAATTAGTTTAATTCTGTTGTTTGCTTTGTCTCCTAGGCATGGTTTGGTGATGGAATCCATTCTAATTCATATACCTTTCATCTCTTGAAAACTACATCAAAGGAAGTTCAGTTGATTTTCATGAATCAAGTATAGTTCTCCCTGATCTCTACAAGTGGATCCTCTGAATCCCTAGTTTCCTTCCTCTGAGTTTTCTTAAGTTTAGATATTTATTTCACCATTATTCCTCAAATTACAATTCAATTTAGATTTTATCTCATTCTAGTTCTAGTTCTAGTTAGTTTCAGATTACGTACAGGTTTCATTCCCTGTGGATTCGACCTCGGTCTTACCAAGTTTATTACTACATCACAACCCTATACTTGGGGAGTGAACATGGAACATATCATTAGCAACATGACCTATAATCACATAAAATATCCAATTCAGAAAACTTGAAAACCAACCATAAAAAACCTTAGAGCTTAATAGGGAGCCAAACCCAACCTAAACCCATAAAACGGACCCGTCCTCCAAGTTTTTTTGTTATTTTATTGAAAACCAATCTGTCCCACATGGGTGATGGATTCCTATTATCAAGCATCCAATTTACTGAAGAATACTCGACAACAAAGAAGAGAAAAATAAATAAATAAACAACATTCAAATATAAAATAGAACCAACAACATAATATCCAGCAAGATAGAGCTTTAAGCTTAAATCTACAAAGCAAGAAAGGAAAGGAATATCCTCACCCAAATTAATTTCCATGATTGCACTCATTTACAATTTGTGTGTGCCAAATCCAAGCTTCTCCATAGATAGTAATTCCATGGAGAATTGAAAATAAAGCCAAGCCACAGATGGAAATGAGAATTAGTACTAACCTGCATATTACCCAATGAGAAGTGAAAATAAAACCAAGCCACAGATGGAAATGAGAACCATAAAGCAAATCCCCCAAACATAAGTACTTGTTTCCACTTGATTAAATTTTGCCAATTCAATTCATAGTCTGATACAAATGTCCCTAGGATAAGCTGAACGTACAAATTGACGTGCAGGGCCTATTGAGATGTTTTAATGACATTCAATCCTTCCATCAATTCAGTCTGATACAAATGTCTCTAGGATGCACTCTAAAACAAAGAAAGAATAAAGGTGCTTTCAAGAGAACCATCTAAATTAATTTCCACCTGGGGAAAATATATGAAATATGGTTGCACTCAATATGACAGGAAGAAGAGCAGATTCATGTATAGAGGTGGGCAAGCATCCATTTCAAAATTATAGCAAGTACAAACAGCTAGGAAGCAGGACTACCACCTGGTTAGAAGAAGGTTTCTTATAACTCCAATCTGAAAGTTATGAAACAGATTGCCCACACTACTTTCTATGGGTGAAAAATGTGCAACACTCCACAATGATATTTAAATGGTTATTAGCACAATAGGGACCACCAAATGCTAACATAGAATGAAATGTGTAAGATCTCACTTGACCGGATTGCCAACTACAACCTCACTAACAACTCGAGCCACTCCTCATCCTGAAAAAGCACCAGCCCCAGATATGTAAACCTGCAACCACTCTGCTGATTCATATTATGCATCAGTCCTATACAAAAATTGGCCAAGTCTTGCATTGGCTTGGCCAATCCACCGGGCCATGAAAACTTAGCCGAGTCAATATTTGTCTTATAAAATTGGTTAATAAGAACCATTGTTTTAGGTGAACACCTTTTCTTTACTTCTACAATAGTCACTAGAGGCCATGACAAGTACTCAAGATGATGAAACTGTCAAGTGGTGTTGAGAAAAAACTTGTCAAGGATATGAAAGTGATAGACCTGCCAAGGGAGTGTATATATATATATATATATATATATATATATATATATATATATATATATACACACACACACACACACACACACACACATACATGGGTCCTCATCTTCAACAAAAATACAGTCTTTGGTAGGAAGATTATTGATCTGATGGACTCTGTGCCGATGGGAGGCATACAAAATGCCCATAGATTGGAAGATCCTACCCATTTGATTGATGAGCTAGAAACAATGATTAATCATTAGAAGGAAACAAGAAGAGTTCCAACAAATCAGGTATCAATACTATTCCTAACCAGCATCTATCTCTAAAATGAAATGCCAAAGAGCCGTAAAAAAAATAATAATAATAATTTAAAATAAAAGGAAAAAAATGAATAAAACATACTCCCCACATTTGCAATAAAACCACACAAGGGTACTCCCAATAAACCTCCTGAATTTCAAGTGAGACTAAAATGCCTCTATAATACATACAGTTGAGAAGAACAGAAACATTTGCAATCCACTCTAATACAATCCAATTCCATCTAATCTGCCCGGCCAAACAAGCCCTAATGGTGGGCGTTCAATCACCACAATTTCCTATGGTGTGGTCCAAATGAGATTTGGCCTAAAATGAGCTGGAAAAAATGAATGACCCAAATACAAATATTATGGTGGAGCCCACAAAGCATTTTTAGGGCTCGTTTGGGTGGGTGGATTGAAAGGGATTGAATGGTATAAGGATGGATGGCCTGAATTTCTAGGTATTGATGGTGTTGTTAGTGGATTGTCTTGAGATACATGGGATTGTTATATCCCTGGATTGATATATCCAGTCTGTTTGGCACGCCCGGCTAACACTGGGATTAAACCTTCCCATCCCTTCCAATCCCTCACGTCTTAGGGATTGGGATCAGATCACGGACTCTGTTTGGCACGCCTGGCCAATCCCAAGATTTAACTTCCAATCCCTTCCAATAACATCCAATCCCTTCTAATCCGACCTACCAAACGGGTCCTTAGATTTCAGAAACAGAGAGAGGGGAATGCAGATTAAAGGATTGAAAGATTTGAGAAACAGATAAAAAGAGAGAAAGAAAGAAACTAACCGTACATGCTCCTTCTTCTACTCCTTCTCCTTCTTCTTCTTCTTCTCCTTCTTGCAGTGAAAGGGGTTTTTGACAAAAAAAAAAAACAGAGAGGGGAATGCGGCTAAGAGACAGGGAGAGAGGGTGAGGGAGATCGGGAGATAGAGAGAGGGCAAGGGAAAGAGAGAGACTAAGTGCGAGAGAGAGAGATGGAGAGAGAGATGGGTTTCGTCAGTCGAGCGAGAGAAAATGGCGGACGGGAGAGGGGTTTGGGATTTTGGAGGGGCGCGTGACGAACGACTCCCTGGACGTTTTATGGTTTTAGGACCGTGGGGCCCACTGTGATGTATTTCAATTATCCACTCCGTCCATTAATTTTAAATTATTATTTTAAGCGTTGATAAAAGCTTGATCCTTATTCGATCACAATTCACTTAAGATAAGTTAAAAAAATGAGTTAGATCGAATCTATAAGGAGACCACACAACATATTAACAGTAGATATTTAATTTATATTATTTCTTATAGTGTGGTCCTCTTAGACATTTAATCTACATAAATTTTGGGCTCAAAAACTAAAATTATATATCAGAATTGTTGGATGGCTTAGATCAAACACATATATTCCAATGGACCTCATGGATCCCCTTAAGCACCATCTATATTTAATATGTTTTAGGTGAGGAGGTACGCTTTAGCTACAGAGCACTTAAGCTATAACTATGGATTAAATCCGTAGCTATATTACTATGGATTTAATCCATAGCTAAAAGCTTTCAACCTCCATAGCCATTGCTCGATTTTTTGGTAGTGAGTCTTGTACACGACTGGTCGTGCAGGACTCAATTTAGTTGTTGGACTTTGAGTCGAGCCTGTAGGACTAGTCGAACACGGGTCAAGTACTATTCACACGACCGGTCGAGCAGTCTTCAGGACTGGTCGTGGCTCTAATAAAAATTCCTAAAAATCAGTAACAAACTTAAGACTGGTCGGGAATTCTTGGACTGGTCAAGCCAGTGCTAGGACTAGTCGAACATAGCCCAAGACTAGTCGAAAAACAGTCTATGCACCTATAAAATGAGCCAATTGAATTATGTATTCAAATTGACCTACCCTAAGGTCAATCTAGGGTCATCCAAACCTTGTTAATGATGTATGAACATTGAGTCTTCTTTTCCTTCGGTTGATAGTTGATCTTTGAAGTTCACGAAGCTTGAGATCTTGACAAATGATGAAGCTTAAACTTAAGACCTTTTGAAGCTTGAAATTGTAATACATTAAAGCTTAAGCTTAAGGTTCAAAGTATAGGAACTTTGTCTTGACTTGAAGCTTTGAAAACTTGAGCTACTGAAGCTTGAAAGATTGAATTCACACTTGATGTTGTACTTGAATATGAACATGTAATCTTGCATTTGAAGTTCTTGAAGTAAAGAACTTTATCCTTGTACATGAGATGCATTGTCTTGAATATATAGATGCGCTACACAAGACACAGATTCCAAGAGGTTTTGGCACTACAAAATTTAACAATCATAAGAGCCAAATACTATAGCACTTACAAACCCTTCAATTGAACCACATATATGATCTCTTTTATATTTTCATTGAGAAACATGATTTTCACATCCATTTGATGTAACTCCAAATCTATACAAATCTTAGGAGCCAATATGATCTTAAATAAGCCTTTCTTACATGCAAGAAAAAGTTTCCTTAAAATTAATGCATTTACGTTGATTAAATAACTTGGTAATACGTTTGGTTTTCGATATTACTCTTAAAGTTTCATTTGGTTTTAAACACTCATTTACAACTAATTGGCTTTATTCCTTCGGATAATTCCACAAGATCCCAAATTTTATTGTCTTTTATGGATTTTAATTCATCCTTCATGGCATCAATCCATCGAGAAGAGTTAGTACTTCATTTGGTTTGTATAAAGGATTCAGGATTCTTTTCTAACCATATGTCAAACTCATAATCTTACAAGTATACAATATAATCGTCTAGAATCGCAGACCTCCTCTCTTTATGATCTATTTAAGGGCTCACCTTCTTTAATTATATATTAATTTCCTTCTTCAATGGGTTATATGGAAGGTGTAACGTTGTAATCTACAATTATCACAAATTTGATTATAGGATGGATACCCACATTGCCCAAAATGACTGTGATGAGATTCATAGTCTACTCTTCCTCAAATACAACATTCATAATGTTCGCACTCCTACTATTATCAGTGTCCTCAATGAACCTAACTTTTTCAGTCTCTATCATCCTCATAGAATCAGGTTTAATGATTCATATCAGGTCGGATGAGTAAGATATGCAGAAGATGGGGGGCCTGCCTCTTTATTCCCTTTTTCCTATGTCATTATGTTCATGGGCAACTTATCTCTAATCGGATCTCCTTTTCCAACTGGATCTTATTCGAAAGATGTGATCTTAAAACTCACTTACACTAAATATACCATCAGTGGTGTCACGCCTTGAAATTCACAAAGTGTACTAACTTCATTCCATTATATGCTTATTTAGAGGCAAAATTAATATGCATTTCTATATTCCAACTAGGTCCATTCATAATCATTTACACAATGATTTAATCATCGACATTTGTTCATTCTCAACATCCATTAACATTCAATCAGCATAAATTTACCATCATTCATCAGCAATACAGCTTACCAATAAATACTTGCTACAGACCTAAAATAATTTAATTAAATAAAATCAATCAAATGCTTAAAATCTTACAACTAATCAGATTATCCTAACATATAAAATTCTAATTAAATAATTAAGAATGTTCCAAATGTGGTCATTTCCTCTTCTGATAGGTATAACTACGTCTCACGTGTGTCGTGCACCAGTTCAACCATAACTTCTTATTCCTGCGCCAACTCATCACCTAATTGCTCATCTGTACGGTTTTACATCAATAAAGGGTAAGTTGGTCAAGCTTAGTGAGAATTTCTGACATGATTTTTTACATTAAATTATAATAAAATGTCAATAATCATACATAATATAATTTTAAAAAGAAAATATAAATATTATGTAATGCATCAAGTGGGAATCCGTCCACTTGCCTAAGTTGGAAACCTGTCAACCCGCATCTGCCCCTCGGCAGGCTTCTACCATTTGGTAGGGATAGGCATGACCCGCATCTACTCCTTGAGTAGGCTTCCACTAGTATAGTGGGCTTCTGGTAACGATTTTACCAGATATACCATCCAGGGAGGTCCCCTAGGAGTTCAACACGTGTTGTACATGCAATTGATAGATGCACAAGCATATCAAGGAATCATGAATCATGTATTGCATGGATCATTTCGATGATCACGTTTGAATCAACATAGTCCTATACTATCCAGTATATCAATCAATTCATGTCCAGTTATTAATTCAACATATAAGTTACGTTAATACAGTAACTTAAATAATTGATTATACCACATTAATCAAATCAAATCACTCACCTTGATGCGATGGAGATGATTCTGTGAACCAACAGTCTGAATTGAATTAATATTTCTTAAAATCACATAAATACGAATTATCTTTAATTTTACAATTTCACATAATGAATTAACATATGATTCATTATCTATCATTTCTTTAGATTGATGCAACTCATTAAATGGTCCGATCGGTTTGAAATTTAAGATTTTAATTTTTTTTAATCTTAATAATCTAATGAATGGTGATGATTTAATTACACATTTTAGATTATGTTACATAATGCTCTGTATCAAGTTGTAGCTTGCACAGAGAATTACTCTTCCAGTATTTATTCAATTTCGTTAGATTAAAGAAGAAAATTAGTAGATTTATGATCAGTACGGTCCATTGAGATGTCGAATTTGTCTGATTCTTAAAAATATTACATAATTAAGTCGTAGAATGCACATGAATAGTACAGATCATATTGATCGTTGTATCGCTGTCCATCATGAAAAAATCACACCTTCTATGCATCAGCCTTAAAGCTATACGTACCAGTGTACCTTTCCACATGAATGAATTAAACCTACATAATGGATGTTTGATTGATCCAATCTAATCCATCCAATGTATAGATCATGTCAAATTAACTATTGCATAAAGAAAACAAAGAAAAAAAATATACTAACCTGCATAGACAAATTCCAAAAATCCTCCTTCCCACTTTCCATTTCGTATTTTTGTCTACGAGTTTTTCTTTGGTTCTTTTAGTTTTGATAAGACTCTCGCTCTCTTACATTCAATTTTTAAGAAAGAATGTTCGTCAGGAGACTATAAGATATGAGGAAAGTTTTAAATAAAGAGAGACAAGATGAAGGATGATGAGATGGGTGATCTCTTTCTCACTCAGAATTAAATTTAAATTTTATTAACAAAAATTATGAGCGTTACAAGTGGGAACTTTTCTTTCTACTTAGAAAATGTCTCTGTCCTTTTTACTTCTTATTAATCTTTTTGGTCATTTTTTCTAACATTTCTAGTACCAACAAATTCATTCGAGCGAGACATCTTACGATGTCATGATGCGCCCATTCCTATAGTCATTCCTTCAATACTTGGCTAAAGTGTGACCCATTAGCTTTTAAGTTAGTATATTGTGACGAAGCGGTTGTTGTTCGCCCGACACGATCATATGAGGTGATCACAATTCACTTAAGACGATTATCCGGTGTGAACAGGAATTGAGGATCGAATGCGAGCAAAATTCCCTAAGAACGATAGTAGAAGCAATAACCTTTAGACCTCTATAGGTATCCAATAAAGAAATAAAAGTTTTGTGATCAAGCTTTCTTTTATGTTGTTATAAATTTTAGCCCCAACAGGACATTCAAATATGTGGAAGAAATTGAGATTTGATTTTCTCTCATTCCACAATTTAAAGAGAGTTTTCATTACTGCCTTGTTAGGAACCTGATTAAGGAAATGAACATCAATTTTAATCGCATCACCCTATAATGTTTTGGCAATGTCGAGTTGATAATCATGCTACACACTATGTTTATTAGGTGCGATTGCACCTTTTAGATACGCACTATATAGATACTTAGTGAAGTGTCTTGAATTATGCCTTGATTCATCGTATTTATCACAGTATTCACTGGCACAGTCATATTTGGCGAATTTAATCTTTTTTATCGAGTTGATTCTTAACTTCAACTCCGTAGTCCCGTGGGTAGTACTCAATCTACGCCCGCTTGCCATGAGTAAACAAATCTGAAAATTATGGAATCCGGACTGTCCACCCACTCTACCAAGGGACGGTTTCCCTGGTCCCATCTTTATCTTAACCGTCTGTTTGGTGGCAATAGGTCAGATGGTCAGGATCCTCCACTAATTGTGATTTCCCGTCAGCAGCCTAACCAAAGTGAAGCCCATCAAATGGACCGACTGGTGAGCCCCACCTTGAAGGGCAAGGCAATGGATGGTCAGCCATGACTGATCGGTACCCACTTACCACTGTCATTCATGTGCAGGGCGTGTGCTTGCCCCGAAATGCATGGGAGCATGAGAAATTGATAAGCCCACCTGATAAGTGGACCCATCCTTTCTTTTCTTTTTCTTCTTCTTTTTTGATAGAGACACCCATCCTTTCTATTTTTGGTATACAATAGTACAAACTTTGTACTGCTTTCTCACCATAAGTAGAAAAGAAAAGGTCCATTTATCAATTAGGCTGGGTATCGATGTAAACGCCCTAAAACCTACCTTCCCGCGAAACTACTGACGGAATCTCTTGATTCCGCGACACGAAAAGAGTGTGACTTGTGAGCATGAGTTCATTTCGCAGCGGCTTAGGATATCCACATCTGTCGCCGCATTGGGCCCACACAATGTGATGATCTGATGATCGGAACCGTCTATTTTTTGGATGATTTCAATGCAAGAATTTATAGAAGTTTACGATCAAAATACGATTCTGAACATCAAATATGCCTAGATACATTCATATCTAAAGATCGAAGGTCAGGATCATCCTTGAAGCCTGATTATACGGCCATTAGTTATCTATTTTGTCACAGGAGAAGTAGACAGATTTAATCATCAGAAAATCCACGCATGTGGACCCCATAGTGCGACACATACTGGTGATTCTTAGTCGCGACATAGGAAAAACGGACTCTGTGTATATAACATGACCGCTGTCCGGCTCTCTTTCGTAGCTCCCCTCTCCGTGCCGGATATACACGGAAGCTCCGTATATAGCTTTCAAGGTAAGACGCTTACTTACACATTTGAGCTTTCTTTTTCAGCCTTTTCTTGCAAAAGTTTCCTGTGATCGTGTGACACGTAAAAGGTCCACTAATTGGATGGTTAGGATGATTTTTTGGGGGCCCAAACAAATCAACGGTCTAGAATTCAGATCACCAAACGAAGGGTCTACACGATCGAATTATGCGATACTCAGGCTACGTATGACGCTTGAAACGCAGGCACTCATAAATTACACACGTGGCATTTACAAACTCAATAAAACCGATTAGACTGTGCAGCACACTGTCTCCACAGTACATTCTCAAGATCAGATTCGTGAACAATGGTAATCTCTGATTCGTGGACACTTGTTTGTGGAAATAGGACCGTTGGATTTTTCATTCGAACCGTCCATTAAATGTCCAGCAATTTGGAGAGTCAGGTAATCAAATAAACTTAATTTTTAGTTATGATACACTTACAATGGGTATCATAATTTGGACTGTTTAATGTAGATAATTGAATGCCACGTGCGCAATTTCTAAACAGACTCTATGTGCCTGCGTATCAGCATCACACTGTCAGAGTATCAAAGTTTTTCACCTGTATGTATGAGAGAGACGAGGAAAGTGATGGGATGCTAAAATGCGCATCTGAGGCCGCTTTTTCATTTCTGGGAGTTATTTGATACTCTGGCTGCCTATGATGCTTGATACACATGCATTTAGAAATGATACACGTGGCTTATATTAACTACATCTATGAAGATTAAATTGTGGAAGTGACTGTAGCTAAATATCAGTACCAAAATCAGATTGGTTGAACAATCATGACCACTGATTCGTTTACACTTATTTGTTGAAACAAGACCATTTGATATTTTCAATTGAAACAGTCCAATAGATGTCTCACCAATCTGATAATGAGATGATCAAATAAGTGTAATTTTTAGTTCATGATGCATTTAAGCTATTATATATAATTTAAACTGTTTAATTTGAATTATTTATATGATATTATACTATTTTTAAAGTATTTAAGTGCCTAAGTAAGTGGGATGGGATTAAAAAAACATAATTATTACCTCGGAAGGAATTGTCCCCTGTTGCCATGAGTAAAATTAATGCCATGCTTTCATGATAATACGGTGGTACATTAAATGGATCTACCACTATCATTTGAAATTACTTAGAATAACGTACATGTGTTATATCTAAACCGTTCATTTGCTTTGTAACCTCATTTTATGACATGGGCCTAAAAATGAGGTAGAGCCAAAACTTATGTGGCACCAAAGAAGTTTTCAATGGTAACTATTCAATCTCCATTGCTTTCTATGGTGGGGTCCACATGAGCTTTAGATTTACCTGATTTTTTTGCACATTCTCTAAAATAATCTCAATAAATGGGTGGACAGTGTGGATATAGCCCACACATCATGGTGGGACCTACACAACTTCCCAAACATTGAGTGAAATTGGCACAAGGCCCAATGCAATTCCATTTAATGCAATTCCAAAGTTTTTCCATTCTTTCCAAACGTGGAGTGAAATTGGCACGGGACCAGATGAATCCCATCCCACCTAATCTCTTTTAATCCCGCTGCTCAAACAGACCCTAAGGGCGTGTTTGGCCACGCCCATCCCATGGGATTGGATTGTATTAAGGTGGATGGCAAGTAATGATGGCTGTGTCAGTGAATTGCTGGCAATCCCATGGATTTGCTATATCCAGGGGATTCACCACCGAGTATGTTTGTCTTGCCTGGCCAATCTCGGGATTGCTCAGTCTAACCAAACATGCCCCAAGCAAAATTGATGGGATTAAGAGGGATTGGGCAGATTTCAAGGTAATGATGTGATGTCAGTGGATTGCTGGTGGGATTGCTATATCCAACTGCTGCCTGTTTGGTACGCTAGGCTAAATCTCAGGATTGCTCCTTCCAATCCATCCTGATACAACCTAATCCCATCCACCCTGCCCGGCCAAACAGGCCCTAAACGTATCAAAATTTCTCTCGCATACGTCATGGTTTTGAGTACCCATTGAAATCCAGTAGCCGGCCCGACTCAACCAGATAAAATCTAGGTCGTCCATCACATATAGTATACCTTGTTGGGCCCACATGTATTAAAGTATTACTTTCGTACTGATGAGGCACATTAGATGAATGGGTTAGAGGTTTTATCTCAATATGGTGTGGTTGATTTAAGCTTTGGATTATCATGATTTTTAAATTCAATATTTTAAATAAAGTAGAAAACCTGATGGACGGTGTGGATCTCATGAAAGTTTCACCCACGTGGCACACTGTTGACGAAAACAATAGCCATATGTACCGAGCGCCGACTGACCCTGGCGCGGCGCTTACTAGCTTGAATCGGACGCTGATTAGGTTATGTCGAGTAACGGGTGAGGGGTCGCGCATTGGATACTGACAAGGTCAGTCGCCAAATCGCTACTGAAGTAACGTCACCAAGCTCTGTAGACCCCACCATGATGCATGTGTTGTATCCATACCGTTCAACCATTTTTAGAGATCATTTTATGGCATTACAAAGATAATGAGATAGATCTAAAGTTTAAGTGGACGCCACCATAGAAAACAGTGGGGACAGTGACATCCACCGTTCAAAACTTCTTAGGGACCACAGTAATTTCCAATGAAGCTGATATTTTTCTTTTCACTTCATCTATCTCTATGTTAACTTATGAATTGGATAGATCTCAAAAATACATCACTGTGTGCCCTGTAAATGTTTCAACGGTGGGTGTGAGGATTCCCACGATTTTCTGTGGTGGGTCCACTTGAAATTTAGATCTATATCATTCTCTTTGTAATGCCATAAGACAATCTGTACAAATAGTTGGACGGTATGAATACAACACATGCATCATGGTGGGGTCCATGATGTCGCTTCAGTAGCCATGTGGATACTAACCTTGTGAGTATCCAATCCGCGCCCCGGGTGAGGAGGCCCACCTTAGGAAACGGATTGGCTACTCCCCCTGACACCAGCCCCGGAGCTGGTGGTCGGTGCTCTGTGGGCCCACCATGATGTATGTGTTTCATCCATTCCGTCCATCTATTTTGGTATATCAATTTATGGTAATATAAAAAAAATGAAGTATATCCCAGTCTCAAGTGGACCACATTACAGGAAACAGTGTTTAATGAACTTCGACCGTTAAAAACTTTTTGGGGGCCATAAAAGTATTGGATCAAGTTGATATTTGTTTTATCCCTTCATCTGGGTTTTTATGACCTAATCAACGGATTGGATGTCAAATAAACAGTACATCGGGCCCTAGGAGGATTTAAATGATGGATATCCAATCACTATTTTTTTCCTGTGGTGTGATCTACTTGAGATTTATATCCCTCCAATTTTTTGGATAAAGACATAAAATGATATTTAAAAATGGATGAATGGAATGGATGAAACACGTACATCACGGTGGGGTCCACAGAGCACCGACCACCAGCTCCGGGGCTGGTGTCAGGGGGAGTAGCCAATCCGTTTCCCCCACCTTAGACGCGGTTTAGTTTAGGTGAAGGCGCGGGACCAGCGCGTGAGCCCTAGCGTGAGGCCAACCTTAAGTATGCATCGTATATCCATGTTATCCATCTTTTTTTTTGCCCGCTCATTCAGGCATGAGCTAAAAAATGAAGCAGATTCAAATATCAAGAGCATCATTATACAATAAATAGTGATTGGTTGAATGCCCACCATTAAAAACTTCCCTGGGTCCACTTTAATTTTTATTTTCCATCCAATCTATTAATAAGTACATACAGACCTGGATGAAAGTAAAAACATAGATATCAGCTTGTTCCAAAATCTTTGTGGCCCACAAGAAGGTTTTAATGGTTAATGTTTCCTGTGGTGTAGTCCATCTAAAATTTGGATCTGCTTTATTTTTGGGTCCATTCTCTGAAACTGAGCTGGAAAAACCAGATGGACGGCGAGGATATACAACATATAATCAAGGTAGGGCCCATGGTCAGGGGCCTCACCAAGCTGTTACCCTGCCCACACCTAGTCCGCGCCTACAGTAACACCCAATCTGGTTGAGGCCCACCATGTTGTATATGTAAAATCCACTCCGTCCATCAGCTTATAATCCCTACATTAACTTTAGGTAATAAGAATTCAGACTAATAAAAAATCTTAGATGGTTACAATTTGAAGTTTCTCATAAAGCCTCTAATTCAGGCGTTGTTGCCTGTTCGATTTTTGGATCAGGATGATTTTGTATCCCCCTTCGTCTTGGTAAATCAAACATACGGTGATTAACGGTCACCATGCTGGGCCTACACACGAACCCATGGTCGGCATCTGATCTTCATTGTTCCTGTAGTGTAGCCAACCTGACTTGTGGATGTGGATGATTTTCTGCCACATGGCTTAGCATCGAGGACCACACATGATGGACGGAGTGGATTTCACATATACAACATGGTGGCCCCAAAGAGCTTGACTGTTTTGACAAGGAACGGTCACATGCGTCCAAACATATTGAATTATCGTACGTTGGAGCTGCGTGGGACCCACCCTGATACACTGTCCGGTCTATCAGACGCAGCCCCTAATTACAGGCCTGGATCCCACAATCCTGCCTGATCAAAGGCTTAGGTGAGCCACGCAAAAGGGAACAAGGTGGGACATTGGGGGCCTCTGGCCATGGAAAGTCGCACATGGATGTGGGGCCCAGGATGTTGTGCATGTCATCCAATCCAGTCATCAGGTATGCCTTATCAAAATTAAGAGACACAGAACCTCAAAAGCATTCCAAAATTTAGGTGGACCACAACAAGTGAATATACAGGATCTTTCTTTGGATGGTCCTTGGGCTGGATGGTGCCACGAGGATTATTATCCAATGAACGGTTTGGATAGGAGTCGTATAGCCTCGTGTAGCCCACAGCAATGTGGTCGGTGACGTGTGCTGTTGGAAAAGTTCTCTGGCCTGACATGATGTATGTGTTTCATCCATGCTGCACATCCATTTTGCCAGCTCTTGTAGGGCCGATTGGGAGTGTGGATTTAGAACTCCTGAATTTGAAATCTTCGTATTGTGTTTGCCCCTCCATTGAAAATCAACTTTAATCCAAAGATAGTTATGCATGGTATACTTACAAGAGTTTGAATTTAATTACTAAATCAATTTTAATATCTCTAATTAGTGAACCTCTGTAATGTTTGACACAATTGTTATAATAAGCTTGTTGAATACTTTGTCCAAGAATGATGAAATTTCAAGTCTTGGATGGGCCACAAGCATAAGATCATGTCCGAGTGACTAACCAATGATTTTTAGTACTATTGATTTATATGGATAATGTTTGGACGGTGTTAATCCTCATATTAAAGTAATTATAGTAATGTAATTAATAATCTAGTTGTTTTGGGATATCATTACTGGGCCATGTACCCAATAGTTTAATACTCTGGTAACACATATTATACATGCAACTTTTGGAAGGATTTTAGATATAATCTAAGCTCTTAGTGGATTTGAAACCCACCCAAATCTATGGTGCCGAATGACCTCTTAGGGTAGGAGTCCAAGAATGAGGCAAATCTAAATTTTAAGTGGACCACACCACAAGAAACGGTGGTGATTAAATGCCCACTGTTAGAAACTTCGTAAGGAAGCAAAAGTTCAAATCAAGCTCACATATTTTTTAATTTTTTTATTATTATTATTTTTAGTTAGCTTGTTAGTACACACCTATGTCAGTACACACACTCCATGTTAGCCACCCCTGCTAGGAATCCATACCAAGACCTCAAGTGTTGAAACAAGGTATCTCCGCTCAGTCTGCGAGTTGAGCTATGGATTTGGGTGTAATCAATCAATCAATCAAGCTGATATTTGTGTTTTCACTTCATCCATATATGTGTAACCTAATCAATAGGTCACAAGTCCTAGAAGGTTTTCAATGGTAAGCATTGGATCAACGGTATTTCCTGTGTGTAACCTAAGATTTGGATCTATCTCATCTTTCAGCGCATACTTTAAATGAGCCTGCAAAATGGATAGATAACACATGCATTATGGTGGGACTCACGGACCATATATGTGTAACCTAAGATTTGGATCTATCTCATCTTTCAGCGCATACTTTAAATGAGCCTGCAAAATGGATGGATAACACATGCATTATGGTGGGACTCACGGAGATTTTCCAGCAGATACTACACAACACGAGATCGTTTCATTTGGTATACACATCACATCATAGGTGGGCTCCACACAGCTGGAATCATGTGCTAATTCACATGGATTCATATGCGTGTGATCGTCACCCACTTCAATTATTTTAAAATTTCTTTTTGATGGGTACCACTTGGGATTTTAAAGGGCAATGTGGTCTTCCACCACAGTATAGTATGGCGGCTGGTTTTCACTCCAGATTGGATTTTAAATGATGATCTTAACCATTTATCTTCTAGATCCATGGTCTCAGACCATGGAAAGAAACATTTGTTAAATGGATCACCCAACTATAAATATTTAATGGCTCGTATTCAAATATAAGATTCAACGTCAGTCAAGATCATTAATGGAACGTGATTATAGGCATCTGGCTTCTTTATAGTGGTACCAAGAACATGAACGGTTCAGATCAATCTAACGATGAAATCCTAAGATGCACCGACCCACCGTTCCCTAGCAAAACCCTTCCATGTGATGGTTAGGCTAACATACAACACAAGCTAATGCCACGTTGGCAAGCAAAGCCTCAATGGGCTTTTTGCTATCTGGTGCAGCTAAAAACCCGGGGCAAGACCCATAGCATGTGTTTGTATTCATGCTCCACCTCAAATATCTTCTCAAGATTATGACTTTCCTTTATTTGCTTGTCTTGTAGAATGTGCATGTAATGTGATTAGTGGGCCATGGCTTAATAGGTGGGCCATGTTGGTATATATCACTTTCATTGATGTGAGCCTTCAACATGGCTAATTTTTAAAGGCTAGGAATGTTGATGCATTAGCCAACTAGGAGAAAGCTAAGATGATGGCGATAGTGACGGGATTGGTGATATTGATGATACAATTGGGACATTGACGGGATGACGGTGATGGCTTATAGTACAGCCGTTATCGATACACTTGAGGCACATTGTTATCGGTGAAAATCTTCGGTCGATCGAGTTTAACTAAGGTTGAATGCTCGACATGACTCTAGGTCGAGTAAGAGTTGAAGAGTTGATTTGACTCGACCCGTAGAAATATATATAATTAAGATTAATATTTCATTTATAGTAGATATTTTAAACATTTTGCAAGTATAAAATAGGCAAGAAAAATTATAAAATAGCTGAATTACTTGGTGGTAGAGATTATGGTCTTATTTGTTTTAGTATGGAACTTTAAATTCCATCAAGTGTACACATCTTTTTATTTATATATTTAAAATAAAGTCATGTTAAGTTGTTTGAAATGGCGAGCCAATAGAACAAGTCATTTAGGAAGCATTTGGATCTTAAGTTGTTTAAGATAAGTTAATTATTATACAAGTAGCTTTATCTTAGTTGGATCCTTATTCTTACTCTAGTGGTAGACTTTGAGGAGTTTCAACACCTGGTCAAGGGTTCGAGTAGCCATGGGTGGTCAAATTCCACTCCAGCATGAGTGTGTGGGGGTATGTGTGTGTGTCAAAAAAAAAAAGGTAATTTATCTTAGTTTCTACTTATTAAGAAGATAAGTATGTTTGACAAACAACATCTTTATCAACTTCTCCTCTATTTCATCTCTCATGATGACTCTCCAGCAAATAATGAAAAGTAGAAAAGTTAAAAAACTTAACTGAAGTAATTATGTACTTTTAAATTTAAAAAAAGTTACTTATAACTAGTCATAAATCAAAATTACTTATCTTAAATAAGTTACTTATCTACTACTATAAATAGAAAAAGTAATTTATTTGGTGGTATACATATGGCCCCTTATTTGAGGACAACCCGAATTTCGAATGTTAGGCGATGTTAGGCTTTTTGGTTTCAAAGGTTCATAAAAGGAAAGTTTATATTAATAAAACTTAACATGTAGAAAGTAAGAGAGTATGCATGGACTAATTTTTTTTATGATAAAAAAGGGGAAAAAGCCTATATATAGGAAAAGTTTTCTTTTTGAAGCCCAATGTAAGTGGGGCTACCCATCTATCATACACACTAAGGGGGCATTTGAATCTTAAGTTACTTAAGATAAGCTACTTATACCTTAATAGCCTATCTTGATTTTTACTTATTAGACCAAATTAATTAAGTAACTTTAAATAAAAAAAGATACTTATAATTGACCATAAACCAAACTTATCTCAAATAAGTTACTTATCTACTGTTGTAAGTAGAAAAAGTAACTTATTTGATGGTATCCAAATGGGCTTAAAGAGAGAGAATGGGAAAAATGTGTGCTAAGGGCATCAACATATGTAAGGATAAGGGAGCAACAATTAAAACTATTTATCATTAAGTCTTACTACCTAGAAGAGTGTTGTGCATTGCTAGTTTGGCATGACTCAAGATAAGTAGCTAATCTCTCTTTTAGTTTGTGGTTTTCTAATTGATAAAATTATATATGCATGCATTTCATAATCTTAATTTATCGAATCATAACCATTGATTCAATTCTAGAAAAGTTTACATCATAATAGCCTAGAATTTGATGGATCCCCTCATCCAAGTAGGATTCACACAATAGATGTGCCAAATTTTCAAACCATGTCTCTTTGGCCCCACACGCAAGCCTACAATGAGGATCCTACTCTTTACTATTTCTATATTGTGGGCCACATAATTCATGGATTGGGCTGTATTTCGGACATAAACCTAATAGGGTGATGCATCTTATGGATAAGGTGGATGTCCAACACACATCACGATGGAGCGCATAGATCTATCTTTACTATAACTTAGGGTGAGATTGAACTTTAAGAAACATTTTCCTTTCTTAAAAAATCCGGTATGAACTATTGGTTTATAAATAGAAATTTTTGATATCGTCCTCATCAACACTATAAAATTACTCTGCGTATCGATGTTGAATTGAGTAATTGTTAAATTGTGTAGTCTAATGTTAAATGAAGTGTTGGAATTTGGTCTGTGGAATCACACAGATATGGATCTAGGATAGCAATCCAAGAGCACCAAGTAATCACAAGAGAACACGAAGATTTAACGTGGAAAACCCTTGAGGGAAAAAACCACGACACAAAGCGACAAATCTTCACTATGAAAATAGAAATTACAAAGAGGGAGGACTTACCTGATTCAAACAACCACGAATCTTACCCTTGTTATACCCTTTGATAACCCTAAAACCTTTTTAGAAACCCTTGGAATACCTTTAGAAAACCCTAGAATATCTTAGAAAGGCCCTAAGGACCCCTATTTATAGTTTAGGAAACTCCACTTACGCACCAACTTTGGAAAAGTCCAGAAACCCCCTCAAATTTACGTAGTCCGCGCACACTCTGCATAACCTTCGACTCGTCGAGTTAGGGCTTCGACTGGTCGAAGGACCATTCGACTAGTCAAGCCTGTCCCTTGACTGGTTGAGCGTCCTGGAAATCCAAATACATTGTTGCTGGACTTCGAGTCGAAGGGACCTCAACTAGTCGAGCCAGTCCCTCGACTAGTCGAGCAACTCAGAAGATTGAAGGCATCCTTTTTTAACAACAATTTGCATGTCTTTAATCTTCAACCGTGTAGTTTCTTGATCTTTTCTCTTATCTCTGCATCACATCATCGCTACAATCAATGCTTCTCATGCACACTCCGTCCTTCTTTTACGCCATCGTCAAGCCCAGAGAAGTTGCACAGAACTTGAACTTCTCTGTAGGAACAACCTTGGTGAGCATGTCTGCTAGATTCACGCTGGTGTGAATCTTCTCAAGTGTTACGCCTCCTTCCTCAAGCACTGGTCGGATTAAGTGGTGACGAACATCAATGTGTTTAGTACGTGAGTGATAACAGAATTTTTAGCCAAATTGATAGATCTCTTGCTATCACAATTAATCGGCACGGCCTCCTGCTGAAGTCTCAACTGATTTACCATGCCTTTGAGCCAAATACCTTCTTTAAACTCTTCCGTCACTGTCATATATTCTGCTCCGATCGTGAAAAGAGCCACCACAGACTGAAGCTTCGACATCCAACTGATTGCTCCACCTGCTAGTACAAACGAGTATCCTGAAGTAGACTTTCTAGAATCCACGCTACCTACGTAGTCTGAATCCACATACCCTATCAATTTTATCCCTGTCTTCTCAAAAGTTAAGACGTAGTCTTTCGTACCTTGAATGTATCGAAGTAGCCATTTCACCGCTTCCCAATGTTACTGTCGGAGTTTGACATGTATCTGCTCACAACACCGACTGCCTATAAAATACTGGTCTCGTACAAATCATGGTATACATTAAACTGCCAACTGCATTCGAATAAGGCACATAAGATATAACCTGTTTTTCCTCATTTAATTTAGGACATTGTTCTGAGGAAAGCTTGAAGTGAGCCACGTGGGGAACGCTCACTGGCTTTGCATGGTCCATCTCATACTTGATTAATACCTTTTCAAGGTATTCTGCCTGTGATAACCAAAACTTGCTCTTCTTATTATCTCTATAAATATCTATGCCGAGAACCCTCTTTACAGCCCCCAGATCTTTTGACTCGAATGTCTACGTTGATTTCAGACATATAATAACTAGTGATCAACATATCATCAACATACAATACAAGGATGATGAATCTACCATTACTCAGTGTCTTGTAATAGACAAGTGATCGTATTCACTCCGAATAAATTTCTCACTCAATATGAAAGAATTAAATTTTTTATACCACTGCCTAAGCGATTGTTTCAGGCCGTCCAACGACTTCATTAACCTAAAAACTTTTTTCTTTGCCCCTTTAACTTCGTAGCCCTTTAGTTGCTTCATGAAATCTACTCTTCCAACTCCCCATGCAAGAATGCAGTCTTGACATCCATCTGTTCCAGCTCGAGATCGTATTAGGCAACCAGTGCTAACACAAATTTGATAGACACCTGCTTAACCACCGGCGCGAATATCTCTGTGAAGTCGATTCATTGTCTCTGAGCATAACCTTTCGCTACCAACCTTGTTTTGTATCTATCCTGTTTCCTTTTGAATAACCACTTGCATCCTATTATTTTTTGGACTACTAGTAACTCCACCAGCTCCCATGTGTGATTTTTGTGCAATGAGTCCATCTCATCATCCATAGCCGCCTTCCACTTTTCTGCATCAGGCTCATCAAGAGTCTCTTGAATAGTAGACGGGTCTCCTTCATCTCTAATGAGGGCATATGCAATATTAGAGTTGTCCTTGTATCTTACCGGTAACCTAAGATCATGCAGTGAGTTTATTCTCACAGGTGGCTGCTCTACCTGATCTTGTACCTCTATCTGCCCATCTTTCTCTGCCTAAGCATCATCTGTGTCAATCTGGACATCTACGATTAACCTTTCAGGTTCCTTTTGCTTCTCCTTGGACGCGGATTTCCTGCGAAAAAAAGAGGTTGGAAGTTGCTTCCCAAGTACGTTGGGTGGGATCCAACAAGATGGTTTTGAGGAATCCACTTCGTCCATCCGTTTTGCTAGATCATTTTAGCATTTATGAACGAAAATGAAGTGCATACAACACTTAAGTGGCCACTCGAGAGGACAGTGGAAATTCAGTGAGAACCATTGAAGCATTCTTCTGGCCATAAAGGTTTTGTATCAGGCTATCTTTTCGGTGTTTTCACTTCTTCCCATTGATAATGACCTTATAAATGGTTTGGATAGCACATAAACATAAAGGTGGAGCCCATAAAGGTTTCAACAGTAGGAATTTCTTTTACCAATTTTCCCTCTCGTGTGACCCACTTGAGTTTTGTATCCATCTCATTTTTTGTGGAACATCCTAAAATGAGGTCACAAAATGGATGAACGAAATGAATTTCTCACATACATTTCAGTGGGCCCCACCCAGTATCCTTGCGCAAGAACTTCATGTGAAAGGCTTTCGTGGTGTCCAATTTCTTATGTCATTGTCAGCAAAATGAGTGGACCCACTTGATATTCCTACCTACCTCCTAAAAAGTCAAAGAAAGTGAGGCCCGCCACATCCAATCACTATCAGATCTACCGATCCACCAATGGCCGAATTTCATTATAGTCAAAAATCAATTCTAGAAAGGAAAATTGTGTGATTAAGAACCTACAACAAGCTTAGATAATGTAAATGAGAAATGATCTAGTGGGTCACCTAATTGCATTTCGACTCTTTGGAAGCCATATAACATATCCAGACTGTCCATTAGATCTAATCCACTCTTTAAAGCATATATCAAAAACTCTACCAATCTTTTGATCATATCTTAATGTTTGTGGCATGCAAAAATGGATGTACATTATAACTCATATAACATAACTCAATAATGTTTGAGGATGATATCGTCTTATCAAACATCTAAAGAGTCCACATGTAATAGGGATGGGAAGTTAGGATGAGATCCTCATGATTGATATGATTGGTAGATGGAATATTGTGGGATGTCAGGTTTAGATAAAGCCAAGACAGCCTATAAATAAGGTCAAGAGCGAATAGACGAGGGATCTCACCAATTCAACCAAACCTTTTTTTTCTCTTTTTTTTTTTTTAACACACACCCCCACACACTCACGCCATGGTGGGATTTCAGCACCTATGGATACTCGAACCCTTGACTGGGTGTTGAAACTCCTAAGAGTCTACCACCGGAGCAAGAGTAAGGATCCAATTCAACCAAACTTAGTGTAATGCTATCTATCTTTTATCCCTCACGGATGCATATTCTTTTAGTTTGTTTCAACTCATACTCCAACGTTGCATCATAGCATGGGTCCTAATCTTTAGCTTTTTTCCACCATTTAGCCACGGCAACCCCATTAGATTGAAAGGATGATTGCTATTTCTTAAATGGAAGATTGTGGGACTTTTTTTTTTTTTTTACACACACACACACCCCCACCATACACTCACGCCGTAGTAGGATTTCACCACCTACGGATACTCGAACCCTTGACCGGGTGTTGAAACTCCTGAGAGTCTACCACCCAAGCAAGAGTAAGGATCTAGAAGATTGTGAGACTTTCCTACTACATAATATGTGATTTCGTTAACTGTCTTTCCATATACTCGATCTTTGCCAAGTTTTTAAATCGATAGTTGGGCCATCGATTGTCGCACCACGAGCTTGGGACATATAAGGATTTCAAATAGGTTGTCACTTCATCAACTGGCTCACTATGTGCCTAGTACCTGCATGCTAGGTCTTTGAATAGGTAGTTGAAGAACCACCCTCCACCCTTAACGATCTCACCACGTGCTCGATGTCCTCTGGGTTTTCGAACATACGATTTTCCACCGAACGGCCATCTTACTATTAAGTTGAGCTGCTATTGAGTGACAAATGGACTATTATCTCCCAGAGATGATCATAAGTAGTATTATCGTAATCGTCAACCAATAATACAATTTTAGTTCTTGTCTAACTACAATTTTTGTCTATATTGTGTTGTTGTTGAACTACGATCACTGCCACACACTTAATTGAAATTCCTCTGTACTGAAAGTAAAAAAAAAACTTAAATAAAGGACGACCCCTCCCTTTACAAATTGCTTGATCTTTCGAGACCTTGGATAAATAAATGGCCGATCTGTACAAAACTTGGTTCTCGATTTATTTCGACATCTAGGGTTAAAGTTGTTCAATTCGATTCAAGCCGTATTCAACTTTAGCACACCCCCAACACGCACAACATATACGACTGAATTTAAGCTAAACAATAAAACTGCTGTGATTTTTGCATAATAGTAAAAGAAGAGCAGATTAAACCTAATGGACAAACTAGATTGGTTGCATGGTTGCCAAATAGTAGGTAAAATTTAATTAGGTGTTGTGAAAAAACATTCTCACACAATTGATGCTAGACAAGCCATAAAAGAAAAGGGCAAATTAATAGTCACAAAAGAAACGGGTCAATTAATAATAATAATAATAATATAGCTAAGAGACACAAAGGCTTACATTATTTAACAATATACCTACTTCACGGGACAACAACAGGGGCTTTTTTCTTTACAAAAATAAGAATATAAAAGTATAAGAGTTATCTTTCTCTCAGTCTTCTACTATACAAGAACATTCATTAAGGTATATCTCTCTACATTTGGCTCTCTTAATATAGACCACATTAAGAGAGAGCATACCAAATAAACCAGAATTCACCCAATATATAGGAGAAGAGAGGAAGGGGAGAGACGTCTTTCATTAGGACAAGTCTTCATGTGGATATGTGTAATCCATGTCACTTGTCAGCATTAAGTAGATGCATGTGAAGGTGTATATACACGAACATTTTAGAAACATCCCATGCAAATGCCATATAACAAGCTATGGCCAATATGCTTCGATTGAGAATCCCATGGCCCACACTCAAATTTTTATTTTTATTTTCAAAAAAGGTCAAATTGTGATTTGGGTAGGGAAATGTCCTGCCGTTAAAATCTCACTCGAGTCCAACTTAATGCTTATATGCCATCTATTCTCACAAACATCATAGTGGGCCCCACCTAGCTTCTGATCACCTGCCACGAGTGGGACGTGAATTGCAAAACATATATTTCCTGTGAAAGAAGTTTTTATGCTAGGATGCTAAGTGGGACTACCATGATGTTTGTGAGAAGTTGATCTTGTTCATCCATTTTTCGAGCTCATTGAATGACACAACCAAAACTAAGATGGATCCAAAACTCGAGTGGGCCATAGGAGGGAAAATTGGAAAAAGAAATGCGTAACGTTGAAACCTTATGCCATCCAAACTGTTTATAAGGTCATTCCCACTAGGATGAAGTGAAAGCACAAGAAACCTTAGTCTCCATACAAATGTTTCAACGGTAGTCATTGAATCTCCACTGTTTCCTCTCATATGGGCCACTTGTGTTTTGGATCCACCTCATTTTTTGTTGCATGTCCTAAAATTATCTTGACAAAAGGATAGACAGGTGGATTTCTCATAGACATCACGGTGGGTCCCACCTAAACATCCTATGAACTTCCAATGTCCGCATCCTGGATCCGCTACTGACGCTACTAGGACTGTGCTTTGTAAGCCAACCATAATATATGTATTTTATCCACACTATATATCTATTTTACACATCATTGTAGGGAACAAGGCCAAAAATGAGACAGATCTAAGTCTCAAGTGGACCACGCCATAAGAAAACTGGGGATTGAATGCCCACCATTAAAACTCTCTAAGGCTCACTTCAATGTTTATTTCCCATGCAACATGTTGATTAAGTCACAAAAGACTTAGATAAGAGAAAACACAAATATCAGCTTCATCCAAAACTTTCGTGGCCGCCAATTTTTTTTTAATAGAGGGCGTTTAAAGGTCCCTGTTTCCTATTGTGTGGCCCACATGAGAAATGTTTCTTATCATGTGGTCCACATGAGATTTGGATCTGCCCATAGTGGGGCCCACAGATCAACGTCCATTTATCTGCTTTGCAGTGCGAGGTATAGCTAGCGTTATCCTTTTGTCAAAGAAAATAAAAGAGAATATACCCCCATGTTTGGTTTTTAATCATTTATATAGTACCCTCGATTCCCAAGTGGGCCCCACCAATTTTATTGCCGTATTGAACTCTCTTTGACCATCTCCATGGATCTAAAGCTGGTACTAGAGGATCTCAGATTCAGTAGTGACCCCTCCGGTACCACGTTATTGCTTTGTATCTATCTTGTTTCCTTTTGAATAACCACTTATATCCGATCGCTTTTCGGCCCACTGGTAGCTCTACTAGCTCCCATGTGTGATTTTTGTGCAATGAGTCCATCTCATCATCCATAGCTGTCTTTCACTTTTCTGCATCAGGCTCATCAAAAGCCTCCTGAATAGTAGACGGGTTCCCCTCATCTGTAATGAGGGCATATACAATATTAGGGTTGTCCTTGTATCTTGCCGGTAACCTGCGATCACGCGGTGAGTTTCTTCTCACAGGTGACTGCTCCACCTGATCTTGTACCTCTGTCTGTGCATCTGTCTCTGCCTGAGTATCATCTGTGTCAATATGGACGTCTACGATTAACCTTTCAGGTTCCTTTTGCTCCTCCTGATCATTCTTGCGGAATATGGAGCTTTCATCGAATCTGACGTCACGACTAGTGATGACCTTGCGTGTGACCTTGTCGAATAATCTATAACCTTTCACACCAATATCATAGCAAATAAAAATATACTTTTTGGATCTATGGTCTAGCTTATCTCTCTCAACTGACGGTACATGAGAGTAAGCCTTACAACCAAATATGCGTAGATTGGAATAATTGATTTTCTGACCACTTCATACTTCCTCTAAAATTTTACATTCAATTGTCGTTGAAGGAGACCGATTCATCAAATAACAAGCCATGTTAACGGCCTCTGTCCATAGGTCATTGCCCAACGCAGCATTACTTAACATACATTTGGCCATCTCCAAGAGAGTCTGATTCATTCGCTCAGTCACACCATTTTACTCAGGCATGTGGCATATTGTGTTGTGCCTGATGATCCCTTCATCCTTGTAATAATTATTAAACTTAGTGAAAGTAAATTCTCCACCATTGCTAGTCCTTAAAACCTTTATTTTTCACCCTGATTATTTTTCCTCCATTGCCTACCATTGTTTGAATATGGTGAAAACTTCAGATTTACGTTTCATGAAGTAAACATAAACTTTCCTGTAGTAATCATCAATGAATGAAACAAATCATGACAACCCTCCAACAAAAATTTCTGGCGATGGCCCCCATACGTCAGAGTGCACATAATCAAGCATTCCCTTACATACATGTTTTTTAGATTTAAAAGATAATCTAGATTATTTACCATATATACAATGCTCACATATTTCTAAATCAGAATTTTTAAAAGCTAGAATCAAACAACGATCAAATAGTACCTTCATGCCCCACTCACTCATGTGGCCCAGACGAGCATGCCACATACGTAGGGACGTGGAATTTACAATAGTTGCTGCCGCTCTACCTGTTAAAGTGCTCCCGATAAACCTGTAAATGTTTCTGTGCCTTTGTGCTCTCATAACCACGAGTACCCCTTTTGAAACTTTAAGGACACCATCAATACCAGTGAACTTGCACTCTATAGCCTTGAGTGCACCGAGAGAAATCAGATTTTTCTTTATATCAGGAATGTGATTGACATCAGTCAGTGTATGCTCCATCCCATCAAACATCTTGTTGCTCACCCTACCAATAGTCACAACATTACAGGCATTGTCATTGCCCATAAAGACCTGTCCACCGTCGCATTCTCTGTAACTGGCGAACCAACTCCGATGAGGAGTCATGTGATATGACGCTCTTGTGTCGAGGATCCACTCATCTCCATGATTGTCGTGCAAGTGTCCGATCACGAACATAAATAATACATCACCACCACTTGTCCCTTCATCAGATGTAACAACATTGGCCTCCTTGGAAGAAGCTGCTGAATTTTTTTCTTCGCTTTAATATTGGTACAATCCTTTTTCGTGTGTCTAGACATCCCACGGTTCCAACACTTTAGTTTTCCTTTATCATTGTCCTTGGATTTGGATCTAGGTCTTAAAGATCCTGTATCTCGCTCAGAATTCCTGCCTCTTGTAATCAGTGCATCGAAAGATGTCCCTATGTCACCGTTTAGCTTTCTCATGGCCTTCCCTTGAAGGGTTAAGATAACGACGTCGACACTTAGAGTTTTATTTATGGTGCACATTGTGTCCTTGAATGACTCATACGATGCCGGAAGAGAATTCAGCAACATATGTGCTTGTTCCTCATCTTTGATCACTTCCTCCATATCCAACAATTTACAAACTAATTTATTAAAGTTGCTGATGTGGGCCTCCAGATCTCCACCATCTGTCATCTTGAAGTTATACCATTGCCACTTCAGTGTAGGCGATTTTCAGAGGATTTTTTCGCATAGATATACTCTAACTTCTCTCATAAACTAACCGCAGTTTTCTCTCTCAAAACATTATGGAGAACCTCATCCGTGAGACATAAACAGAATGAGGATAAGGCTTTCTTATCAAGGGTATTTCATTCATCATCAGTCATACTAGACTTTCTCGCCTCAAGAGCACTATCCTCGCCTTGCTTGGTTAAGGAAGTGATCATCTTGATCTTCCAAAACTCAAAGTTATTTTTCTCTGAGTACTTCTCAATATCATACCTAGTGCTTCTCATTATTGCTAATCCTGCAGATTCAGATCTGTGCCCTAACGATTGCTTTGATATCACTTGTTGGGATTTGGTCTGCGGAATCACACAGATATGGATCTAGGATAGCAATCCAAGAGCACCAAGCAATCACAAGAGAACACAAAGATTTAACGTGAAAAACCCTTGAAGGAAAAAACTACAGCATAAAGTGACAGATCTTCACTATGAAAATAGAAATTATAAAAAGAGAGGACTTACCCGATTCGAATAACCTCGAACCTTACCCTTGTTACACCCTTTAATAACCCTAGACCTTTTTAGAAACCCTTGGAATACTTTTAGGAAGCCTTAGAATATCTTAGAAAGGCCCTAGGGACTCCTATTTATAGTTTAGGAAACTCCACTTACGCACCAACTTTGGAAAAGTTTGGAAACCGCCTCAAATTTACATAGTCCACGCACAGTTTGCATAACCTTCAACTAGTCGAGCCAGGGCTTCGACTGATCGAAGGACCCTTGACTGGTCGAGCATGTCCCTCAACTGGTCGAGCGTCTCGAAAATCCAAATACATTGTTGTCGGACTTCGAGTCGAACGGGCTTCGACCAGTCAAAGGGACTTTCGACTAGTCGAGCCAGTCCCCAACTCGGAAGATTAAAGGCATCCTTTTTTAACAACATGAAATAGGCTCCAAACTGCAATTATGTCACTCTTAAGTTCAAAATGAAATAAACATGATTTACAGTTGATGAAACTAAGGGGGCGTTTGGATCATGAGTTACTTAATTAAGATAAGCTAATTATAACTTAAATAGCTTATCTTGATTCCTACTTGTTAAACTGAAGTGATAATTAAGTAACTTTAAATAAGAAAAAAGCTACTTATAATTGATCATAAACCAAACTTACCTATTTGCATTACCTTACTCATCAACTATTGTAAGTAGAAAAAGTAACTTATTTGGTGGTATCCAAACGGGCCTTAGGTTTTTTGTGTAGGCATTTTCAAAATGGTGGACGGCTGTAGCGGCGGCTACCTATCCAAGCTCATTGGCTACGTTAATGGCTTCCTAAGGAGGTGTCTCTTTCGCGTTCTCTCTCACGGCCCCATGCCCAATCACATTGCTTTTATTTTGGATGGGAACCGTCGGTACGGGCGAAAGCGAAACCTCAAAGAAGGCGAGGGTTATAGAGCTGGATATTTGGCCCTCACGTCCATGCTCAAATACTGCTACGAGATTGGTGTGAAGTATGTGACAATCTTTGCCTTCAGCATAGATATCTTCAAACGACGGCCCGAGGAAATTAGTAATGTCATGGATCTCATGCAAGAAAAGATTGAAGCGTTGCTAAGGGAAGAGAGTATTGTAAATACTTGTTGAAAAAAAAAATTAGTGGTTTTTAACAAATAATAAAAACAAAATTCGAATTTTCAAAATTTCGGGATTTTCCCGCCAAAACGTATTTTGAATTTTTTGAATTAAAAAGTGCGGTGTGTGTGCTTTGTCCCACATCGGAAATGTAAAAGAAACTTTTGTGGTTTATATGAGATGTTGTGAAAGGTATTCTTACTTGGAGCTTTTGGAGGAGATAAAACTTAGGTTGCAAAGGCGGCTCGAACACACGCACGCACTGCCTGCCTTGCCAGCGCTTCGGGCTCGGGCTCGGGCACGGGCACCGGCGTGGGCGTCATGTGCAATGAGGCGGTGTGGTCGTAGTGGCTTAGATGGCGCACTTTGCACCTTGCGATGGGTCCAAGGCGATGGGTCCGTCGAGCCTTAGGCGTGTGGATCGAAATGAGCACGAGTTTTATAGGTGATCGAGAACGGTCGGATCTTGAATCCGAAACGTCCAGCCGTTTCTACAAACGGCTCTCGCTGAAGCCAAACGGTCCGAAAACGGACGGGCCAGATGATCTAACGGTCGATCTTCGATCTAATGACCGAAACGTCACGGAATTAAAGGACAACGGCCAGAAACGTTTTTTAAACGTTCTGGACCATTGATATCACACAGCAACGGGTCTAAAACCTGAGGCCTATATAAACTGGACCATTCCAGTCCGATTTCATCATCTCAAAAATATCATCTCTCCCATCGATCAAATACCCATAGCTCCTAAAGAACACTTTGTGATCATCTCGACCGTCTAAATCATGTCGAAGAAATCTATTGCGTTAAATTGTTCCATAGTGGACCATGTGGATCCAGATAAGGCTTGTCTTATCCTGAAGCAATTCGTCAGTAACCATTAGCGGTGATAAGGGGACGAATTGCGTATTTTATACGTGATTCAGCCTAGTGAAATTGCTATTTTTTCAATTATTTCTTTTCTGATTTTCGGTGTATTCAACCAAAGATTTTAACAATCTTAAAGCGTGATTCCATGGACACCGAAAGTGTTGCATCATAAACCGATGAACCGGATCGATCCGATTGGACCGATTCGATGGTTCAAATTTCACTAGATGGCGGGAAAGCTGAAATTCCTGGCGACCGCTCGAAGATCTTCTACATCCTGGACCCGACTCTGCCTCGCTTGAAGCAAAGGAAACAGACACTCAGAACAAGTGGTGCTTTAGGATCAAACGCCAGGAAGATGAACTGGCGTGTCGTGGCCACATCCTTAATGCTCTCTCTCGATCGATTCATACGATTTGTACACGGGGACCACATCAGCAAAAGAAATATGGAGCGCACTTGGAATACAAATACAAGGCTGAAGAGGAAGGTACACAGAAGTTTCTAATTGCCAGGTATTTTGACTTTACGATGGTAGACAATCTACCGCTGCTTGCCCAAATTCAAGAATTACAGCTTATTGTAAATAAAATAAAAGCCATAAAAATCGATCTTCCTGAATCCTTTCAAGTTGGAGCTATAATCGCAAAATTGCCTCCGAAGCTGGAAAGACTACAGGAAGAAAACTACCATAAATCTGAAGAGTTCACCCTAGAACAAATCCGAAGCATCTTCGTATAGAAGAAGAATCTCGTGATTGAGACAAAAAGGATATTAATAATGGTGCATCCTCATCCAAGGTTAATGATGAACGACCATTTCAAAATAATTCCTATGAGAAAGCAGATTCCCTTAAACCTAACAAAGATCAAGGAAATTCAAGAAAACCCAAAAGAAGAAAAACGGCAAACCTAAGGAGCTTTTATGTCTGCGGCAAGACAAGGCATTTCGCCCGAGTCTGTAGGGACCGAAAAAAGCCTAAGAAAGAGGCTAATGCAGTAGACGATGAAATCGTAGCAATGGTCACAGAAGTGAACCTAGTTCAAGAGAAAATTCCTGGTTGGTGGTATGATACAGGTGCCACAGTCCATGTATGCAACGATCGATCTTCTTTTAAAACCTATGAGACGAGACCAATGGTCAAGAGGTTCAAATGGGAAATGAAGGACGATCGAAAGTTGCAGGCAAAGGAACCGTGGAATTACTCTTTACCTCTGGAAAAAAGGTAATTCTGACCAACGTACTGCATGTCCCAGACATAAGGAGGAATCTTGTCTCAGGGGATCTCTTAAGCAAACCTGGGATTAGGGTTATGTTTGAATCAAGCAAGTTGATCTTGTCCAAGAATGGGAACTTTGTGGGTAAGGGATATGCTTGTAATGGGATGATCAAATTATCTTTGAATGAAAAGAATTCTTACCTCGCTACGTGGTTGAGTCTGTAACGCATGGCATGGTAGACTAGCCCATATTGGCTAGATCTTAAAACTCATCTAAGAACTAGCTTAATATCATATAACGATAGTGACAAAGATAAATGTGAAGTATGCATAAGGTCTAAAATAATCAAGAAACCATTCCCTAGCGTTGAGAGATCGTCTCAAATTTTAGACCTAGTGCATACTGACATATGTGAACTAAATGGCGTTCTTACCCGTAGAGGTAAAAGGTACTTTATAACGTTTATAGATGATTGTTCAAGATATGTGTATGTATATCTGTTAAAATCAAAAGATGAAGCATTTAATGCATTCAAGATCTATAAATCTGAAGTAGAAAATCAATTAGATAAAAATGTTAAAATCCTTCGTAGTGATCGAGGTGGAGAATATTTCTCTAATGAATTTTCTAACTACTGTGAAGAACACGGTATAATTCATCAGTGTACAGCCCCTTATACACCACAACAAAATGGTGTAGCGGAAAGAAAAAATAGGACCTTAGTAGAAATGGTCAACTCAATGCTAATACAAGCACAGTTACCATTAAACCTATGGGGAGAAAACATTAGCCGCGTGTCATGTTTTAAAAGAATTCCATCTAAGAAAACCAAGACCTCTCCATATGAAATATGGAAAGGAAGAAAACCAAACATAGGGTATCTTAGAGTGTGGGGTGTTTTGCATCGTGAGAACTCAGAACCCAAAAGAACTAAGTTAGGACCAAGAGCTATCAAGTGCGTCCTTGTAGGATATGCACAACATAGTAAGGCCTATAGACTTCTAGACTTAGACACCAATGTAATTATAGAGTCTAGAGATGTAGAGTTCTTTGAGAATTCTGTATTCATAGAGGAAAAGAATGCTGAGATTCAATCTCCTAATAGAATAATAAAAGAAACACTAATAGAAGAGACAGCTCCTAGTGAACCTCGTAGGAGTCAAAGAGCGAGAGTAGAAAAGAGTCTTGATCCTGATCAAATAGACTCTCAACGACTCTCCTTTCATCTAGTAGAGGGTGATAGAGAGAAGGTGATTAGGAAAATACCTATGGTTTTAACTATAGAAGATGAACCTAAAACCTTTAGTGAAGCTATGTCTTCAAGAGACTCCGCTTTTTGGAAAGAAGCTATTAATGATGAAATGGATTCCATAATATCTAACCAAACATGGGAATTGGTAAATCTACCCCCAGGTTCCAAACCAATAGGTTGTAAGTGGGTATTTAAGAAGAAATATCACACTGATGGTACAATTCAAACTTTTAAGGCAAGATTAGTTGCTAAGGGTTTCCGACAGAAAGAAGGAATCGATTATTTTGACACTTACTCTCCAGTAGCTCGAATAACATCGATTAGGATCTTATTCGCTCTAGCATCCATACATCATCTTCATATCCATCAAATGGACGTGAAGACAGCATTCCTGAATGGTGATCTCGATGAGGAGGTTTACATGGAACAACCTAGAAGGGTTTGTTCTACCAGGAAATGAAAGAAAAGTATGTAGACTAGTTAAGTCTTTGTATGGGTTAAAGCAAGCACCAAAACAGTGGCATGATAAATTTGATTCTAAAGTTCTGTCTTATGGTTTTGAACATAATATTGCTGATAAATGCATATATTCAAAAGTATGTAATGATTATATAGTAATCATATGCTTGTATGTAGATGATATGTTAATAATCAGTAATAAAATGGAAGGTGTAACTGAAACCAAAAAGTTTCTTTCTTCAGTTTTCAAAATGAAGGATCTTGGACAAGTGGATACCATATTAGGTATCAAAGTTAAAAAACATAGTGGGGTTTCGCATTATGCAAATCTCATTATATTGAGAAAATAATAAACAAGTTTAATCACTTGAATATTAAAGAGGCAAAGACCCGTTTGATCCAAGTATTAAGTTAAAAGAAACAGTGGAAGAAGCGGTTGCACAACTAGAGTATGCTAGTGCTTATAGGAGATCTTATGTATGCAATGCAATGCACAAGACCAGATATAGCATACTGTTAAGTTTACAAGTAATCCCAAGTGTTGAACACTTGGAAAGCAATAAGTAGAGTTCTAGGTTATCTTAAAGAAACCAAAGAACTAGGGTTATTTTACTCAGAATTTCCAGCAGTATTGGAAGGATATACCGATGCAAGTTGGATATCGAGTGCAGGGGACAACAAATCCACTACAGGGTGGATATTCACCCTAGGAGGTGCAACTGTATCTTGGGGATCCAAGAAACAAACATGCATAACACACTCAACTATGGAATCTGAGTTCATAGCTTTAGCTGCTACAGGAAAAGAGGCTGAGTGGTTAAGGGATCTTCTTTTAGAAAAAGAAGCCTACATCTGCATTTGTTTCACTTCATTGTGATAGTGAAGCCACTCTAGCAAGCTATAGCGGTATCTATAATGGAAATCCAGACACATAAGTTTGAGACATGACTATGTAAGGCAATTGATTCAAGATGGAATCATTGCGATCTCATATGTAAAGTCAAGTAATAATGATCCTTTTACTAAACCTCTAACGAGAGAGGTAGTAAGGACAACATCTAGAGGGATGGGGTTGAAACTCTTTACTCAAAGTTTCACCGGTGAAAGAAACCCAACCCTAATTTAGAAAATCTCTAAATATTGGGTTTAATGAGGTAACAACAATTTCTTGATTAGTGAAAAGTTTAACACTAAATAAAATAATAACCTCATCAGAAATAAGCTTATTCAAGAGAGGGATGAGTATTAAACTCTTAATGAGTCTCAAACGGGACAAGTGTTTTAACGGAAACTCTTGGAAGGATTTCACCTATGTGAACGTAAGTGGTGCCGCTTCTCATGAGACTTAGAGTTATCTCGGGATCGTTCATGAAAAGGATAAGCACATGGCCATTAAAAGTGCTAAGCAAGATTATAAAGGAACACTTAAAGGAGCTATTATGTGTGTGGCATTTTCTATATCATATAGGAATAATTGGTTCAATGTTGCGAACGGAATTTCGAAATAACTTTAAGATGCTTACACTAAGGAAAGATTCAAATCGCAAGATATCTTTCTTTATGCATAATAACTATTGTATTATTCGAAAATTATTTTAAAAAACCAGTGGGGGATTGTTGAAAAAAAATTAGTGGTTTTAACAAATAATAAAAACAAAATTCGAATTTTCAAAATTTCGGATTTTCCGCCAAAACGTATTTTGAATTTTTGAATTAAAAAGTGCGGTGTGTGTGCTTTGTCCCACATCGGAAATGTAAAAGAAACTTTTGTGGTTTATATGAGATGTTGTGAAAGGTATTCTTACTTGGAGCTTTTTGGAGGAGATAAAATGCGTGGACGGCTGTAGCGGCGGCTACCTATCCAAGCTCGGGCGTGGGCGTAGGGCGTAATGGTGTTCCTAAGGAGGTGGCTTAGATGGCGTTTTGCACTCACACGTCCGCATCGTGTCGCGGTGCGATGGGGCGAGCCCAGCAAAGTGTGGATCGAAATGAGCTGGGTTTTTATAGGTTCGGATCTTGAATCCAAACGCCCCCGTTTCTACAAACGTGAAAGCCAAGCGGTCCGAAACGGACGGGCCAGGATGATCTAACGGTCGGATCTTCGATCTAATGACCGAAACCGTCAAATTAAAGGACAACGGCGAAGCGTTTTCAAAGCGCCTCGGACCATTGATATCATATAGAGATTGGTGGTCTAAAAGTATGAGGCCTATATAAACCGGACCATTCATTTCATCATAAAATATCATCTCTCCCATCGGATCAAACGATCCATAGCTCCTAAAGAGGAAATTAGAAATCTATTGCGTTAAATTGTTCCATAGTGGTCTGCTTCATGGCAGCTGGATGGATAAGGCTTGTCTTATGCAAGAACCCAAGCGTGTGATAAGGGGAAGCGCTTTGACTAAGATATTTTATACGTGATTGACCTAGTGAGCTATTTGTCAAATACGATTTTTGTGCAATCAAGATTTTTGATACTTATGGCATCAAGATTGATTTCTTGGGTGACTTGAAACTCTTGAATGAGCCCATTAGAGTGGCCGCCGAGAAGGCGATGGCGACCACCGCCGGGAACACCGGGCCAGTACTTCTAATATGTGTCGCTTACACTTCCTCTAATGAGATCATCCGTGCCGTTCGAGAATCATGCAGAGAGAAATGGGTCAGGATTGAGGAGATGGATGGAACGGATGATGGATCGATCGAACGGATTGGATCGAATGAATTGGACGGACTTTCGATCCCATTGCCGGATTTGGAGAGGCACTTCTACTTCAGCAAGTACCCGGATCCGGAAATCTTAATCCGAACGTCCGGCGAGACCCGGATGAGTAATTTTATTCTGTGGCAGAGCACGTTCTGTTACTTAAATAATCCGAAAGTTCTTTGGCCCGAAATTTCTCTGTGACACCTTGTGTGGGCCATCTTGCAATATCAGAGGGTCCATTCTTACTTAGAAAAGAAGAAAAAGAAGCTGCTATGAACGTTGGAGCCATGGATTTCTTCGTCTGGTAGATCCTACGGTGGTGATCGTTCATAGTCTCTTCATGCTTTTGTTGGCGGGAAATGTTTTCAAATTTGAATAAATGCAACGGTTGGGTACACTTAATTACAGTTAAACGGGCCACCTGTGTAATATGCATGTGTCGTTATTTCAGTTTGAGAACACGCGAGTGCAAGTCAGCTAATGCACACGCCAGCATATGTAACCGTCGTGGTGGACATGTACAAAATCCAGACCATCCATTAGAAGGGTACTGCTATTTCGATTGCAGTCTAATAGAATAAGATCAGATCATTAGTCAGGTGGGCCACAACTAACTGAACGAATTTATGGTTGTGGAAAAATTTTCCGAAGTTTCTAACTTGTCTATTCATTTCTAATAGCATGGCTCACTTACTGAATCGGCCCTCTCAATCTTTGGGCAATAATATCTATGTGATGAGGTCTAACTGATGGATGGCTTGGATATTTCACGCGCCTGCCATGCTGGTATATGTGGTGACGTGTGCATTACCTGACTTGTACAAGCGTGTGGGCCTAACAAACCTCATTTCACTTTATCCACATCATGGAAATGGATCGGCTGGTGACCCTGCCACTAGCCAATGGCTAGTGGTCGGTGCTGTGGATCCCATGATGGTGTGTGTTTCATCCATTCTGTCCGCCCATTCTTTTAGATAATTTTATGATATTAGCGTAAAAATGAGGTTGATCGAAATCTTAAATGAACCGAACAGTGTTGATTGAACGTCCACCATTAAAAATTTCTTGGGGGCCACATAAGTTTTGGATGAAGCTGATATATATTTTTTCCCTTTATCCAAGTCTGTATGACCTGATCAATAAGTTAGATAGGTTAGATGTTAAATAACCATTAAAGTAGCCCCAGGAGGTTTTTAATGGTGAACATTCATTCAATACCATTTTCTCATGGTGTGGTCCACCTGAGATTTAAATATACTCATTTTTCAAATAAAGCCCTAAAATTACCTTTCAAAATGGATGGACGGCATAGGTAAAATACATACATCATAGGGTCCACATAGCACCCACCACTAGCCTACTGGCGATGGCAGCGTCACTAGCCAAACCGCGTCCGATGAACGCGGACGCGGATCGTCTCACCCTGTGGAACGCGTATTGCGTACTGACAACGTTGTCAGTAGCCAGTAGCAAATGGGGAAACGGATTGGCTGCTCCCCCTGCCACCAGCCCGGTGGCTGGTGGTCTGTGCTCTGTGGGCCCACCAATATTTGTTTCATCCATTTTTACAAATCATTTTAGGACTAGATCCCAAGAACGAGATGGATATTAATCTCAGGTAAACCACACCACAGGAAAACAATGGTGATTGGATATCCACCATTAAAATCCTTCCAAGGCTCAATGTACTGTTTATTTGACATCCAATCTGTTGATTAGGTCATACAGACCCAAATGAAAGGGAAAATAAAAGATCAGCTTGATCCAAAACTTTTATGGCCCCCAAAAAGATTTTAACAGTCAACGTTCATTCAATACTCTTTCATGTAATGTGGTTCACTTGAGATTGGGATACAACTCATTTTTGGCCTAATACTATAAAATGATCTAGAAAAACAGATGGACGGCATGGATGAAACACATACATCATATTGGAGCTGACAGAGCACCAACCACCAGCCATTGGCAGGTGGGCCAGGGAGTAGCCAATCCGTTTCCAGCAACAGGGCGTTGCATGGTGGGCCACCATGACCACACCACATGAAACGGTGGCAATTGAAGGCCCTCCATTAAAATTTGTTTGGGGCCACAAGTTTTAGATGAAGTTGATATCTTTGTTTTCTCTTGTCCGAGTCTTTGTGATTTAATCAACACGTTGCATGGCAAATAAATATTAATGTAAGCGTGAGAGAGTTTTAATGTTGAGCATTCAATTCTCACTATAATTTTTACGGTGTGGTCCACTTGAGCCTTGACCTGCCATAATGTTTACAAAAAATCAACCCTACCCATCCTTTTCTCAAGATTACTTTAAGACAAGCGACTAAAAATGAGGTAGATCCAAAACTCTAATAGGCCATATGATAGGAAACAGTGGAAATTCAATTATTTTCATTGAAGCATTCATGTGGCTATAAATGTTTTATATCAAACTAATGCTTTCACTTCATCTAAGTAGGAATAACCTTTAAAATGGATTGGATGGCATAAGGTTTCAACCATAACCATTTCTTTTTCCAATTTTCTCTCTCATGGCCCACTTGAGTTTTGGATCCCTTGTAGTTTTTTTCCACCATGTGCCATAAAATAAACTCAAAAAATGAACGAAGGGGATGGACTTCTCACAAATATTAGAGTAAGCCCCTCCTAACATACCAGTGCAAAACTTCTTTCACAGGAAATCCACATAGGTGGTCGGAAGCTAGGTGGAGCCCACCGTAATGTTTGTGTGAATGGATGACAAAAAGTCCTGGAATACCGGATATTCGTCCTTAACAGTCACATCAGATGAATGGATTTAATGGCACGTAAGCACCGTGGAAATGGTGGGTCTATACACGACAAACTGTGGCTGTTCCGTTCCAGCTGCAGTTTTCGAGTTGCGTAGATCCAAATCTCATGTGGACCAGAGCACGGGAAACAATGGTCATTCAATGGCCATCATTAAAAAATTCCTAGGGCCCACCGGTAATGTTTATTTGCCATCCATCCTGTTTATATTGTCACACAGATGTGGATGAAGGAAAAACACAAATATCCACTTGATCCAAAACTGCCCTCAATAAGTTTTTAATTGTGGGCATTTAATTCATATTGTGTGGTCCACTTGAGATTTGGATCTTCTTCATTTATGGGACCATGCTCTAAAATGAGCTGAAAAAACTGATGGACGGCTTAGATATATAACACACATCAAGGTGGGCCCCACGGTCATGGACTCGCCCACTAAGCTCTTAGCGGTGGGGGGCTTCACCTAATCCCCTCCATCAGGTGGGTCCCACCTAGTAGATGGCTTTGCCCAAAAATCAGGCTGGCCGCTTTGCCGGGTTGAAATTTGGGCCACTGCAAAAGTTTGGCAACCATCAATTGTCTTTTGCACACGTGGCACCGTCTGGTGATTCAATCACCGCTATTTTCGGCACACAATTCTACGCAGTAGGGCCACCTTCGCACACCTCGTGTGGGTTCACGGGACTTGTCGTCGTAGATTGCAAAATGTGAGTGAATTTCCTAGGACGCGGATTTCCTGCGGAAGAGGTTGGAAGTTGCTGCGCAAGTATGTTGGGTGGAGTCCAACGAGATGGTTTTAAGAAATCCACTCTGTTCATCCGTTTTACGAGATCATTTTAGGATTTTTGAACAAAAATGAACTGCATACAACACTTAAGTGGGCCACACGAGAGGAAACAGTGGAAATTCAGTGAGAACCATTGAAGCATTCCTATGGCCATAAAAGTTTTGTAACGGGCTATCTTTTCGGTGTTTTCACTTCATCCCATTGATAATGACCTTATAAATGGTTTGGATAGCATATAAACATCAAGGTAGAGCCCAGGAAGGTTTCAACGGTAAGACTTTCTTTTACCAATTTTCCCTCTCGTGTGACCCACCTGAATTTTGTATCCATCTCAATTTTTTGTGGAACGTCCTAAAATTAGCTCACAAAACGGATGAACGGAATGAATTTCTCATATACATTTCATTGGGCCCCACCCATTATTCTTGCACAGGAACTTCACGTGAAAGGCTTCCACGGTATCCAATTTCCTATGTCATTGTCTGCAAAATGAGTGACCCACTTGATATTCCTACCTACCACCTAAAAAGTCAAAGATAGTGAGGCCCACCACATCTAATCACCGTCAGATATATGGATCCACCAATGGCCGGCTATCAATGTAGTCAAACATCAATTCTAGAAAGGAAAATTGTGTGATTAAGTACCTGCAACAAGCTTAGATAATGTACAATATGAGAAATGATCTAGTGGGGGCACCTAATTGCATTTTGACTCTTTGGAAGCCATATAACATATCCAAACCGTCCATTAGATCCAATCCATTCTTTAAAGCATGTATCAAGAACTCTACCAATCTTTTGATCAAATCTTAATGTTTGCGGCATGCAAAAATGGATGGACAATATATCTCATATAACGTAACTTAATAATGTTTGAGGACGATACCATTTTATCAAACATCTAAAGAGTCCACATGTAATAGGGATGGGAAGTTAGGATGAGATCCTCACGGTTGATATGATTGGTAGATGGAAGATTGTGGGATGCCAGGTTTAGATAAAGCCAAGACAACTTGTAAATAAGGTCAAGAGCGAATAGATAAGGGCTCTCACCAATTCAACCAAACTTTTTTTTTTTCACACACGCACACACCTTCACACACTCACTGGTGGGATTTCACCACCTATCGATACTCGAACCCTTGACCGGGTGTTGAAACTCCTAAGAGTCTACCACCAGAGCAAGAGTAAGGATCCAAGTCAACTAAACCTAGTGTAATGCAATTTATCTTTTATCCCTCATGGATGCATATTCTTTCAGTTTATTACTACTCTCATATACTCGCACACTCCAACATTTCATCATAGCATGGGTCCTAATCTTTAACTTTTTTCCACCTTTCAGATACGGCACCCCCGTTAGATTGAAAGGATGATTGCTATTTCTTGAATGGAAGATAGTACGACTTTCCTGCTACATAATATGTGATTTCGTTAACTGTCTTGCAATATACTTGATCTTTGCCAAGTTTTTAAACTGATAGTTGGGCTATTGACTATCTCACCATGAGCCTGGGACATACAAGGATTTTGAATAGGTTGTCACTTCATCATATGGATTAATATGTGCCTAGTACCTACATGCTAGGTCTTCGAATAGGTAGCTGAAGAACCGCCCTCCATCCTCGACGATCTCACCATGTGCTCGATGTCCTCCGGGTTTTCAAACATACGATTTTCCACACCGAACGGCCATCTTACTATGAAGTTGTTCTATATATTGAGTGACAAATGGGCTATTATCTCCCAGAGGTGATCACAAGTAGTATTCTTGTAATAATCAACCAATAATACAATTTCAGTTCTTGTCTAACTACAATTTTTGCCTCTATTGTGTTGTTGCTAAACTACGATCGCTACCACATACTTAATCGAAAGTCCTCTAAACTGAAAGTAAAAAAGAACTCATATAAAGGACGACCCCTCCCCTTTACAAATTGTTTGATCTTTCGAGACATTGGCTAAATAAATGACCGATATGTAGAAAACTTGGTTCTTTATCTATTTCAACATCTGGGGTTAAAGGTGTTCGATTTGATTCAAGCCATATTCGACTTTAGCACACCCTGCACACGCACAACATATACGACCGAATTTGAGCTAAACAATTAAACTGTTGTGATTTTTGCATAATAGTAAAAGAAGAACAGATTAAACCTAATGGACAAACTAGATTGGTGACATGGATGCCAAATAGTAGTTCGAATTTAATTAGGTGTTGTGAAAAAACATTCTCACACAATTGATGCTAAACAAGCCATAAAAGAAAATGGCAAATTACCCGTCACAAAAGAAACGGGTCAATTAATAATAATAATAAAATAGCTAAGAGACACAAAGACTTGCATTATTTAACAATATACCTATTCCACGGGACAACAGGGAGCTTTTTTCTTCATAAAAATAAAAATATAAAATTATAAGAGTTATCTTTCTCCCGGTCTTCTACTTTACAAGAACATTCATCAAGGTATATATCTTTCTACATTTGGCTCTCTTGATATAGACCACTCTAAGAGAAAGCATATCAAATAAACTAGAATTCACCCAATATATATATATATATATATATATATATATATATATATATATATATATATATATATATATATATATAGGAGAAGAGGAAGGGGAGAGATGTCTTTCATTGGGACACATCTTTCATGTGGATATGTGTAATGCATGTCACTTGTCAGCATTAATTAGATGCATGTGAAGGTTTATATATACAGACATTTTAGAAACATCCCATGCAAATGCCATATAGCAAGCTATGGCCAATATGCTTCGATTGAGAATCCCGTGGCCCATACTTAAATTTTTATTTTTATTTTTAAAAAAGGCCAAATTGCTATTTTCCTATGGAATGAGGACAGCCCGCTAGGGCAGGATGTGGATTACATGTGATATCCTATCGCAGGAAGTTCCTATTGTCAAAATGTAGGTGGAGCCACTGTGATGTTTGTGAGAAATCAACTTCATTTATCAATTTTATGTTAATGAGGCGGATTCAAAACTCAAGTGGGCTGTGGGATAGAAAAAAAGTGGGTAGGGAAATGCCCGGTCATTGAAATCTCCCTCGAGTCCGACCTAATGCTTATATGCCATCCATTCTCACATACATCACAGTGGGCCCCATCTATCTCTTGACCGCTGCCATAGGGTGGGACTTGAATTACAAGACGCATATTTCCCGTGAAAGAAATTTCTATGCTAGGATGCTAGGTGGGACTGCTGTGATGTCTGTGATAAGTTGATCCTGTTCATCCATTTTTTGAGCTCATTTCATGACACAACCAAAATTCAAGTGGGCCATAGGAGGGAAATTTGGGAAAAGAAATGCTTAACGTTGAAACTTTATACCATCCAAACTGTTTATAAGGTCATTCTACTAGGATGAAGTGAAAACACAAGAAACCTTAGTCTCCATACAAATGTTTCAACGGTAGTCATTGAATCTTCACTGTTTCCTCTTGTATGGGCCACTTGTGTTTTGGATCTACCTTATTTTTTGTCGTATGTCCTAAAATGACCTTGACAAAAGGATGGATGGAGTGAATTTTTCATAAATATCATGGTGGGTCCCACCTAATCATCCCATGAACATCCAAAGTCCGCATCCTGGATCCGCTACTGGCGCTGATAGGACAGTGCTTTGTGAGCCCACCCTAATATATAATAAAACGGACAGATATAAGTCTCAAATGGACCACACCATAAGAAAACCTGGGATTGAATGCCCACCATTAAAACTCTCTGAGGCTCACTTCAATGTTTATTTGCCATGCAACATGTTAATTAAGTCACAAAAGACTTGGATAAGAGAAAACACAAATATCAGCTTCATCCAAAACTTTCGTGGCTCCAATTTTTTTTTTTTATAGAGGGCATTCAAAGGCCCCTGTTTCCTGTTGTGTGGCCCACATGAGAAATGTTTCCTATCGTGTGGTCCACATGAGATTTGGATCTGCCCATGGTGAGGCCCACATATCAACGTCCATTTAACTGGTTCCCAGTGCCAAGTATAGCTAGCGCTATCCTTTTGTCAAAGCAAATAAAAGAGAATATACCCCATGTTTGGTTTTTAATCATTTATATCGTACCCTCGATTCCCAAGTAGGTCCCACTGGTTTTATTACCGTATTGAACTCTCTTTGACCATCTCCATGGATCTAAAGCGGGTACTAGAGGATCTCGGATTCGGTAGCGACCCCTCCCGTACCACGTCATTGCTGGTGGACCCATCATGATGTATGTGTTCTATCCACACCGTCCATCCACCTTTTCAGCTCACTTTAGGGCATGAGCCGAAAAATATGGTAGATCAAAATCTCATGTGCACCACACCGTAAGAAACAGTGGTGATCAAATGCCGACCATTAAAAACTTCTTTGGATAAAGCTGATATTTGTATTTTCCTTCGTCCAGGTCTATGCAACCTAATCGAAAGGTTGGATGGCAAATAATCATTATAGCAGGTCACAGGGATGTTTTTAATGATAGGTGTTCAATTACTACTGTTTCCAGTAGTGTGGTCCACCTGAGGTTTGAATCTGTCTCATTTTTAGCTTCGTATCCTAAAATGAGCTGGAAAAGTGGATGGACGGCATGGATAAAACACATACATCATGGTGGGGCTCACAGGGCTTTTACATCACCGACGTGGTACTGGAGGAGCACTACCGAATCCGAGTCCGTTCTACGTCTAGAGATGGTAAAAAAAAAAAAAAAAAAACATACGGACAACGGGATGTGAGATCAAAGGTGACAGAAAGTAGGCAGGTAATAAAAGAGAAACAGAATACAGTTGCTGGTGCTCCCTAGCTCCACTGGACACATGGGAAGTCGCCATCAATCGAGTTGGACAGTCCGTTAGTTCCAATCAGAGTCGATGGGCCATATTGAAAAGATCAAATCCATTAGTTGATCCTTTTCCATTCCAAAATTGTCATTTCTCTTAACAACCATACGTTTTCTATGAACGGTAGTCTGATGAAAGTGATTCGCATCCATTGAACGATGGATCTGTATGCTGATTGAACGATATTTCCATGATTCGATTGTTAGGATCGTTTTGTTCGAGTAATTTTTTCATGGAGGTCAGCTAATTTTACCAGAGGTAATGGATGGTCCAAGTTGATTGATTGGTATGTCCACGTATCCTGATGAGATATGCACTGTAAGTATTGATCCAGGCCATCCATCTGGTGGGCTTTATCATAGAAGGTTTCAAAATTCACACCAATTAGACAATCTCCTTATTAGAATTCAAGTAAAATTGATTTTCAAGTCTAACTATAATTAGTTCATTACAAGAAAAGCCACTTTTACCAACGAAAATTTTCGTAGGCAAAAGTCTAATTTTCGTAGGCAAAACGTTTTACCCACGAAAATTTTTGTTGGCAAATTCCTTGTTAAATGTCCGTGGGGAAAAATTTTTACCCACGAAAAAAAAATTTCGTTGGCAAAGGTAAGACTTTTGCCGATGAAATATTTCGTACGCAAAACATTTTACCAACGCTAATTTTCGTTGGGAAAAATATTGACAAAACTTTTTACCTACAAATAATTTTGTAGGTAAAAATATTTACATGACTTTTTAGCTACCAAAAATTTCGTAGCTAAAAATATTTAAAGATTTTTTTACCTACGAATGTTTTACTAGCTAAAAATATTTAAAACACTTTTTACCTACCAACAATTTCGTAGCTAAAAATATATTTACCTACCAACAATTTCGTATCTAAAAATATTTAAACACTTTTTACCTACAAACAATTTCGTAGCTAAAAATATTTACAAGACTTTTTACCTACGAATGTTTTCGTAACTAAAAATATTGAAAACACTTTTACCACTACCAGAAAAATGGACAAAGGCTACGGATTTAATCCGTAGCTATAGACCTATGGCTACGGATTAAATCCGTAGCACGACCGTCGTCGTAAGTGCTGAAACAATAGGTCTAAAACCTATAGCTACGAATTTAATCCGCAGCAAATATTTCTGTAGCCAACAAACCTACAGCTACGGATATTATTGATAGCTAAAAGTAGTGTTGAATCTGTAGCAATATGCCGAATGTTATAACAACTACGGTTAATATCCGTAGCTATTTCCTACATTTTAAAAAAATTCTTATAATCATTCATTCATTCAATTACCACCTGCATAATCATTCATTCATTCATTCATTCAAATAATGAATCAATTACATTAATCCTTCATTCAATCAAACGAAAGTGAGCATAGAGAGTGTCTTGGTAATGAACACATTTTCATTTGCCTCCTGGAAAATCAAATCCTCAAATTCCACGTGGTAGAGAGGGCTGAACACAACTATTTCAAAAGAATGACCAAAGGCAAATAATAGTTGCCCACATTAGAAAAGAACAACATAAAACGCTTCCACCCTCATTCTTCATAAGGCCATGGGCTATAGTTGGGCGCTATTCCTTATTCTTCATCTTGCAGATCTTCGTGTTTTGTTGCTCAAGATAGCATGCAAAGTGAACATATGATGCTAAACTTAGGCTACTTTCATATGCAGCACTGATAACAGCCATTTTTTCATGTTGTCGTGCCTATTTTGCAATCACTGCTGCATTTTCAAATCCCCTCGACAACACTTGGTTTAATAACCTGACAGGACCATCATAGTAAAATCAGGTTATGTTCACAATACAATATATTGAAGTCATTAGTAACCTCTTCTAAGTTGTAACTTCATAAAGATTTGTTTTTACTTACAACAACAACTATTCCTGGGTGTACAAATGCCATGAGCTTATTGAGAGGATCTCCTTGAATATGGTCAATAGTTTCATCTAATGCCACAGGTAAACCAGTTTCTTCACAGAACTTTATGATATCATCTTCAGAATGCACAGGTTCCTGAAAATTAGAAAGGTAGTATATAAAGAAATTAGCAAACACAATCCCAAAGGTCAACTTTAAGAAGGCATCCATGAATCTTGCTAATATGATTTGGCAAATCCAACATATCAAATCCAATAGCTCCAACAGTAAAAAGGTCAAAACTTTCAATAAAAAAAGCACAAAACTACATAAAAATATACACATCAGATGACATGTAGAAATTCAGCTACCGAATACAGAGGTGAGCATCCAGTCCTCACAAGTTTACCATACACAGCTCACATGGCATGTGTATGATGTGTATGATGATTGAAAGTGTTATTCATCGTTATGACCGTTGGATGAATGTTTGGATCATCATACACATACCACATGTGCAGCTTAGAAATTGGATGGAAATTCCCTCCTTCCAGATGCACCGCATCTCCTCTAAATTTTTTAAAAAAATAAAGGCATTTAAAAACAATACAAATGATCTAATCTTAGGTGGGCCAGGATAATAATATACCTTACTATTTTGATAGAGTATCCACTTTCCATTTATTTTAGTAATAAAGCGATCCTGTAGAAAGAGAGACGGAAAAATCATAAAGGAGGTCCATTTTATCCAAAATATATGCCTTTTCAGCAAAATTCTTCTTCCACTACAACTACCATCATACCTTGCCACCAATTTCCCCTCGAGGCAGGCGGATTGCCCTCACCTTCTTCGCCATCCTTCTTGAACTGATGATATATCAATCACAGAATCATGCATGTTAGAGAAATGGGACCCTTTAGGTCAGGAATAACTATTCATTTTGCTCATAAAATTTCATAAAGGAAAATGATATTCACACACCACACACACGCACTTGCATAGACCATTTTCCTCTACTTCTGATATTAGAAATTGAAATTTAAAAAAGATTACTCACAATAGAGGGGTTCCTGAGGTTCGGGTACTTGGGGAATGGGAACACATATCCCGGCCACCATAGTAAAGAGACAGTGAGAAAGCACGGTTCTCTGATTTCATCCACGAAAACCGACCTCCCATCCTTGTTGGGTATGCTCTGGTTTTCGCTTGCACTGCACGGGACCCACCGAAAAATAAATGCTCGCTCAAGCCAAGCCAATTGTTTAGAAACAGAGTTCATGCTTCTTCAAGGAGATAAAAGGCTATGGGCGTGTTTGGTTACACCAAATTTCATGATATGTGATGAAAATTTGCACCGGATTAGACTGATTAATCATGACATTTCATGAAATTTGGTGCAACTAAATGCAGCCTATAGAAACTAAAGAGAAAGCTATAACAATCTAGAGTGTGCATATAGGCAGGATGGATCATCTGAAATTTCACTTGTGGGATGATCTTAACCATCTAATAAGATGACCGGATAGGGGACTGCCGCCCATTATTTGCATGTAGCTATATGGTGCCAAGCTTGCACATGCACGCACACACACAAAGAGGTCTTAAAATTCCTAAATCTACATGATTACAATGAAGTAGAGAGATTCAAAGGACGCCCATTTCAGAAAAGATCTCCAGCAATGAGCTTTAAGGATGCAAGAGCTCACATCCGACCAAACTGTCCAAAAAGGGACTGAGTCTTCAAAGACTATGAGAGAGACAATCTTAGAAATACAACTAGAAAGATCCACCAACACCCATTTTATAAATCCATCCATCAATTCAGGTTTACAATATGAATATGTAAAGCATCTGGTGGCAGCCATTTGATTTAATCCGAAGTTTAAAATTCCATATCACATGGCATAATCCAATTAGTCCATGAAATACATATTAGCCTTCAATTTATTCAAATGTCATGCGAGTTGGATATGGTGAAGAAATCAAGAACTTACAACTCTTGATAAATAATTTAAAGAAAAAAAAAAAGAAGACAAAAAATCAATTAGAAAAAGGAAGAAAAAAAAAAAAAACAAACAATCATCCATAAGAAGCCTTTGGGGTTCCCATTGCCTATTCTAGTGAGGTTGTGAGGCTCTAGAAAGACAATATGAAATTTCCCTTACACATGCCAACCTGACTTGCATGTGGGGCATCCGAGCCATGCCTCTTACGAACCTTCTTGATTGGATGACGACCCAAGAACTATGCCGATCCATTAATCAGATGCACAACACATGCATTTCTGTAGATGCGGCCCACCTTGTGAATTGATCTCACCCATGTTTGAGTGAGATCATTTACGCAAAGGGGCCCACTCTCGGGTATCCCATGCATGTACCAGGTTGGTATGTGTAGTCATGGATGAGCTTTGCTAAGCTCATATCCTTCACACATGGTTGAAAAAACTCATCAGGAAACATCGGTCAGGCAGGCACGATTGTCGCTATTCCATCTTAGATTGGATCATTGCTAAGTTCCTTAAATGTATTTTTAAGTTAATATCAGACAGTAAAGATGACAGCTATTGCAATTACCAAGAGAGAGAGAGAGAAAGAAAAAAAAAAAAAGAAAGAATAAAAGAAAGAAAGAAAATCTTTTCTACTTGAAGCTGACGACTTGAGAAAAATAAAACAGAATCTTGAAATAAGAGGGTCTCTTTGCAAACCTGCAGATGCATGTTTGCCGTTCCATGCTGGGACCACAGGATTCTCCTTTCTCCATGATCCAAACGACTCAGAACACGACGAATCCTGCACCAAGCCCTGCAATAGGATACAGAAACAATCTCTCAGAACTCCCGAAAGAAAACCCAATGAACAGAAAACAAGAGCCAAAAACCACCTGTTATCCAATCCAAACGGATTACAAAATATAAAAATACTATAATCACAATCTCACTTAGGAATCGACTACAAAATTCTAAATGAATCTAATAGAATCCCATGAGTATAACATCGACGATCAGGGAACTTTCATCACCAGGACTTACAATCACCATCAAAATCGATTTAGAACCAAATTCAAAACTCCAATTCAGAGAGAGAAAGATCAATCATTTAAAAAAATAAAATAAAATCAGAACATGCAAAACAAAAGGAGGAAAAGAAAGAAATCTTTCCAAATAACAATCCAGCTGCAATCTTTTGTAGAAGCAGACTACCAAACCGGCTGCAGAATCCAATCAAACCCAACAGTCGAAATTATATATATATATATATATATATATATATATATATAAATGGAGAGATTTTATGCAACCAAATAAAAAAACACCCAAATAAACAAAACCAATTCTCAGAAACACTGAAAGAAAATTCAAAATACAAAATCCAGTACATCAAACAACAAAAATGAGTCATGATAGGCAGTTTTACAGTTTTCAGGTAGCTTTCCACTTGCAACTCTACAAGTTCATTGTAATTTGATCTCAAGTGAAGCAGCAAAGGTGATATGTCCTGAATCTTCTTCTTTATATCTTCAGTAACAACCTTGGGAATGTCAAAATCATTCAAGCCAACACTATATCCTTCTAAAAGAGAATCTCCATCAGCAACGGCTACAACATATTAAAGAACTTAACAGCCTCTTTGGTTCCTTTCTTGTCAAAACAGAAGTAACAATCTCTGTGAATGATGAATGCAGTAAATCTCTAGTGAAATCAATCCTCACCATTTCACTTTTTGCGATCAAATGCCTCTCCCCAAAGCAAAAAAACGCAGTAAAGCACTCGTACTATTTGCAAAAGCATCCACTGAGAGGACACATGACGCAGTGAGCCTTAAGCAAAGCAAGTTCTGGTAAAAGCTGGTGAAACACACATAGCCAATTGTTGCACAGTCGCTTTGTTCAAGAAAAAGTCCTAAACATGAGTTTAAGTGACAATAAAGAATCATGCACTAGTTGTAAATTCAGACTACCACTATGAGAACTACGGATTTGCTTTTCAACACTAAATGCTCCAAAACACGCTTTCTTTGCTAGAGAGCTGTGGATAAAATATATGAACACAATCCCCATCAAAATCCACACCTAGGGGAGCACAAATAAGAGGATTGATCTTAACAGTATGGTCGTCATGCACATAGAAAATGCTTGTAATGAATGTTTATGAGTACTAGGTGGCCTATTAATGAAAACAATGTCTCCGTTCATAATACGCCTATTTATGATTTGACCAACTTTCAAATATGTGTGACCTTTTGAACCTTCCCTAATTGCATAAGTGGCTGAACCATCTCTGTATGTTACACATAATTTGTCATCCACTAGTTTCTGTTAATGATCCATGTTGTATGCCGTGACCTTCTCTTCAAATGTGATCTTTTGGGCAATTTCTAATGGTAAACCAATTTCTAATGGTAAACCAATTTCTAATGGTAAACCAATTTCTAAAGGTAGGCATGGTAGCTCAAATCATAACACAAAGACATGATACTTACTTTGCATGTATGAAGACAGGGGAAGCTAAAAACTCTTCGACAGGCTCCTGCAAGATATCTTCACATTAATGGGCATCATAATTTTTTTTTGTTCATGCACAAATACTAGTTCGCTTCGTCAAAAAGCATGTTACTGACAAATGGACAAATGACATTTAATAAACGAATCCCAAGAGGAAGGCATACCGTCAGCATCAGATGCCACGTATTAATATCATGAACTCCCTCTGATACCACCAGTAAAACATGACTAATGGATACCAGGAAAACACCAAGCTAGAACGGTTCCTTGCACCACCACAAAAAGGATAGCGCTAGATCAGATGTGCTCAAACAATCTTAAATGAGCATTAATGTCGTAAGAAATGAGCATGAAAGAAAATGGAAATTGGGAGAATATCAGGTAAGAGAGTTGGTATAAATGATTTACCATTGCAACCTCTTCATAGTCATCAGTTAATAAAGATAGCTTCTTCAATCCACTACCTGAAGTCAAAGCAACTTCCCCTGCTACACCTTGAAACACATTGCACTAGACTTGCAATAAGCTACCAACTGCTTTCCCCAAGTGATTGTCAATAGTAAGCATTCAATCCCATTTATATGTAGTAAATAGCTATTTCTAATGGTTTCTATGGTAAAAAGACACGCACATTTATATGTAGTAAAAAAGGAAAACATGAGTGTATCATTCGTATTTTGTGGCATACATTTGATGGGGCATTAATTGTTTTTGTTAGCCTAACGTGCCTAACCTTAAACAACAAAAACAAAAGAAAAAAATGAAAAATGAAAAAAAAAAAAAAACAGCAAATTTTTAAAAAGACAATAAATACATGCTTATATATAAACAAGTTACATACATGTCGTCATAAAAAACATGCTTCTAATAATTTCAAGCATGAGCACAAGCAACCTAATCAGGATAAAGAGTAAACCACAATAAATTTTTTTTTAAAAAGGGCACAAAATGCCCAAAAATGTCCAAAGATGCCCGAATCAACTTTTCTTTCCTTACTCCTTCATGGAAGGCCATAATTGTAAATTCATGTGAAGTGTTTAACATCAAATATTGGTCTGAAGTCAATAATTTGTTCTCCCATAATTCTTGTCTGATCGGGACGATCAACTTCAAGAAGCTCCGAAAGCCCAACAGCCAAACAACTTTCATTCAAATTTCTTCTCATTCATTTTTCTTTACAATCCTTCACCCAATTGGAAGGTTATATGTGTTGCAATCTGTGTCCAACCCAGCTTACCCATCAGAAAAATAATTTTCTTCCTCAAATTGCAGCATATATCAGCTCCTTTTATTGGGTGATATATCCACAGACCTTCATCCGATCTTTTAAGGAAAAAAATAAATAATAATCAATCTTCTGCATCTAGAAGAGGACTTTGTTCTCCCAAGTGGTCATGCATTCAATTTTAATTAGAGTTTTTGCAAACAACTACCTAAATAATATGGTGTTTGCAAATACCCACGTACATACAAAAATATGTTTGCAAATAACCACATTGTTAATTCATGGTTATTGCAGATACCTAATTTCGGCTAGTTTTTTCAAACAGATGTGAACTATTTTGGCATATTCTGACTGTTACATGGTCATACAGTTGGTCTCTTTGGGCTATTGGGCTTTATTGTACATGTTTGGGTACTGTTTAGGCTAATAGGATCAGTCTTTTCTTGCATTACTTAAGGATGGCATTCTTGTAATTTCCACATATTGAGTGAAAGCACCAATAAAGCAAGAAAGATGGGATGTGTGGAGGCTATTCCAATATAGTTGTTCCACTCTTCACTTTCCCTCTTCTTCCTCTCTTCTTTCTTCTTTATTTTTGTTGATTCTCCTATTCGGGTACATAGCTCTAGAGCTTGTTAGTTTCTCCATATAATATCGATTCTCTAAGGATATACAAATATGTGGGTATCCTAACTCTAGGACTTGTTAGATTCTCCAAATCCATGTGTGGACAAATAAAAAAATGTTGTGTCTGTGTGTGTGGGGAATCTTTGTGGTGGAGGGACATTTGGTAGGGTGATGCATTTTCCACAAAAGGAGAGTATGCCCAGGTTTAGTTGGCTAAACATGTGAAAACTCAACCTAGACACTGAATTTTTCTAAACATGGTCTGAATAATTGAAATTTCTGATGCCACTCATTCGCCACTTTCAAGTAGGTGAACAGACATTTCAAAAGATGCTGTTTTAGTTTGTTATGGGAAAAATTGGAGTTTGGAACTCAATCGATGAAAAAGAAATATTGGAGTGGATGTTCTCCTGGAAGCATTTGATATCTGCATCTTAGAGACCATGAACACCATGATGACTACAAAATTACAATGTCTCATCATGTCTAAGAACCCCTCTAATCTACTGTTTATTAAATTTTCTTCAATCCAAATAGAGCAAAATCAAATGAAATCACAATCTTCATCTTCTCAATCCCACCAGCAGGGCCACAAACAGGGCCACCAAACCCATCACAGCACCCTCACCTTTTTCCCCTTTCATCCCACCACACATCATCATCATGGCTACGGTTCTAGTCCCTCCACCATAAAAAGGGGCAAGTATGGTCTAAGGCTACTGTTTGGTGCTTTCGGAGGGGCAACTGCAAATAACATCCATTAAGAATTTGATTGCATACCCTGAGAGCAAATTTTAGCATGTGGGTGCAAGTATGGTTCGGGGCAATGAGAGTACGCCGTCATAGTCAACCTGTTCATGGCACCAGCAACGCAAATGATGACCCACAAATACAAGAGCAATTAACAAAAGAGAGCAAAATCTTTGAAGCAATGAAGGTATTACCTTGCAGATTACTTTATCACCAACAGAAAACTTGCCAGTCTCCCCACCAAAAGAGCCAATGTGGAGTATAAAGCCTCCATAAATTTGGACATTATTGACCTTAAATGATCCAAAGGAGCCTTCAAGAGATCCAGTATTGTAAATCTGAAACCAAATGGAACAAGTCAAACAAGATAGCAGGTATGGCTCTATATTCTGTTCGGACATATATATGGAATTAGGTGAACCAAAAGAAGATGTACTTATGGTCTTTGTAGGGAATATGTGCATTACAAGAATACAACAATGAAGAGCAAGCAGCAATAACCAATGCATCAGTTATCTGCCAGATCTGAAAATCTTTTCTAATGAGAACCTTCATGCAAAGATCCATCGAGTAGAAGGTTTTCTCTAGTCTCTCTTTTTCAAAGGAAAAAGGAAAAGCTCTTGGAGCTTGAATGCCTGATTCTTGATAAGTTAAACTAGATGGCATCCAAGCATTCACAATAGGATACCAATCACACCTACGCCATGGAATGCATGTCATCCCAAAAATGGTGCACCTTTGTGTCACAAAAATGGCAACCCAAGTACTTCACGGAAAAAGTACTGAAGAGCTTTGAGAAAAGACTTGAAAATTATAATCCAAGCCTTATCACAACTAATTGGCATTGACTGGAGAGGAGCTCTAAAAAATATTAAACTAGAAAAACAGCTTTCAAAAGATGGTAGGGAAAAAAATTTTGTAGACGGTGTCCTTCTAAACTAGAATATCTTAAAGCAATTGCAATCCAACTTCTAAAAGCATTAGCATTCTTTGAATTTAATACATGGGTGATAACAGTTTCATGTTTCATCTGTCAATCTGAAGCCTCAGTAAATAGTACAATCCATCAAACCTTTATTTATATCCAACATAGTGGATTAACAAGCTTTCAAAACTTTCTTACAGTCTTGAAGGCTACTGAAAAGATACCATTGGAGCACAAACCTTCAGAAATGGCATAATTCCTTTTCAATAGCAGACATGAAGAAAGCTATGTTCTCATTTTACTTTGTTCTATTGCATTCTACTGTTATTATACACTTAGTAGCACAAAAAGTCTTATTTGCATCATACAATTAAAAAGCCAACAAGAAGGCCATTTTGCTGGAAGATAAAAACAAAGGAATTGTGAAAATTCATGTACCAAGTCCATTACATAACCTACAAGGAGACAAATGATGTAACCAATAGGGAGCTAAGACCCTAACGGCATCAACTTAAGATGATAAACTGAGCAACTAAACATGGCAGGTTCATCTAATAATGTATCGTCATTATCATCATCAAAGCCTTGTACCAGCGATTTGGGGTCCCTTTTTTTTTTTTTTTTTTTTTTGAAAAGTATTTGGGATCGCCTTTACATTCTTTATCATTACAATTTAAACTAATATATATCCGTAAGTGATACATGGAATGGAACAACGTTAAAATATTAAAATTATAGACAGAAAAAAGCCAACATAGTCTGTGGACAAGCACCGATGCCACTGTTCAATTAAATATAAATTTATTAACAAAAGAGAAAATAAACAAGAATGATTTTAGAACATACGAATGGTCAGAATATCTCCCCAAAATAGGTACTTTATAGTCTAACAACCAAACCTTACATATAGAGCACCTTTAACTGCAGCACAATAGCAAAATGATTGTGGGAGTTCTCCTTGCCCATAAATGGGATAAATGAATGCCCCACAATAAACTTAAAGGAATTTACAAAGCATATTAGAGACCAAGCCCCACAATAAACAAACAAACTATTCTATTGCCCACTGCCATTGTCAAACACTGAGATTCGGGCACTCAACTACAAGAAAAATTCTTTATGTTAGTGATGCTGTAAGAATAACATCCCACTGGGAGACAAGCATAAAATTGCAAATGTCAAGGATGTTATGAATGCCTATGCATTAGCAACCATTCTGCAGCCCACAACCATTTTATTAGATTAAGTACAAGGACGAGTGCACTACATACTAAGCATCACTAAACAGCAGGAAAGCATGTAGTACCTCCAGTAATAAAACAAACATGGTTCAATACATGGGAGATTTCCAATTCAAAGCGAGTGGCATTTCTACGCACATCTCAATGATTATTTGGTTAACTCCCATATCATGAGTCACATGAAGTTCATGAAAATAAAATAAAACAGAATGATTGAGACTTTGTTATAAATTTGTGGACAAATCAAAAATGGAAAACTAGGTCTCCTTCAACTCCAAATCATAAGATATGAGTCACTCGGAACTCAAAACTCCCTTTTGCAGCTTCTACATCCATCAATGAATATAACATATCAAAATATTTCACATATTTTACAGCAACACAGGCAAAGAGCTGAATATAGGGATACTCATATACAAGAGCTCATTCTTCAAATTACTTGAAGTTAATGTGGAAAACAATTGAGGCAATGCAGGAAAGCTTCTTTGGGTTGAAAACAACACTATTACTAGTATGGAAAAATCCGAAAAAAGAGGCAATGCAGGAAAGCTTCTTTGGGTTGAAAATGAAAGTATGAATGGGCTCGAGCACATCACTCATGTGTGAAGAGATGATGAGGAATCTATAATTATAATATTCTTCTAAACATCTTAAAAGATCTAATTTAACTCAAAGTGGACCCTACACAATAAAAGTGAATTTTGCATATTATTCATATGAAAAATTGTTGTTTCTCTTATGTTTGCACCACAGGGGCAAAAAAATGCCGAGAACAGGATACGGTTCCTATGCCCCAATCCACAAAATTTTGAAGACCGATAGTATAAAAAGTACTAGAAACATTGAAGCAAATGAAAATTGAAACACAGGAAAAAACCGCCTGGGGCATGGCTTTAGAGTTTTCTACAGTATGCCTAGCTTAAACATAAAGTTTAAATCATTCATCAATCGGTGGGGTTTTCAGTTTGTTAACCCATGATTCAGCAACCCAGACCATGGATGTCATGGACCATTACATCTCATCTTCACTGCTGGAAGATCTTCTCCATCCAAGAAATAACAAATCGTTGAAAATCTGGATTGTATACACTACAATGATTTGACAAATTGCCATAAAAGCCATGTATCCATCCAACACATTCAAAGCCCAACAGTTGCAGAAAGAAGATTTTCATTCGGCACAATCTCTCACGTGAGTTCGGGTGTTCCACCTTTATATGACAATTCATACCGTTGGCATCATTGGACCCACTTGGTGGCCCATGAACGAAAAGTGCTCCCACCAGATGAGAAAACTCATCACCTGAACATTTCGGATGGCCTTGTTGGAAAGAAAATACAGCAACGATCAAATGGATGGATTTAATGGTTGGAGTCTTCCAACCTGCGGCAAGTTACGCATATATCATTACCTAAAGTGGGTTCCGTCATATCAACTGCTTGGACGGTGAACAAGCGAGAAGTTAGGCATCTTGTAGAAACTCTAATGCCAATGATCGGGATAATCCCTCAACCCGTCGTATTTTCATACCAAAATAAAAATTGAAAACTGTTAAAACAGAGACATTTCATCAAACACATGTTGTACAAACATTCACAACATATGATGAATGGCAAGACTATTCTATATCTACATCCACTGTATAAATGGCATGCATATATCTATAAAAACCCATACCATCTAGAACATTGATCACATTGTTTACCAGACATGGCCGGGGAAGAGGTGAAGGGTGGGAGCTGGTGAAGATGATGCATCGTTGCTGTAGACAATGTACTAAGAGAGAGGGAGATGTAGAGGTAGATCGAGAGAGAGATAGAGAGGGAGACGAGAGGCAGATCGAGAGAGAGAGAGAGAGAGAGAGGGATAGTGAGATTGAGAGAGATAGAGGGAGAGGGAGATGAGTGTTTGGGGGCGCACTTAGAGGGAAAGGGAGATCAAGAGAGACGAGAGGGAGAGGGAGAGTGAGACGGAGAGTGGGCGGAGGGGAGAGAGAGAGGGAGGAAGAGGAGAGCGCGCGAGAGGGAGAGGGAGAGGGAGAGAGAGAGAGAGAGCGAGAGGGAGAGTGGCGAGAGAGAGAGGGCAGCTTGAGAGAGAGAGAGAGAGAGAGAGAGAGAGAGAGAGAGAGAGAGAGAGAGAGAGAGAGAGAGAGGCGAGGGATTGGGCGCGGCTCTGTTTTGAGCCAGCGCCTAATTTTGGGCGGGACACAGACGATGCTTTGTGGGCCCTACCATGATGTATGTGTTTCATCCATTCCGTTCATCCATTTTTTTAGATCATTTTAGAGCTTTATGCCAAAAATTAGAAGAACGTAAATCTCAGGTGGTTTTAATGGTGGATATCCAATCACTATTGTTTTCATGTGGTGTGGTCCACTTGAGATTTATATCCTTCTAATTTTTGGCATCAAGCCCTAATATGATTTGTTAAAATGGATAGATGACATGGATGAAACACAGACATCATGGTAGGGCCCATAGAGCACCGACTAACATCTACCAAGTTTTGTGGGCCCCACTATGATGTATTTGTTATATCCACATCGTCCATCCATTTTAAAATATCATTTGACATCATGAGTCAAACAATGAGGTTCAATCAGCTTGATCCAAAAATATATGAATGAATAGAAAACACAAACATACATCAGCTTGATCCAAAACTTCTACGGCTTCCAAGAAATTTTAAATGGTATAGGTTCAATTACACTATTTCCTGTGGTGTGGTCCACTTGAGCTTTGGATATACTTCCTTTTTGTTCTTTAGACCTCAAATTATCTGTTAACATGGATGAATGGAATGGATAAAATAAATAAATAACGGTGGACCCCACAGAGTTTACTCTGGTAAAGGTAACGACTAACTCAAATGTAGTGGAGAAAGGTTTCCTTACAACATTTGTAATCATATATTGGGCCTGCCTAAATGTGATTTACATATCTAACCCACTCATTATGTGTGTCCCACTTGGATGAAGGGTCAGACCAAGTTTCAACCCCATCCAAAACTCATGTGGGCCCCACCAAGTGCTTTTATATTTTTTAAAATGTCTTCACACAGTTTTAAATGGTATAGCCTACTTGAGTTTCATTTACTAATGATTTTTGAGATATCTCATAACCTAAAAGGGACACAGCAATTCCACAGTGTTGATGTTCGACAGACATCATAATGGGGCCCACAAAACTTACTAACATCAATTCTTAGGTTCTCATGAGGGCAGTAAGTTGGGTCACAATTTTAACCAGAATATTTGGCCCATTTTACATGTCTAATGCATTCACTCTATTTTACTAATCAATACTCTCAATTTGACTAGTTACTCGCCTTAATTAGGCTACATATGAGAAAGATATTGGGCATATAAGATTGATCAACAATTTTAGTGAAATTTGATTTAAACATCTGAAGTTATTTACTCTTTAATTTAAATTGAATAGATTGTCCAAAAATGATTAAAGGTTCAATTAATGGGTGTGCCTAATAATTTAGTAATTTTATTTTTTACAAATAAATTTAACATTTTTTTTTTCAAAAGGTATATTTTTTTTTACTCTTTTAAATAAATATCATTTTTATTATAAAATATTTCAAAAATATTTAAAATACAAATTTTGAATTTTTATATGCAAAATCTCAAAATTTTTCTCATATTTTAATTTTTTTTCTTGAAAATTTCAAAATGCCAATTTTTATCTTCAAAAGCATTATTTTGTTCTCAAAATTTTTCTTAAACATTTTTAAAATTTCGTAACTTTTCAATATTCTTTTTCATGTGATATTACAAATTATTTAAATATTACCTTGTAATTATATATATATATATATATATATATATATATATATATATATATATATATATATATATATATATATATATATATATATATATACACACATTTATGTTATAGACACAAATTTTTAAAAATTAAAACATTTTTACATTATTACTGATAGTTTTTAGCCGTCAGAAAAAATATTTAGGAAAAACACTTTCACCGATGAACATTTTCGTCGGTAAGAGTCTTACCGCCAACATTTCCAACACCCCGTGAAAATTTGCAAAAATTCAAAAAACCCTTCAGCTATGAATATTTTTGTAGGTAAATATGGGTTTTGCCTACGAAATTATAATTCGTAGGAAAAAGTAAGCTTTTGGACCCTTTAGCTACGAATATTTTCATAGGTAAATATGGGTTTTACCTACGAAATTAGAATTCGTAGGTAAAAGTAAGGTTTTTGATTTTTGAAATTCAAAAGACCATTCAGCTACGAATAATTTCGTAGGTAAACATGGGCTTTGCCTACAAACTTAAAATTCATAGGTAAAAGTAAGGTGGTTTGGATTTTCTAAATTTCATGGACTCTTCAGCTACGAATAGTTTCGTAGGCAAAGATGGGTTTTCCCTACAAAATTAGAATTCGTAGGAAAAAGGTAAGGTTTTTGATTTTTGGGTAAAAATTTAATAGACCCTTTGGCTATGAATATTTTCGTAGGGAAAGATGGGTTGTAAAAGTAAGGTTATTGATTTTTGAAATTCAAAAGACCCTTCAGCTACGAATAATTTTGTAGGTAAATATGGGTTTTACCTTAGGTAAAAGCAAGGTTTTGGATTTTCTGAAAATTTTAAAAATTTAGCAGACCCTTTAGCTACGAATATTTTCGTAGGAAAAGATAGGTTTTGGCTACGCAATCTAATTTCGTAGGTAAAAGGAAGGTTTTGGATTTTCAGCTACGAATATTTTTCGTAGACAAAGATGAGTTTTCCCTACGAAATTTGATTTCGTAGGTAAAAGTAACGTTTTCGATTTTTTGTTTTTTTAAATGTTCAAAAGACCCTTTAGCTACGAATATTTTCGTAGGTAAATATGGGTTTTCCCTAAAAGAAAGGTTTTGGATTTTCTACTTTTTTGAAAACTTTGATAGACCCTTTAGTTACGAATAGTTTCGTACGTAAAGATGGGTTTTACCTACAAACTTAGAATTCGTAGGTAAAAGCAAGGTTTTGAATTTTTTGTTTCCCTAAAAAATATTAAAAGTTTAGCAGACCCTTTAGCTACGAATATTTTCGTAGGAAAAGATAGGTTTTGCCTACGAAATTTTATTTCGTAGGTAAAAGGAAGGTTTTGGATTTTCTAAAAAATTTCGCAGACCCTTCAGCTACGAATAGTTTCGTAGGCAAAGATGGGTTTTCCCTACGAAATTTGATTTCGTAGATAAAAGTAACGTTTTCGATTTTTTGTTTTTTAAATTGTTCAAAAGACCCTTTTGCTACGAATATTTTCGTAGGTAAATATGGGTTTTCTCTACGAAATTTAATTTCGTAGGTAAAAGTAAAGAGGCTGATAGGGAAAAATACAAAAGACCCTATAGCTACGAATATTTTCGTAGGTAAAGATGAGTTTCACCTACAAATATCAATTTCGTAGGTAAAAAAGTCAAAACACCCTTTACCTACGAAAATTTTCGTAGGTAAAGATGATTTTTACCTACGAAATTAATTTTCGTTGGTAAAAGTATGCTTTTACCTACGAAAGTAATTTTCGTCGGTAAAAGTCATCTTTACCTACGAAAATTATTTTCGTAGGTAAAAGTTTCGTAGGTAAAAACCATATTTCTTGTAGTGGTTTCAGTTGTTCTTCTGTATTATTAGCATGTTTCTATTTTGATTTCAAGAGTTTAAGTGGTATTGCTTTAGGAAAGTTATAAACATGGAAAACGCTAGTCTAAGAGTATGAGTAAACTCTGTTGGGCCCACCTTGAATGTGTGTAGTTTATCCACGCAGCCTATACGTTTTTAAATATCATTTTAGTTGTTGAGCACAAAATAAGCATATCCAAAGTTCAAGTGGACCATACCACAGAAACAGTAGAATTATTGATTTCCACCGTTGAGACCTTTATAAGGCCTACAATAATGTTTATTTGTCATCCAACCTGTTCATAAGATCAAATAGACATGGATTAAGGGAAAGCACAAATATCAAATTGATCTAAAACTTCTGTGGCCTCTAATAATTTTTCAACGGTAGACATTCAATTCACACCGTTTCCATTGGTGTGGTCACTTGAGCTTTGAATAGGCTTCATTTTTGTGTTAGAGCTAGGGATGTACATCGAGTCGAACCGAGTTGAGCTAGCCTCAACTCGACTTAGCTCGAACACTGGCTGACCTCAGCTTGAACTCGGCTCGGCTCGGTCCTCGAGCTTTACTGGCCAACTCGGCTTGGTTCGGTCAGCAGCTCGGGCCGAGTTTGAGCCAAGATCAAACCGAGTTCGCCATTGAGGCATTTCCACAAATACCTAAACTGCAACTTCAAAAGCCCATTGTTTTACAAACAGAGGCAATTGTTTTACAGGTGTGCTATCAAACACCTTCTAAGTAATATAAAAACCAAAAAAAAAAAAGAGAAAAAAGGTATTTGTTTAATGTACATACCTTGCTTGCTACCGGCCAAACCTTCCTTGACACTAGCCACATCTCATTGAGTCATTTTATCAAATAGTTGGTGAGCAACATCAATGGCAAAGTAACCGAGTCACCAAACTGGTTCGATTCGAGCTGGATTCGATCGGAGTTGATTCGAGTTGGGGCCTGCTCGAACTCGGCTCGAACTCATTTTCGAGCTAAAAAAATCAGATCGACTCGACTCGAACTCAACTTCTAACTGAGTCGAATTAAGCTTTTTCGAGTCGAGTCAAGCGAGCTAACCGAGCTAGCTCGGTTCGTGTACACCCCTAGTTAGAGCCCTAAAATTATTTTTTAAAATGGATGGACAGAGTAGATAAAACGCATGAATAATGGTAGGGCCCACAGAGTTTACTCAGTAGGCAATTGGCTTCCATTTTAGCAAAGCCTATACTTGTCCGCTATATTTGTCCAGTTTCCCTTGAGGAATGTTTAAATAGTAAATTAAATATAAGGGAATTCAAGAGAATTTCACTCAGTATTGAATATGGAGATTTAATAACTGAAATTTAAAGCATACTTGATTGTGAAGCTATTACTTAAGGTGAATGTCGGAATCTTCCGCACGTTATACTCTTAGAGAAGCAAATAGATGAGAAGAAGAGCTTATGATGTGTATAGGTTTAGGATCCCACCATGTTTATGAAGTTATAAGAGGGATGAGTTTAAAGCCCATCGCAACTCCTCATCTTCAAAGGCTCCACATGATTTTAGGATTCCAAGTTCATTCAAAACATTATGCATGTATTACAGTCCAAGCGCATCACCCTTACACGAATTTGAAATTGATCACAACTCTAGTGGGGACCATCAATATGCTTGATCACATTATCCGACTCTTAAGTAAATCCAAATCATTGGTTAATTAGGCCTACCTTATAGAACTCTTATATTCGCACACTCAGGCCACATCAATCAATGTCTAAGATTTATTTTTAAAAATATTATATAAAATTTTGAAGAAGAAAAAAAACAATCCAAATGGTTAACTAATGTATTTGTTAGATAATATGGGTAACGCTTTTATGGTTTGGTCCATCAAGACTAGTAGTATTAGATTGTGGTAGTCATTAAAACATTTAATCTTTGCCAAGTGAAACGAAGCACGACCATGAATACCACTAGCCTTAACGGCATAGATCAAGGGTATGAAAGTGTGATATGAATGTTGCATATGTAGTGTGATCAAATGTCCTATCTTTAAGAGGTTTTGGAGCTTTCAAATATCTCTAATAAAACAAATTTTCAATTTTTCTTGCTCAAAATAAAATTGTTCATACTTAAGGAGAAATAAAAATAAACTGATCAATATCAGAATCGTTAAAACTTTATAAATGTGACATGGGGCCTTTTAGTAAGTGGATCCACTATCATCTACCTAATGCCGATGAGCTCCACAAACATTGATGATCTTGAATTATTTCCTTCATAATAAGATAATTAATGTCAATATATCTCAACCTTGATGAATGATTGTTGTTGCTTGACAAGATAATTATAGTTGAGTTGTCACGAAATATTTTTATTAGTGTCGGGATGTGCTCCAATACCTGAAAACTAGTGAAGAAGCATTATAACCATATTACATGATTTGAAACTTCATGACTTACAACGAACTTAGCTTTTATAGTGGATGAGGCTATAGTCGACTGTTTCACACTCTTCTAAGACAGTCCTACCAACCATCATAAAGATATAACCGAAAGTGGACTTCTTAATGTCAATACAGCTAGCAAAATCTGAGTCGGAGAATCTAATTAACTTTAAATGGTCCGACCTTTTTATATGTAAGTGAGAAGTCCTTTGTCCACTACAAGTAGCATAACACATTCTTTGCAGCTATCCAATGTTGAATCCATGGATTGGAGAGATACTTGCTTAATATTCTCACTGTAAAAGTGATATCCAGTCATGTATCAACTTGAGCATACATGATGCAACATACTATTAATGCATATGGAAAATTCTTCATACGGTTCTTTTCCAAATCATTTTTAGGACATTGAAACTAGCCGAATTTATCTCCTTTACAATTGGCAATTGTTTAAAAGCATAATTTTGCATGTTGTACCTTTCGTGTACCCTATCAAATATAGGTCATCTTTGACAAGCTAAGCAGTCAACGTGATCTGTCACGACGTATCTCAATTCTGAGGACAAATGAAGCATAACTAAGATTCTTCATCTCAAACCTTTGAGACATGAATTTATTAATATCACACAACATCATAATGTCACTGCTAACCAATAGAATATCATCGATATAACCAATAAAACAAACTTACTCCCATTGATCTTAGTATAAGTACACTCATCCGAAGTGTTCACCACGAAGTTGTATGAGAAAATCACTTCATTAAACTTTAGGTACCATTGTTGCGACGCCTATTTCAACTTATAAATGAATTTCTTAAGTTTGCAAACTATTGTTAGGGATTTTGTCCTGTGGAATCACACAGATCTAGATCTATGCCTCAACGATTGCTCTGATACCACTTGTTGGGGATTTTGTCCTGCGAAATCACACAGATCTAGATCTATGCCTCAATGATTGCTCTGATACCACTTGTTGGGGATTTTATCCTGCGGAATCACACAAATCTAGATCTAAGATAGCAATCCAATAGCACCGCTCGACTCAAAGTCCAGCGACTTGGGATTTTTGGTATCCGGGCTGCTCGACCGGTCGTAGGGATCCTACAACCAGTCGTAGCCTCGGCTTGACTAGTCGTAGTTACACAGATTTATTTCCAAATCTGATGCGGACTGTAGAAATTTGAGTCAGTCTTTTGTAAGGTGCGAAAGGAAGTTACCTAAACTATAAATAGGGGTCCCTAGAGTTTTTCTAGTGAGGATGAGAAATAATTTTAAGGCTTTCTAAAGGGGTTCTAGGGAAATCAACTGGTGTAGCAAGGGTGAGATTCGAGGTTGTTCGAATTGCGTAAGTCCTCCCTCTTTGTAATTTCTATTTTCATAGTGGAGATCTGTCGCTTTGTGCCATGGTTTTTCCCGCAAGGATTTTCCACGTTAAATCTGTATGTTCTCTTGTGTACTTGGTGCCATTGGATTGCTATCCTAGATCTAGATCTGTGTGATTCCGCAGGACAAAATCCCCAACAACTATATGTTCTAAATCATCAACTGCGAAACCCTCCAGTTAAACCATGTATATGCTCTCTTATAGATATCCATTGAGAAACATAGTTTTTACATCCATCTGATGCAACTCCAAATTCATATGAGCCACAAGAGTCATTATGTTCCTAAATGATTCTTTCTTAGATACATGTAAGAAATCTTCATCAAAATCAATGCCTTCGAGTTGATTAAAGCTCTTGGAAACAAGTCTGTCTTTGTATCTTTTGATATTATCCTTAAAGTCCCGTTTGGTTGTAAATACCCATTTACAATCAATCGACTTTATTCATTTGAGTAATTCCACAATATCAAACTTTATTATCCTTCATAGATTTAAATTCATCTTTCATGTCATCAACCCATCGAGAGGAGTAAGCACTTCATTTGGCTTGTGTAAAGGATTTGGGATCATTTCAACCCCCATATTTCAGGATCATTTTCCACCCCCCATGTCAAACTTATGCTCCTACAATTATACAATATAATAATCTGGAATTGCATGCCTCCTCTCTCACCCTCTGTAATCTTCTTAATGACTCACCTTTTTTAATTAGGTTTTTTTTTTTTTTTCTTCGGTAGTTTTTATAGGAGGTTTAATATCATGACCTGTAGTTATTATATGCTCAATTAATGTATTGTTATGTCCCAAAATTCGGATACCTAAGTAGAGAAACTCAAGACCCGAATCCCAGGACATGAACTATATTTATTCAAATTTTTTATTCAACGTACTCCATCATACAACTCCAAATATAAGCAAGAATAAAATCATTACAAGTTCTACTAAATTATCAATTCTAAAATAATATTCACTTATCATGTATCATTGTTTCTAATACATTAACAACTGAGAATCAATCTAATATAATTCACTTGAAAAATCTAATAATTAATACCCATAAAGTCTTATTACATTAATAACTGAAATAAAAAGTAGCCTAGCGCTTTTGAAAAATTAATAGTAAAGGCTTGCACAATCTAAGTATTCCTAACTCAGCACCTGAAAAGATAGTCAAAATGGAGTGATCACAATGGCTCAGTGGGATCGTGTCCTTTCAATCCTTATAATTTTCAGATTAATAGATAAATGTAAAATCAACATATACATCATACATATAATGTAACATCCTGAACTTTTTAATACTCGGGTATTAAAAATCACTAGGTATTACTATAAAATTTTAATTTAGTGTATATGTGTGTGGGAACACAAATAAGTTACACTTGAAATTTTAAAAATCATAAATAAAAAATTCATCATTATGAATTTGGTAGGTCACTTATCATGAAGGATACCCCAAATAATGTGTAGGGACGATTTAGAAAAAAATCACACTATTGTAACAAAATTACGAAAATGCTCATATCCCCGAATACGCCATAAATTGAAAACTCTAGATAATTGGGTATGATTTTTTCGAAACTCTTTGCAGAAACATTGTAGTAACACTAGGGAAACAACCCTAAATGGTTAAATCACCAAGTGGCTGGTGGATTTGTAGCCGTCGATTTAGAAAGTTGGTCATGAACTGAACCAATCAAGTTACTCGCCCTCATCATAAACTCTTAACTCTTTATCAAAATTCTAATATGATGTGCAAAAGGTGATTTTTAAAGTGACTTATAAGTTAGTGGTGGATATGAACTTGCACATTGAATACTTTATAAAGCTTAAGTCAATGGTCTGATTGAGGAACGATCCTGACAATCACCTAATTTCTATGTGAAAAATCTAGGGCTATTCACAAGTCTAGCTAGCTCGAAAAGCTCGCTCGACTCGGCTCGAGTAAGCTCGGATTGACTCGGCTTGAATGGCCGATTCAAGCCAGGCCAAGCTAATTATTTGAAGCTCGAGTTGAGTTCAAGCCAAGTTCGACCAGGGGGCATTTCAACTTGACTCGACTCGAACTCAACCCGACTCGAAGCTCGAACTCGAGCTCGACTCGGCTCGATTAATAAATATATTAAATATTATATTATATATATTATATTAATATAAGTTTTAAGTTTAAACTTAAAAATAAATAAAAAATAAAAAACAAACACTAGAGTCTTTACCCGACCGCACGCACCCCCTTCCCTTTCCCTTTCTTCTCTTTCTCTACCCACTGCCAGCCGCACGCCCGCCCCGACCACCACCACCAGTTTTCATTTCAGCTCCACAATAATATGATTTCAATCTCTTGAGATCTACTTCTTAGGCGAGAAACCCAAGAAATTCGAGATGGGTTTTTCTTAGATTTGTTAGAGCTTCAAGGAAATCCAATGATCTGATTAGCTGGAGCACTTTACTTAGATTTCTGATATGTGTTATGCTCTGTTTATTTTCTAGTACTTGGATTTTTGCTGGTGGAAGAAGATCAAGAACCGATCGATTCTTACAGGTTTCCTCATCCGATTCGAAGCTTTGTTTGGTTTTTTCATTGGGTTTTGGTTTGATTCTCTTAAGATTTTTGAATTTTTCATCAATGGAGGAGAATCAAGAACATAATCCATTACTCTCTCACCCAACAAGCTCGAACCCCTAGCTCGACTCGAACTCGACTCAACGGCTTTGGCAAACAAGCCAAGCTTCAATGTTGAGCTCGAACTCGAATACATCATGGACAAGCCAAGCCAAGCTTGGCCCACCTCGACTCGACTCGACTCTATGCCCACCTCTAGAAAAATCTAATCATTAGAATACTTTTTTGAGATTCCAAGTCTAGACACATTTTTCATCAATCAAGGGTCACGATTGCATGGGTCCAATTATCCAAATCTCGAACTGGTAGAATGCAACGAAACTCTCATGTTAACTAAGAGTCTTACCAAGATTGTCCCTACAAACGTAACCATATATCTCGCAATATGAGGTGAAAATACCCCAGTTATGAGAATCAAAGGTATACATTAAAGCCTTGAATATCTCTTAGAAATCCAATCAATCTGAAAATCCATTCACACAAATAGTCTTGAATGACCATGAGAATCGTAAACAATTCATTACATCTCATTTACAATTCTTTTTATAGTCCAACATCATATAGCTCAAACAAGCTTTCATTTTAATAACTCATATTAACCTAGAGTAAAAGTTTTCTAAAAGAACCACTTTTATAATCCGATCGCAACTAAATTTTTACCATAAACCATTGGGCACATTTTAATCATCCAAACCAAATATCAACCTTTAGATCATTATGAAAGGGGCTCGAACTAGTAAAACATCCCCTTAACACTTAATTCAGTGTCCCATGATTGTGGAACAAATTTTACAAGTTGTAAGACAACATTCTTAATCTTATAAATGTGTTAAATCGTCTACTTACATAGGTCTATATATCAATTCTCATCACCCACTTTAGTTCCTTAATGACCAAGTGTGGACGCTGGAGGGAGGATTTCCCGGTGGACAGGAGATCGACTCTCTCTTCCACCGGTTGCCTCTCTCGAGGACTTTCATTTTGGGGTAAGTGGGTGTTAGATTTGACCAGAGTCGTCACTAACCAATTATTACGATCCTATAGTTGGTTAAACCCTGTATAAACGCTTAGGATTAAGAACTCGATGATCCTTAACTTTAAAATGACTCATGATTTTTTGTTCCAGAGATTCCGAGTAAGGTATCACAATCAAATAGAGGAAAAGTTTTAGGCACCCACTCTGCCCGTATAGATGTATGATCTTTACTTCACAAGATTTGACTAATTTTTTAGGAATAGGACTAGTTCTCGCGTGCATAAAATGTAATGCGATGCAATGATAATGATAATTGATCGATTTGAATTTTTGATGGGCAGGATCCGACTATATCGTTAAACCACATAGCATATGTTTGAAACAATCATGTGCAAGGTGCAATGTACGGTGTATGGGGTGATGTTGTGTGGATGCTTATGATAAAATGGTGGCTAACTGGCTAAGGTTTTTGGTGGACTTGTTTCGTTTATATCGGCAAGCCGCAGAGCATACGTCCGCCAATTAGATGCGAGAAAAGGATGAAATGCAATATGATGATGATGTATATGAGGAGCAGGGGGTTGAGAAGGGAATGAATGTTATGTTAATGCTCTGGTTTGATAAAATTGATTGAAGCTTTAATGGTTAGATGAACGCTAGTGTCGTAAGGGTAGATTGAGTAGCTTAGATTTAAACTTAGGTGGAGGCTTGGACTCTGGCTAGGCTAGGCGAGACTAGGGATGGATTCTCTCTCACTCTCACTCTTACTCTCCTTGGTGGATGAATGAATCAGGATCTACTGGATGTAGCAGGGGACTCCCTCTGAATTCATGATGTTTTGAAATGGGAATGGATGAGTGTTAAAAATGAGAAGGGGAAGGGGCCATTTATAACCTCCGAACCCAATTTTCTGGTAATTTCTGGTGATTATAGGGGCAAAAGGTGGTTGAAGGGATAGGATTGGAGATTATCACATGACATCATCTCATGGGTTAGATGAGGTGGTAAAAGGGTAATTTTACTTTCATATTTCTCCAATTGGGCTTGCTTTTGGGCTTTGGTTCAGGCTTAACTAGGTGAGTTGACTAGGTTATTGGATTGGGTAGGCTAACCAGGTGAGTTGACTCGTTGAGCTGACTCAAGGCTCTAGGGTTTTATGTTCCTAGGGTTTAGGGTTAGGTTGACTAGGTTGAGTTTAGGATTTGAGATTAAGGTTCCTAGGGTTTAGGCTTCTAGGGTTAGGGTTTAGGATTGGGGTTTGGTTGACCATAAATCAATTCAAAGTCAATCATCTTATCAGCCTGGGGTGATGTATACAGATACCTCTCTTTGGCAGAGGTTATGTGTAACCAAATGCTAAAGTGAGTGGACACCCCACCTTTGTCAATCAGTCATGAATTACGATATGGATTCGTAGCCTGCCTTTGTGTCTGTATCAGCTGGTTGCTTAGAAATAGATAACTCATACATATCACGAGGGTTTGAGAAAAATGTTGCGATTGTCCCTGCAGGGCTGCTAATCATAACCCTTTCACTCATAATTGGTACTAACATCAGAAAGGTACAATAGAGCCCCTGCACTTTTTTTTATCCTTATGAGGATACTGACCCGTACTGGCTTGTCTGTTACTTCCTAGATCTCCCCAGGAGTACTTGTTTTACTTAATCGTCAAAGTGATTAGCTATGCTGCGTTTTCTACGGCCTTACGAAGAACTCACTATGCCTACTTGGACTCGATCAAATTCTGCAAGCATCCATGCCTAGGTACGTGCGGGTGACTTTTTTCATGCAATCTTCTAGTTTTGACACTTAGGTTACAATTTGACTTTTTTCGAATTCCATCATTTCACTCCTTAATCATCAAAGAGGTCACTGGCTCATGCTTCTTCTTTCGACTTAGAGCGTCGACTACCAAATTTGCCTTGCCCAAACGGTAAGATACTCTAAAATTGAAATCTTTGAGTGTCTCCATCCATCGATGTTGACGCATATTTAGATATTTTTGTGTAAATATGTACTTCAGGATTTTATGATTACAAAATAATTTTAAACTCCTCTCCATACAGATAATGCATCCAGATTGTCAGGGCGAAAACTATTGTTATTAATTCTAAGTTGTGTGTTGGATAATTCTCCTCATGCTTCTTCAATTGCTTTGAAGCATAAGTATTACCTTTTCATTTTGCATTAACACGCATCCCAATTCCATCTTTGGCGCGTCGCTATATACTAGAAATATTCTACCCTCCTCTGGAAGACTAAGTACTGGAGCGATGTCAGCCTCATTTTGAGCTCTCGGAAGGCGGCTTTGGCATTCTCGTCCCATACGAACTAAGCATTTTTCTTTGTTAGTTGGGTTAATAGATGAACGATTTTAGAAAATTGTTCGATGAAATGCCTGTAATACCCTACCATGCCTAAGAAACTCTGGACCTTTATGATCGTTGTGGGCGGCTCCCACTTGGAAACCACTTCCTCCTTGCCAGGGTCAATTGTTATGCATTCCGCTTTCACAACGTGTCCCAAAAACTTGACTTTTTTCCTTCCAAAAATTGCATTTGGACAATTTGGCATATAGCTGATTTTCCTTCGAGGTATTCAAAACCATGTGCATATGTTTTTTCATGTTCTTCCTGACTTTTGGAATATATCGGAATATCGTTAATAAAAACAATCATGAATCGATCCAAATATGGCATAAATATCCAGTTCATCATATCCATAAATACTACTAGAGCATTGGTGAGACCAAATGACATGACCAAAAATTCATAGTGCCTGTACCTCGTTCTGAACGATGTCTTGGGGATATCTTCATCCCTGATTCTCAATTGATGATACCCATATCGTAAATCGATATTAGAGAAGTACTTCACACCCTCGATCTGATTGAATAGGTCGTCGATACAGAGTAGAGGATATTTATTCTTTATTATCACCTTATTCAGTCTCCTGGAGTACTCTATATACAAACACATCAATCCATCTTTGTTCTTTAGGAAGAGGACCGACACACCCATGGAGAAACGTTAGGCCAGATAAAACCTTGGTTCAACAGTTCATTAATTTGCTTCCTAAGTTCCTCCATCTCGCAAAAAAGACATTCAAAATAGAGGCAATGATATCAGAGCTGTTCCTGATAAAAGATCTATACAGAAGTCCACCTCCCATCTAGGAAGTAACCTGGGTATATCCCGGAACACCTCAGAAATTTCTTGCACTACTGCTATTTAGTCTATGGTGACCTCGGTTGACTATGCCTCTTCTAATGCTCGTAAGCTTTTGAATACCTCATACCTATTCCTCCCTTTTAATGTGAAAGGATCTTGTTTGGGTATGAATATAGTAACTATCCTGTTTCGGCAATCCAAAATGGTATGAACTTATGAAAGTCAGTTCATTCTGAGTATAATGTCAACTTGTTTGATAGACATCACAACTAGGTCTACCAATACCTCCTGGTCTGCGAGAGATATAAGGCACACCCTACATATCTTACTTGTTTCTACAAATTTTCTCATGGGGGAAGCTATCACGAGGGGAGAATGCATTTGACTTATTTTCAGTTCTAGTTTCACCACCATGACAGAATCAATGAATGATAATATAGCACTAGAATCAAATAGAATGAATACTGAAATACCATTAATGTAAGTTGTACTATGTATCACTTAAGACAGATTCTCCTCAGCATCAGATGCAGAGATAACGTACGTATGAGTGAGAGGATTCTTGTGCTAAGCTGGAACTCTTGCCCTGGGTAGCTGAGGTTGCGATGCCAGTTTTGTCATCATGATCTGAAATAGAGGGAAGCAGTTTCCTTGAGGTGAAAGCATAACATCTTCATCCCTCAGCTTCTTATAACAATATTGGGTGATATGGTCATCCTTTCCACAATAATCACAATGTTTGATCGAGGGTACAGATGAAGCAATCGAGGGTATAACTTTAAATCTCTTTTTTGGCATCCATGGAGCAGGAGTGTAACATTTCAGATTTTTGATATTTTGGATTTCCAAAAACTCTTGAAAATTTTCATTACAATTAACTTATGTTGTCACTTACAGACCATTAATACTCAATGTTAGCCTATACACGGGTGATACCAATAAATAATCGCACAAATCTGATTAATCAACCATAGGAAGCCAGTGAATCTGGTCGATCACTTAAACATCAAGTTTAGCCACGTGATTTGCTCACACAGAGCCCAAATCTAGCCGACCTATCGCTAACTAATCAAGAAAACCGCAACTAAAAAAAGACCTACCTAAAGCCAAGACGACTAGGGGTCAAATATTAATTAACAAACTAAATCAATATAGTTACTCATATAGCATAAGAACCAATGGTTTAGAGTGATTATGATCAAATCACCTTTTTCGCTGATTGCGAATAGGCCACATTATAAACTTGGCTAATCCACACCCTAATCATTGCGCACAAGAAATTTCACTCCCCAATTCATTCAATGAATGCCATGATTATCTAAATAAGCTCTATACCGCTCGTTAGTGGGCCACTAAACCCGAGACTATAGAAAGACAATTATCTTAGTTAGCTTGACATCCACCATGGGACATAGAGCTGAGATCGTGTCTCGAATCGCTCAACTTGGAGTTATAAGGTTGGTGCATGAGTTGTGCGAATATTTCTGAAATTAACGAAAAACTTAAGTCACTTATCTGCGTTCGGTCTTTAACCAAGTTACGGCTTTTAGACTGTTAAATCATACCAAGTTTAAGACGATGATCTAAGTTAATATCTTGCATATATCCATATAGTCATGACCCTGATCGACCATTAATGATTGTCAAACTGACTTTTGATCATGCTCATTGATTGACACATCTAAATGGAGGGCTGATCATACCCATACGTAGATCATCATTAGGGTCAACTATCCTATGCATTATATTGACCTTTACACCCAATAATGGACTCCAAATATTAGAAACAACTCCCCATAGGGCTAATATAATGAAAACATAGGCCTCAGGGGCCATTTGCACCACATATGACACTATAAATACCCATTTGTTTCACTCTCCCTATCCCTATATGAATTTTTCCTAGCAAAGAAGAGAAAGAGAGGAAGAGAAGAAGAGGGAAGGGAGAAATGGTGGAGCACGGTGCTAGATCTTGCCGTCCGATCGTCGTGATAGTCGTATTGTGTAAGGTCTCACTTATAAGCTTAGTTTCACATTTTCCACCACCGAAATCCAACAATTTCGGGATATATTCTTCACCCCCTTTCTAGGTAAGAGGTTTTCTACTTACATTTTCGTCTTTCTTTCATTTCCTGCATTTTGAACCATTAGGGTTAGAAACTCCATTTCGTCTCTGTCAATTCTCGTAAACCCTAATGTTAGGGTTGAGTTTGTTAAGGTTTTGAATTATAATTATCAATTGGAGTGGTCCATACTCTTGCGGGAGCCGTAATCAGGCTCGACTCTATTAGGGTTTCGGCTGTGCACCGATTCCGAGACATGTTTCGCCGAACCAAGTTGAGGGATCATTCCAATCTAGTTAGTTGAGCCATAATTCATTATTTAACATTTAATTAGGACTAAATCCACATCACTAATGATAGTCTTGTAATGTAATTTAGGTTTGGAGTGTTTTCCGCCAAATTCCTGACGTAGGGCCGCATCCGAGTCAAGGATTTCGATTCTAAGGTAAAGATTTACTCTCAAGCTTCTACTTTGCATTTTAGAATAAATAAATGTGTTTATTTTTTATTTGGTTGATAACACGCTCAATGAAATGCTTAAATGACATAAAAGTTTTAATATTATAATGTTTGGATGTTGAATGCTTAGAAATGCTAATATGATTGAATTGTTGTTATGGTGGATCGAGCTTCACAAATTATTTAAATGTGCAGATAACCCACTTTAAAGTACCTATCCTAGGTTTATACGGCCGACCAAAATTGAACAAGGACGATCGGCAGTAGTGGGAGTTACACGGGATGCTTTACACACAATGTCGGTTTGTCCGGGGTCCTCCATAATCGATTACATCAGTCTAATGTAAGCTCGATCATTCTTGTATTTGGTGATTGTATAACATTTAATAGAATTTGGGATACACCTTTACCGTTAACTTAGTCTACTCATAACCATTAGTGTGTTACGATCTCCAAAGACTCATGAGCCGAGCATGGTGGTATGAGACACCGTGTTTAAGTTGTCGGCCTATGCTGGGGTGACGAGCCTCTTCATAGTGACCATTAAGCACTAATAGAGGTGATAGAATGTTGTTTGAATGACCCCCATTAAATTACCTGGTCAATGGTTCCGTGCCAGAGTACTGTTCGAACGACCGGACATGAATGGAATTGGGTGACGAGCCCTTTCTTTTGTATTGATTTAGTTTTGAGTGACAAGCCCGTACATCTGAATTGATGATTCATACTCGGCATTAGGTGATGACCCGTACCTTGTTGATGCCTTAATCTGGATCAAGGGACATTGGTAAGGAGCTGCCACATGCCACAACGAGCCACTTGATCTGGATAATGACTCGTATCATAATGACGGTATCCTAGCTTCGCCAACTTGTTGTATGACCTGGAACTAATAATAACTTGGCTAGTCATAGGAGGGAGTGTTGACATTTATGAAATGGACATGAAAGTCACTTGTGAGGGATTGTTGGATTATAAGTAGTATGCATCATTTCATCATAACATTAATATATTTTCCAAATAGATTAAAAAAAATTTTGTTTGTTATGTCATCGTTACTTGTGTTTGGTTGTGTTGATAACATGTGTAACTTTCTTAATAGCAGATAAAGATAACATGCTTGAGTGTATGAATATGTATTCGTTGTGAACCTGGTACTCACTAAAATGTCCCAAGTAACAATCTTGGGGATATTTCTTCACTATGTTGGCATTTGACGCCTTCTATTTGATATATGCAGATAACTCATGAGTAAGACTAGTCTGTGGTGCACTCGGGGCGCCTAATAGATCTCTAGCTTCTAACTGCTTGGTAGTTGTTCTTCTATTCTCATTACAATTATTGTGGTTCATATAATTCTCATATGGGTGGTCACCACTTTTGAAACTGTAATTTTTGAGTGATAGCCATATATTTTTGGATTTGACTATCTCTACCTTGCTTTGGTTCTGTTGAGTTAAAATATGTTATTCTGATTATTTGTGTATGAAATGAATGTAAATCTGAATGAGGACACACATATATTTTTGTTAGGTTAACACCCAGGAACTCGGGATCGGAGTCTCTACACTCGGGTGCTAATTTTTGGGGCGTTATGAGAAGGGGTTGGCCTGACCTTGTTCACGAAGTCCCTATTTAGAAATCGTGCCTTTGCCGAGTGCTTGAAATCTTTCTCGACGCGCATGGCCTTATCCACAACCTCAGTAAAGTCTTCAATATTTGTAGTGCGTAACCTCGACTGAATCCCAGGTCTAAGACCTTCCTTGAATTTTTTCAGCTTATATTCCTTATCCTTTATGACCTTAAGTACAAATCGAGATAGCTCGTCGAACCACGCTTCGTATTAGGCAACGAACATGTTACCCTGATCTAGCTTAAGAAATTGTGTTATCTTCTCATTGCAACATGATCAAGGAAAATACTTCTCAAGAAACTTCTCCTTGAATTCCTTCCAAGTCCATGGGTAATATGTTGAAACACTTCTTTGCATACTCTGTCACTAATTATCTGCCTCCCCCTTTATATTATGTAAGACCCATATCCTAGCCCGTACCATTCCGTAGGCTTCCGTGGTCCTCCCGGTCGAATTCCGGTGACCCGCGATCTGTTATCGACATTTATGCACAACCCTAAGTCGTATCCCATATTTCAGAGTCGGCTTGACCCGAGACTTGTACCCGTGAGACTGCGTCGTCGTAGTAGTTCTGATGCCGCGTCTCGCGTGCCGAGGCGATATCCAGGTCAAGAGATGTGGGCCCGTGTTCAGTTCGAGAAAACGTCGTGTGTTTGCAAACTCAAGAGAATCTCTACTACATGTCCCATCAATCAATCCCATCAATCACCCATCCCCAAGTATAACCACCCCTCTCCTAAAGTCAACTCTCTCTCTTACAACTCATACATGTCAATTACACATCCATCACCCATCACCCATCTCTCACCCATCACACCCATCCCTCTCTCTTACAACTCTCTCTCTCTCATCCCTCTCTCTCCCATTCTCCCGAGCAAGAGCGAGCAATTGTCCATGGCTTCCATGAGAGAAGCTAGGTGTGCCCCACTCCCTACCACCTAATCCCACCCTCTAAAATCAATCTCGACCATTGAATATCAACCATTGGAGCTCTAGAATGCGTTGATGGAAGGAGAAGTTCATGATCAAAGGTGGGTGATCTTGGACCCACATTTTCATTCTTTTTATATTTTTCTTTTGTAATTTAAGGGTCCACATATGGTGGGACCCACCTTGATGTATGCTTGTATCCAAGAGGGGCCTATAGTGGCGGGGCCTCTCCGTCATTGTCGATCTCTTCTTTCATCTTTATCTCCCTCTCTTTCTTTCTCTATGATTAATGGCCCACCTATGATGTGTGTATTTTATCCATGATGTCCAACAAATGGGCCACCTTAATCCCGGTTGGGGCCTACATGACCGGACCATCACATAGGCCTGGACGAGAGGGGAAGACAAATATTAGCTTGATCAAAATCCCGTGGCCCACTACATGGGACCACTATGATGAAGTGTATCATCCAGCACCGTCCAGCTTCTTGGACGGTGGCTGGACACTGGACAGTCATTGTATAAAAAATATATATTTATATATGTATATGATATATATATATATATATATATATATATATATATATATATATATATATTGTATACCCATTTCAGGGCATATGGTTCATGCCCGTATGTGTGAAACCCACCCTCTTGGGATTTCAAGGGGCTGGCATGCACTGATCAGTAGCTGCACCCACCCATCATGTCGTCCGTCCATTTGCGTGAGACCCAAAGGGTGGGGCCCACCAGATATATGTGCCTTTCATCCACTGTCTGTCCAACAGGGATGGGACGGTGGGCCTTGTGATGTACTATTTTGCCCAGTCGTCCATCTGGACGCTGGACGTTACAGCTCCATTTCAAAAAAATAAAATATATAAAAATAATATATATTACTAGATGGTGGGCCCCACGTGGGACCCACCTTGAGACACATTGTAAATCCCCACCGTCCATGGGCTGGGACGGTGGGTCTGGCCTTGTAGTGCATGTGACATTCAAGCCGTCCATCGACCTTAAATCCACACCATGCATCTGCCAGATGGTGAGACCCACTACCATTTAACGTCAGCCCATTTTGTGGGTCCCATGTGATATTCAAACCGTCTAGATGGTGGGTGTTCACTCCCCAAGTATAGGGTTGTGATGTAGTAATAAACTCGGTGAGACCGAGGTCGAATCCACAGGGACTGAAACCTATACGTAATCTGAAAGTAACCAGATCTAGAACTAGGCTAAGATGAAATCTAAACCAATTGTGATTTGAAGAATAATGGTAAAATATTAATCTAAACTTAAAGAATTCAGAGAGGGGAACTAGGGATTCAGGGGATCCACTTGTAGAGTTCAGGGAATTCTATGGTAAAAGATATCAAGATTGAACCTTGGTTAATGCAGTTTCAATAGATAAGATGGTTATAAATCAGAATGGATTCCATCACAAAACCATGCCTATGAGACAAAGCCAACAACAGAGTTCAACCAATCCACAACCGATCTGTATGATGTATGAGCGTCAAGAAGAGTTCCGTCATCCAACCATGCCTAGGAGACGATGGCGAACAACAGAGCTTCCTAACCCCATAATTAGAATTAAGGAAAAGGAAAACTCAAGCCATCACAGATCTAATGTAATATTAGTCACAAAAAATCATTAAAAACCAGAAGTATTCCCATTGATCTAGCTGCAACCAATCAACAATTCAGTCTAACATAAATCATAACCACAGAAGCAAACCCATCAAGCTACAAGCTTCACCCCTTAGCCCTAGCTAAGGGGTTTAGCCTAGCATGACTAGATTAAACTCCATAAGATTCATAAAAGAAGAGAAACAAAAACAGAATAAAAATCTCTATATCTCTCTCACGTTCCCTGTCTCTCTCTCTCTCTCTCTCTCTCTCTCTCTCTCTCTTTCCAGCCGTCCCTCCCTGACTCTCTCTTTCCTCTTCTCTTTATAGCTGCCAGGGACGAAGGAGAGCATCGGTCGACTTCTGTTTCGCAGCAGAAACCGGACGTTTCACGGTTGCAGCGAAAGCTCTTTCGCAGTGGAAAACAGCAACAAAAACTCCCAATTCCTTTGCTTTCTTTTCAAAGAGACAACATCCCTTGGGGAATTTGTGGATGGGCTACATGATGAACAGATCAGATCCTCCATCTGATCAACTTCCAGATCACGCATCTGACCCAAAATCGGTCGGTTTCCGAATGCTGTAACAGAGGCCGCGGATTTCTTCCGCTGTGAAGTCGGTGGGTCCCATTGAACCATTTTTCTGTAAAATCCGTGCCGTCCACTTTGTTCTGATTGAAAAACCGTTCAGAGAGGACCGGTTTTGGCTCAAGATAAATGCGATCCATTGATTTTTAAACCTACCGTCCATTTAACAAATTGGCGTTATTTCCATTCACGCTTGTGCATGAGTCTGGAAAACCACCTATGTACCGTCGGTTTGACATCCTGGGGCGAATGGACGGTCCAGATGGACCGCATGATGATCGACGGTGGCCCATTGAGATCGTCTGATCTCTCTGTTCGCGGACGCTGGAGACAAACGGAAACTTCCGTTTTTGCGTTGGCTGTCAGTGAGGCCCATTCCTCTAAGTGTATGAGAAATCCACTCCGTCCATTGATTTCAGGACAAGATTTCGGTGTCGGATGGATGGTTTTGGTTGATCGTTGAAGTGGCCCACTTGTTTGATGTCACACCGTCCAATGTCTGTTAGACGTTTGGAGATCGTCCTCACCGTCCTATCTTGAACTTCTGACACCTAGGCCATGGTAACATGGGCCATGGGAATCTGGTGAACGGCTTGGATTGCATAAATGGACAATAGGTGGGGCCCACAACCCGTCCGAACACAAACAGCGTTAACGCTGTTGAAATAAAAACGGTAATTTCCGTTTTTGGTGAAGATCCTCGGTCAAACCGGGTTTGACCAACTTTGAGCGGTCCGGTGCATTGAGAGTGTACTCGTGCAATATGCACTGACACTTCCAATGAGGTCCACTACAATGTCTCGGATGTAATCAGCTCCATCCATTCAATTATTCTCCCTTTTTAAGGCGTTGAAACCAAATTTGATGCGGTTCCAAATATCATGTGGGTCCCAAATTAGAGATTAATGGTCTGATCTATCCATTGGACCACTTCTCGAGATCTTCAATGGCTGAAATTTAATATGTACAGTTAATTTACGGCCCCCATCACATGTATGAAGTTTCGAGTCAATCGGATGGCAGGAACCATGTGATCTTGCATTTTGCACTAATTTCAGGCCTCTTTAACGTGAATGGCTTGATTTTCTCAGATCCTTGGCGTGTAAATTCTTCAATATCGGTCCTCTGGAGTCTGTCCCTTGCTGTGGTGATTTCAGAGCATTCAATACACACTTTTTAGCACCTTTTTGTAGTCCACACTTGCAAATGTACCTTGCATCACAAACACGATTAAATTAGGCTTTTAAACGGTGGCATGTTCATAAATTCGGTAATAACTGGGGTCTAATATGCAATATTTGACCCTCAACACAACCCCCAACCAGCATTTTGCTAGTCCCGAGCAAAGTATGCGAGAAATAAATTAAGAATTACGGGACAATTTCTATAAATTCGAGTGATATTTCGAAAAATAATTCAAATATCAGAATTCTAAGATTTATGAATGTTGATTATTAATTCCTCATAGAATCAAGCTCATGATGACTTCATAATTAAGTTACAATATTAATCCATTAATTGGAATAATTCTACACATTGAGTTCCATGAGTGTATAGTGTGATCTTAGCTTATCAACATTAAGATTTACTTCTCTCTTTCATGATATCATTGGTAATAAATAGGAAAACTCATGACAATCCAAACCTAAACCAAAACCTGCCTCATAGATCAACATTCCACCCCTTGATTTTTCCATCAAAATTAATGCTAATGAAAGGAATCAAATCCTCACCTATAGGGAGCAAACCTATGGAGAAGATCAATCGCACAAAAATCTTTTTTTTTTTTTTTTTTTTAAAGTCAATCATGGGGAATCGACTCTACACCTATGAGGAGCAAACCCATGGTGAAGTCCATTCGCCCAATCCTTCTGCAGGCAGCTATCTTGTAGCTGGGTTTTCTCATTTTCTTTCATTCTTCTTATTGAACATGATGGACAAATTCCCCAGGTTGGTTCCTTTCATGCTTACTAATCACCAAGTCAATCCTTCAATATTAAACTGAAACCTCAATGCATAAGAGATATGTGATATGTGAAATCATGACTCCATTAATGTTTTAAAGCTTCTAATCATGAATTAATAATTCGAACTCAACTGTGAAATCTAACAAATAACGGGATCCAAGAGTCATAAATTACCAACATCACTTATCTTGAAATTCTAAATCCAAGATGGTCGTCAAAATCACTTCGAATTCACAGAAATTCCAGAAAAATTAAAATGTTCACAATTTTTGCTCAAGACCAAGAAAACACTGATTAGGAAACCTAATCTCCCACCCCCAACCTAAAATCTACATTGTCCTCAATGTAAAAGATGTAAGCATGCAATGCACATGGGACAACGAAAGTAAATGAGAAGTGATGGGAAGATAGTACCTGGGTAACGAGTCGAGAGAGACTTTTCAAGAGATTGCAGCATGGAATCCAATCAGCATGAGAGAGAAAGCAACATAAAATTAACAAAAATAAAATGCTACCTATACCACTTTCGCAGGTGCTCTCGATTGCATTTAGCGTATGCAACAAGCCTTTAAACCCCTAGGTTGCCCCTAGTGAACGAGTTGTAGTCTCGAGAGGGTTTGCAGTAATGTTACCCACAAACATTGAACTATCTAACTAGGAAAATGAAATGAATTAAAAATCTGGGTTGCCTCCCAGGAGCGCTAAGTTTAACGTCTTCAGCCAGACTAAAGTAACTACCCTAGTCCTATGCAAACAGAAAACCTACCTATACCTCCATCAGACTAGGAGATCATTCCTGGTAAGCAGGATCAATCAGAGGCATGGACATGTCCTCTGAATTAAATTTCTCGACAAATGGCTTTAAGCGATGTCCATTTACTTTAAACTCCTTGCCATTGTCGGGGTCTCTTATCTCGATGGCCCCATGAGGATATGCAATAACAACAATGTAAGGGCCGGTCCAACGAGATCGAAGCTTACCCGAAAAGAGATGTAATCGAGAATTATACAAAAGGACTTTCTGACCTGGCGTGAATGATTTTCGTAGAATATGTTGGTCATGAAATGCCTTCATCCTGTCCTTATAAATTCTCGAGTTCTCGTACGCGCCGTTCTGGATTTCTTCAAGTTCATTTAATTGAAGTTTGCGTAGCGAGCCAGCGTTGTTCAGATTGAAATTCAAATTTTTGATCGCCCAGTAGGCTCTATGTTCCAACTCCACAGGCAAGTGGCAAGCCTTCCCATAAACGAGTCTAAAGGGAGACATTCCAATAGGGGTTTTAAAAGCAGTACGGTATGCCCATAAGGCATCGGTCAATCGAATTGACCAATCCTTATGGTCAGGGTTAACCGTTTTCTCCAAAATGTGTTTGATCTCCCTATTGGAAATCTCAACTTGCTCACTTGTCTATGGGTGGTATGGGGTGCTCACCTTATGAGAGATACCGTATTTCTTCATTAAACTCTCAAATGGTCTATTACAAAAGTGTGAGCCCCCATCACTAATGATAGCTCGAGGCGTCCAAATCGGGAAAGGATGTTCTCTTTTAGGAATTTAATGACCGTGCGATGGTCATTATTCCGACACGGAATCGCTTCGACCCATTTCCTGACATAGTCTACGGCAAGCAAAATATATAAATTCCCAAAAGATTGGGGGAATGGCCCCATGAAATCGATGCCCCAGCAATCAAATGCCTTTATGATAAGAATGAGATTCAAGGGCATCATATTTCGACAGGACAATGCTCCCAATTTCTGACAACACTCACAAGCTTTGCAAAACTCATGAGTGTCCCTGAACATAGTGGGCCAATAGAAGCCCACCTTTATGAGAATCTTGGTCGTGGTCTTTTTGCAGAAAAGTGACCACCACAAGCCTGTGAGTGACAGAAGGAGATGACACTCTGATGCTCATCGTCTGGTACACATCTCCTCAAGATTTGGTCTGGGTAATATTTAAACAAGTATGGATCATCCCAGAAGAATTTGCGCACTTCGGTGAAAAATTTCTTCTTATCTTGTGCAGTCCAATGTGTCGGTATGGAACCTGTGGCAAGATAATTAGCGACATCAGCGAACCAAGGCGAATGAGAGACTCTAAACAATTGGTCGTCAGGGAACATGTCATTAATCGACGTCGTCTCAAAGGAATCAGAGGGATTAAGGCGAGAAAGATGGTCAGCCACTACATTCTCTACCCCCTTTTTATCTTTTATCTCAAGGTCAAATTCCTGGAGTAGGAGGATCCATCTTATCAGGCGGGGCTTAGCATCATTCTTAGACAGAAGATACTTAAGCGCTGCGTGGTCAGTGTAAATAATGATCTTTGATCCGATCAAGTAGGACCTAAATTTGTCCAAGGTGAACACTACGGCTAAGAGTTCCTTTTCCGTAGTCGAGTAGTTCACTTGGGCAGGATTTAGAGTCTTACTTGCGTAATGAATAACGTAGGGTTTCTTATCTTTTCTCTGGCCTAGAACTGCCCAAGAGCATAATTAGACGCGTCGCACATAAGTTCAAAAGGAATGCTCCAGTCAGGTGGCTGTATGATGGGTGCACTAGTCAATATGCCCTTAAGCTTAGTGAAAGCTTCCTGACATGGTTCAGTCTACTCGTATGGTGCATCCTTTTGAAGTAGATTACATAGAGGACGAGAGATGAGACTAAAGTCCTTTATGAATCTTCTGTAAAACCCGGCGTGTCCTAAGAAGGATCGCATGTCCCTTATGTTCTTGGGTGGAGGTAGGTTAGAGATAAGATCGATCTTTGCCTTATCCACCTCGATTCCTTTGGATGAGATAATGTGTCCAAGGACAATTCCCTTCTGAACCATGAAATGACACTTCTCCCAATTAAGTACCAAGTTCTTTTCTTCATATCTTTTCAGCACACGTTTAAGACTTTCCAAGCACTCGCTGAAAGATGGACCGAAGACAGAAAAATCGTCCATGAAGACCTCTAAATATTGCCCCACCATGTCAGAAAATATGCTCATCATACATCGCTGGAAAGTGGCAGGAGCATTACATAGCCCGAATGGCATCCTTCGGTAGGCAAAGGTGCCGTAGGGACATGTAAACGTAGTCTTTTCTTGATCTTCAGGGGCGATCTCTATCTGGTTGTAGCCCGAATACCCGTCAAGGAAACTGTAATAGGAATGACCAGCTAACCTTTCCAAGATCTGATCAATGAAGGGCAAAGGAAAGTGGTCTTTCCTCGTGACAGTATTTAATTTTCTGTAGTCAATGCACATCCTCCAACCAGTAGTGACTCTAGTTGGCACGAGTTCATTATTGGCATTGGCTACGATGGTGATCCCGGACTTCTTAGGAACCACCTAAGTTGGACTCACCCATTGACTATCAGATATAGGGTATATGATACCCATATCCAATAGTTTAAGAACCTCGGCCTTAACCACTTCCTTCATATTTGGATTTAGTCTACGTTGTGGTTGCCGAGCTGTCTTCGCATTATCCTCAAGATATATGCGGTGAGTACAAATCAAGGGATCGATTCCCTTGAGGTCCGCGATTGTCCATCCAAGGGCTCCCTTATGCTCAAGGAGAGTAGATATGAGCATACTCTCTTGTTCTTTCTCAAGGTGGGCAGAAATCACCACCGGGTATGTCTCATCTTGACCTAAATATGCATATTTTAAATCAGAGGGCAAAGGTTTTAGGTCAAGCTTTGGTAGCTTGAAGTTAGACGGTAGAGGCACTTCATCAGTTTGGGGTAACTTTTCAAATTGAGGCCTCCACCGGTTAACTTCAAGTACCGGTACCGCATCAAGCATGACACACGTCTCCCTAATTATGTCATCATCAAACTCATGGGAGTGAGCCAGGTACGTCTCTAGAGGATCAGAGGATAAGGTAAGGGGTGTCCTATCTTCCACGAAAGTATCGATCATGTTAATATCGTGGATATCGTCATCTTCCTCTATCCGTCTACCAGTGTTGAAAAAGATATTCATTTCTAATGTCATATTCTCAAAAGACATACTCATAACACCATTCCTGCAATTGATAATTGCGTTTGAAGTGGCAAGGAATGGGCGACCAAGAATGACGGGAATCTGAGTGCTTGTATTGTTGATGGGTTCGGTGTCCAGGATGATGAAATCTACGGGGTAGTAAAATCGATCAACCTGGACCAACACATCCTCAATTATTCCTCTTGGTACACGAACAGAGCGATCAGCAAGTTGTAGTGTGGTTAAGATGGGTTTTAATTCACCTAAACCCAACTGTTTGTATACCGAGTAGGGAATAAGATTAACGCTCGCTCCTAAGTCAAGAAGTGCATGATCAATTCGATAGTCCCCAATTACACATGATATAGTTGGGCTACCGGGGTCTTTGAATTTTTGCGGCACATCTTGCTTTAGGATGGCACTCACTTTCTCAGTCAGGAAGATTTTCTTTTAAATATTTTGCCGTCTTTTGGTCGTACATAAGTCTTTCAAGAATTTGGCATAGGAAGGTATTTGTTTCATGGCATCAAGTAGAGGAATGTTGACCTTCACTTGTTTCAACACCTCTAGAATATCCTGAGAGTTAGAGAGAGGTTTTGGTGCAACCAACCGTTGGGGAAATGGAGCAACCGGCTTTCCTTGAGGTTCCGGTTCTAACTCTGGTGGGGCATGGCTAGATCCATCTTCTTTATCCACTTTCGACTCCTTAGACTTTTCAGCCCTAACCGGAATGGTTTTGTCAATAATTTTTCCACTCCTAAGAGTGGTGATGGATTTAGCTTGCTCCATCTGATTTGAAGAGCTTGGGTCGCTAACTTCATATTGCGGTTTAGGATTAGGAAGAGGTTGAGCTGGGAAGCTCCCCTTGTTCCCAATCGTATTTTCAGCCTTAAGTCCTTGTATTTCTTTTGTAAGGTCTTGAAAGGCTTGTAACATACCCTAATTGAACAGCTCTTGCTTTTGAAAATGTTTCAGAACTGGATCCTCTTGAGGTTTCTCTTGAGTTGAATTTTGATTTAGGAAACCTTGAGGTGTTGCGGTTTGTCCATTCCTCCAACTGAAGTTTAGATGGTTTCTCCAGCCAGGATTGTATGTGTTAGAGGTGGGCCCACTGAAAGGTCTTTGGTAATTGCTTACGGCATTAGATTGCTCATTCAATACCTCTTGAAAGGCAGATATAGTTGGGCAATTCTCAGTAGTGTGAATGTTGCAACCACAAATACTATAAACAATTTCCTTGGCCTTATCCTTCTTTAATTCCATGGCCTCGAGTTTTCGAGTGAGATTGGCTACCTTGGCGTTAATATCATCATCCTCTTTCAGGAGGTACATTCCACCCTTTTCTTTGGAATGAGTCGGCCTAGGCGTAGTACTTGGTCTAGGGGAGATGTCCCAATTTGTGTGTTCTCAGCAAGTTTATCAAAGTAGTCCCACACCTCATCGACATCTTTATTTATAAACTCCCCATTACACATTGTCTCAACTAATTGGCGCATGGGAGACGTCAGTCCATCATAGAAAAAATTCGTGATGCGCCATGTCTCAAAACCATGTTGTGGGCATGAACTGACAAGATCTTTGAATCGCTCCCAACATTGGAAGAATGTTTCATCTTCCCTTTGGGCGAAGTTCATGATCGACTTCCTAAGGGTGTTCGTCTTATGATATGGAAAAAACTTTTTAATGAACTCCCTTGTCATGTCATTCCATCTGCCAATAGATTGAGGACGTAGTGAATGTAACCACGTCTTGGCTTTCTCTTTCAAAGAAAAGGGGAAGAGTTTTAACCTGACCGTGTCCAGACACATTAGGAAAGGATAGGGTAGTCATGATCTCATCGAACTCTTTCAGATGTAGATATGGATTCTCTGACTCAAGCCCATGAAATTTAGGAAGGAGTTGGATCACCCCTGGCTTGATATCCATATGTCCTGCATTCTCCTGAAAAACCATGCATGAGGGCGTACTCACCCCCGCCGGTTGTAAGTAATCTCGTAAGGTACGAGGCGGGGGTGCTTGATGCACCTCATTCTCATCCTGGACATCTTCTACCCTAGGTTGGGGTAGACGAGGTTGATTTCCAGCCATATCTTCAATTAACTCAGGGGAATTCGAGCGGTGTCTAGTCCTACGATGAACAGTTAACCCCTCAACTAATCCTCCTTCGGTCAAGAGACGTTGAGTGTTGTCACAAGCCCACTTGGGCATGAAACACTCGCAGCCCTCAAACAAATTCTAAACATAATCCTAAGAAGGGAAATAAAAACCTAAAAAGAAAGAGAGGGTTGGAAGGAAGTTACCAAATTGAAGTTCCTAAATTAAGATCCTGCAAAAAGAAACCAAAAGAGATTAGTTCCTAGAAATAGAAATTCTAAAGTTGGAAAATTCTAAGGTGGAAAAAAAGTTAGTTTCTAGAAAAGGAAAGTTTCCTAAACCTAGAATTAGAAAGTTTCTAAAAATAAAGGAAGAATGAGTTAGTTTCTAAAATTAGGAAGAGTTTCTAAAAAGGAAAATAACTAACTTAGTTTCTAAAAACAAAAGAGGAAGGTTCTAAACCTAAAGTTAGAAAGTTCTGAATTAGAAATCTTAATCCTAAAATAGAAAGTAATGTTAGTTTCTAAAAAGGAAAAAAATTCTAAAATAAATGAAAGCCTAGAAATAAAAAAGTTCTAAAAATAGAAAGTAGAGAAATTCTGACCTAAAATTAGAAAATCCTAAGAAGAGAAATAGCAGTAAACTAGTTTCTAATTTAGAAAAAGAGAAATTCCTAAGAGAGTATAAAATTTCTAAAACAAAAGAGGAAAGTTTTTAAACTAGAAAGTAAGTTAGTAACAGAAATTCTAAAAATAGAAAGTAGAATTTAGAAAGAGCTTACCGAATTAGAAATTTCTAATGAGCCTACAAAACAGGAAAGTTAGTTTCTAAATAAAAAATAAAATAGGAAACAAAATTAGATTCTAAAAAAGTTAGAATTAGAAACTTACTAAAAAGGAATCCTAATCTAGAAATAGCAGGGAAAAAAAATTATGAGAGAAATTACCAATTTAGAAACCTATCTCAGAATCCTACAAAACAAGAAAGTTGGGTTAGTTTCTAAAAAGGAAAAACTATCATAAAAATAAAAATAAAAAAAATAGAAAGTTACTTGAGAGAAAAATTTCTAAAAATTAAAGGAAAACCTGAATTAGAAAATTCTAAAAATAAAACCTAAAAATCAAAAAGGTCTTAATCTTAAACTAATCCTAAAACAGATTAACTTCAGAAACGTAGCCGTGATCGATCCACGGCAACTGTGGCGCCAAAACTTGTTCACTCCCAAGTATAGGGTTGTGATGTAGTAATAAACTCGGTGAGGACCGAGGTTGAATCTAGGGGACCGAAACACGTACGTAATCCGAAAGTAACGGATCTAGAACTAGGCTAAGATGAAATCTAAACCGGTTGTGATTTGAAGAATAATGGTGAAATATTAATCTAAACTTAAAGAATTCGAGAGAGGGGAACTAGGGATTCAGGGGATCCACTTGTAGAGTTCGGGAATTCTATGGTAAAAGATATCAAGATTGAACCTTGGTTAATGCAGTTTCAATAGATAAGATGGTTATAAATCAGAATGGATTCCATCACAAAACCATGCCTATGAGACAAAGCCAACAACAGAGTTCAACCAATCCACAACCGATCTGTATGATGTATGAGCGTCAGGAAGAGTTCCGTCATCCAACCATGCCTAGGAGACGATGACGAACAACAGAGCTTCCTAACCCCATAATCAGAATTAAGGAAAAGGAAAACTCAAGCCATCACAGATCTAATGTAATATTAGTCACCAAAAATCATTAAAAATTAGAAGTATTCCCATTAATCTAGCTGCAATCAATCAACAATTCAGTCTAACATAAATCATAACCACAGAAGCAGACCCATCAAGCTACAAGCTTCACCCCTTAGCCCTAGCTAAGGGGTTTAGCCTAGCATGACTAGATTAAACTCCATAAGATTCATAAAAGAAGAGAAACAAAAATAGAATAAAAATCTCTATATCTCTCTCACGTTCCCTGTCTCTCTCTCTCTCTCTTTCCAGCCGTCCCTCCCTGACTCTCTCTTTCCTCTTCTCTTTATAGCTGCCAGGGACGAAGGAGAGCATCGGTCGACATTTCGCAAAGAAACCGGACGTTTCACTACCGCAAAATAAAGCTCTTTCGCGATGAAAAACAAAGAACAAAAACTCCCAATTCCTTTGCTTTCTTTTCAAAGAGACAACATCCCTTGGGGAATTTGTGGATGGGCTACACGATGAACGGATCAGATCCTCCATCTGATCAACTTCCAGATCACGCATCTGACCCAAAATCGGTCGGTTTCCGGATGCTGTAACAGAGGCCGCGGATTTCTTCCGCTGTGAAGTCGGTGGGTCCCATTGAACCGTTTTTCTGCAAAATCCGTGCCGTCCACTTTGTTCTGATCGAAAAACCGTTCAGAGAGGACCGGTTTTGGCTCAAGATAAATGCGACCCATTGATTTTTAAACCTACCGTCCATTTAACAAATTGGCGTTATTTCCATTCACGCTTGTGCATGAGTCTGGAAAACCACCTATGTACCGTCGGTTTGACGTCTGAGAGCGAATGGACGGTCCCAGATGGACCGCATGATGATCGACGGTGGCCCATTGAGATCGTCTGATCTCTCTGTTCGCGGACGCTGGAGACAAAAACGGAAACTTCCGTTTTTGCGTTGGCTGTCAGTGAGGCCCATTCCTCTAAGTGTATGAGAAATCCACTCCGTCCATTGATTTCAGGACAAGATTTCGATGTCGGATGGATGGTTTTGGTTGATCGTTGAAGTGGCCCACTTGTTTGATGTCACACCGTCCAATGTCTGTTAGACGTTTGGAGATCGTCCTCACCATCTTATCTTAAACTTCTGACACCTAGGCCATGGTAACATGGGCCATGGGAATCTGGTGAACGGCTTGGATTGCATAAATGGACAATAGGTGGGGCCCACAACCCGTCCGAACACAAACAGCGTTAACGCTATTGAAATAAAAACGGTAATTTCCGTTTTTGGTGAAGATCCTCGGTCAAACCGGGTTTGATCGACTTTGAGCGGTCCGGTGCATTGAGAGTGTACTCGTGCAATATGCACTGACACTTCCAATGAGGTCCACTACAATGTCTCGGATGTAATCAGCTCCATCCATTCAATTATTCTCCCTTTTTAAGGCATTGAAACCAAATTTGATGCAGTTCCAAATATCATGTGGGTCCCAAATTAGAGATTAATGGTCTGATCTGTCCGTTGGACCACTTCTCGAGATCTTCAATGGCTGAATTTAATATGTACAGTTAATTTACGGCCCCCATCACATGTATGAAGTTTCGAGTCAATCGGATGGCGGGAACCATGTGATCTTGCATTTTACACCAATTTCAGGCCTCTTTAACGTGAACGGCTTGATTTTCTTAGATCCTTGGCGTGTAAATTCTTCAATATCGGTCCTCTCGAGTCGTCCCTTCTTTGTGGTGATTTCAGAGCATTCAATACACACTTTTTAGCACCTTTTTGTAGTCCACACTTGCAAATGTACCTTGCATCACAAACACGATTAAATTAGGCTTTTAAACGATGGCATGTTCATAAATTCAGTAATAACTGGGGTCTAATATGCAATATTTGACCCTCAACAGTGGGACCCATCTGCTGACTGATGTCAGCAAGTTCTGTGGGTCCCACATGTGGATGTATTCTACCCAAACCGTCCATCCATTGACAAGCTCATTTTAAGGATACCTCTAACTGAGGTAGACTCAAATTTCTAGTGGGCCACCACGTGGACACCACCACGATGTATTATTTCATCCACACCGTTCATATTATGTGGACGATGCTAGATAACGTTTGGACGTGCTGTCCAATGTTTAGATGGTGCGGATTTACATGGGAATGTTTGGAGGGTGCTGATTTACCTGGACAATGTTTGGATAATGTTGATCATCATTAATGGGCCATGTACCCCATGGAATGATAGTGTACAGTGATACACATGTTATACCTGCAACTAGTGAAATAATTTTTGGTGTGGTCTAAGCCCATTTGAGGCCCATTGGTGCGGCCCATCCATGGGGCCCATCATGATGTATTTTTGGCCCATGTATGGGGCCCACCTGTTTTATATTTTGAGACCCATGTGATAGGGCCCACCTGCCTTGTATTTAAGGCCCATATGATGGGGCCCACTTGCTTATATTCGTGGCCTATGGGCGAGGCCCATTGTGATATGTATTAGGCCCAGATACGTGGCCCACTTGATGCATATGAGACCCATGTGTAGGGCCTACATATTATGTATTTGAGGCCCATGAGCAGGGCCCACCTATTGTGTATATGAAGCCCATGAGTGAGGCCCATTGTGATGTGTTCGAGGACCATGTGATGTGGTCCACAGTGACGTGTATTAGGACCATGTGATGCCGCCCATAGTGATGTGTATGTAGCCCTTGTATGAGGCTCATTGCGATGTATATTGGGCCTTTTTGTGAGGCCGTGAGCCCACTACATGTTTGGCCTTATGAAAGCCATTCCTTAGCAGTAATGTTGGTTAAACGTCCACATTGTTGGGCAATGATGGTTGAATGTCCTCATTATGACCTTCCCTTAGGCCCTTTTGTTAGGCCGATTCTGATTGTCGAGGCCGATTGTATAGGCCGATTCTGATTTGTCAAGGCTGATTTCAATTGTTGAGGCTGAGTATAGAGGCCAATTTTGATGTGTCGAGGCAGATTGTATAGGCTGATTCCGATTGTCGAGGCCGAGTATCGAGGCCGATTGTATAGGCTGATTCCGACGGTCGAAGCCGATTGTATAGGCCGATTCAAATTTATCGAGGCCAATTGTATAGGACGATTTCGATTGTCGAGGCCGATTCTGATGTGTCGAGGCCGATTATATAGGCTGATTTCAATTGTCGAGGCCGAGAATCGAGGCCGATTCTGATTTGTCGAGGCCGATTGTATAGGTCGATTCCGATTGTCGAGGTCGATTCTGATGTGCTGAGGCAGATTGTATAGGCTGATTCCGATTGTTAAGGCCTAGTATCGAGGCTGATTTCGATTTATCGAGGCCGATTGTATAGGCTGATTCCGATTGTCGAGGCTGATTGTATAGACCAATTCCAATTATCGAGGCCGATTGTATAGGCTGATTCCGATTTGTCGAGGCCGATTCTGATGTGTTGAGGCAGATTCTGATGTGTCGAGGCTGATTGTATAGGACGATTCCGATTGTCGAGGCCGATTTCGATTGTCGAGGCCGAGTAACGAGGTCGATTTTGATGTGTCGAGGCCGATTGTATAGGCTGATTCCGATTGTTAAGGCTATCGAGGCCGATTTCAAGTGTCGATTCCGATTATCGAGGCTGATTTCGATTACCGAATCCGATTGTCGAGACCTATATGATGTATATGCGACCCGTGTTTAAGGCCCAATATGATGTATATACGGCCCATATTTGAGGCCCATCGTGATGTGTATTAAGCCCTTGTGTGAGGTCATGGGTCCACTATATGTTAGGCTATATGTGAGCCACTCCTTGGGGGCAATGCTAGTTAAATGTCCACATTGTCGAGGCCGAGTGTCGATGTTGATTGTCGGTGCCGGTTATTGATACCGATTATGAGTATGTGACAACATAACATCACGATACATGCCCATACGCATCATCTGCATATTTGATATGAGATGTGGTTGACCATTGCATATGTCATTGGGCATGTTGTTATGAGACTTCCTGATAGGTGGAGATTGTCTCACATGAGTACACAGTATGCGCAGGATTGATGCATGACTGGATTGTATGACTCATGCATCTTGCATTGTATGTTGTGATTATTGTACGCCCTAGCGACATCAGGGTCATAGCCTCCACAGGTATTTCGTGGATGACCAGATGGGACACCGGAAATCTGTTCTACTTGGGGTGTTATAGATATCCCTGGGTAAAAGTCCATAAACCCTCTTGGTTCCACAAGTTGCTCCAACGTCTAGACTGAGTGGATACATGAGTGCACGAGGGTCATATATCGTTAGGCCGCGTCTCCCATTGTGTCATGGTCGGTTAGAAGGGGGTACGGCCTTACCTGCCCGAGAGGAGGGGGCAATGCTAGGCTGAGTCTGACCAGCTCGAGGAATGGGTCTGCTATCGAAGAGTCGGGCCCGATATTGGTAGGCAGATAGTGAGGTCTCTTCCACTCACCTTGTTGCGTGCGATGGGGTGGCAATCTGGTTTGGAGTGTAATAGACCCTAGTGATTTTCCAGAGAGGAACCGTACTGATATGTGGATATGTGGACTTATTGAGTAGGAGATGCATACTAATTCATTCATTCACTATCCACTAAGGCTGGTGGTGCACAACTAATTATTATGTACCTTCATAATGGCATGGATTTTGGTTGGGCGCGCGACTAACCTGAGATCAGGAGTCTACTACATTGAGTCTGGCTATCTAAATTTAAGTATGGGACCGGTTTGGATAGAAGTCCCTTGTAATGGACCCCGTAGCCTGTGATACTACGTATTATCATCTTAACTTCACACTCCAGCTTGGTCATTTCATTTGCATCGTATATTGCATTGCATTCTCAGCACATAATATTTGGCTTACTATCTCCGCATTGCATAACTGATCTACATTGCTTCTTCTGTATAATATTGGTTTATTATATTTTGCATCGCATAGCTTGGATAAGGCTGATGGTATTTATGAGCCTATCAGCATGTTTTCGCATTATTATGATATCGTATGATTTATGGGCTTGTCAGTATTTTCACTTACTCTAATTACTCTGATATTGCTTACTTGGCACTTACCTTGTGCACACACTTTCACCACCCACTAAGCTTTCTATAAGCTTATGTACGATAGATACGTGCAGGTGGCATTAGGTTGCAGCAGCGTTGAGCTTGGAGCATGCAGCGGACCTCTGGAGCTTTAATTTTTAATATATGTATTTCCCTTTCAGCATTGTATTCAAATGATTATAGTAGTGGATATGTGATGATGATGTTGCCTTTGTGATTTGGGTAAACTTGTGGTTATGCTTATTACGAGTTAAATGTATATTGAAAAATCATCCTTGTAAGATCCCAGGATCCGAATCTGGCGTATGGAGGCTGGGAGCCGAGAATAGGGTACTACGGAGGTTGTCGGCACCGGATTCAGCGATCGAGAATTTTGTGAGCCCGGTTTCCAAGTTTGGGACGTGACAGATCATACATGGAAAGACTAACCATTTAACTGTTTGAACATCTAAGTGGTTTTATCATCTTCACCAATTTGTTTAGCCAATATTCTGCCTTTGTTAGGTCTGGCACCACCGAAAACATTGGCGGCCTCAGTCTTTAAAATTTCTCGAATATGTTTACTTCGTGAGTATCTTTGAATCGAGGAGCTGAATCACAAGTATTGTTTTGAAAAGCCTCTAACATAGGAGAAATGTGGCATGTTGTTGCCGCATGAACGCGGCATGTTGCTATTATATCAATGTAGCCATATGACCAAAGGCTTTAAATGTCACTGCTCTTGCTTGGGCACTAGGAGAAGCCTCATCTATTGGTGCTCTAGACTGCGAAGGCCACAAATGCATGCTTGAGGGATCTGCTATAAGAGATTGGGGACTATCTCTAGCTTCAAACTCCAAATCAGAATCTATAAGCCCGGTTGGGAGTCCAGGTGTGAAATTGGGCTTTCCTCGCGATCGTGATTCACATGCAGAGGTGTCAATGCATCGAGGGTATGCACTCGATGAAAATGACGTTTAGGAGTCATGTTCTCCTGTAAGGGTGGAAGATTGTAGTCATATTCACATTCTAATCCTCTTTTAAAACTGTGAAGAAATCTAAATAATTATTAACTTTAAGAGGGAAATTCACAAAGAAGGAAAATAAGGAATTCATTAAATGAACCAACAAGTAGGAAATCCTTATATACTCAGTTATACACACATGGATCTTAGGGTGATTTCAGTTAGAACTTCCCTATTACCTTGACCATAAGTACCGATTTGATTTAGGATTTGGTATAAAGATGGAACTTGACACGAAGCTCTTTAAAATTTTGTGCAAACCGAAGTTTCTATCTAGGGGATTATTTTTACTTAATCTAATATACTACATGGTGGGTATTCCTCTTCCCGTGGTACTTGGGTTTAATTTCTATATTCAACAACTACCCTTTGAGTTTTCAGGGGAGCCTAAAATATTGTCTATAGATTTTTTGATTTCACTAATCAAGGTAGAATTTAACCTAGATTCAATTTTCAAATTTTCAAGAGTCTAACAATAGATTCCCTTGAGGTTTGTACCAACTTTTAAATTCTAAGACCTGAATATCTCAAACTCTGCTTTGATACCTATTGTAACACCCCGATTTCCATAATTTGAGTATAACACTCTACTTACAAAAATCTGAGCATTAACATGGGAAAATATAATGTACGTATGATACGAGTCAATGTGCATCAAAAGTACAAGGGAGAAAACTAACCATGATATACCATTTAGCTGAAGCTAAATGAAAGAAATACTAAGAGAAGATTCAAAATCTTCAACGCTAATTGGGGGTATTAGCGCAGTCATCCAGGCAGACAATTCCTCAGTCTGATGAACGGAGGATGCATGTTAGAAGTTTTGCAATTACTGATACGCAATCCCTGCATGCCACTCCATCTCAATTAAGTTAATGAGATGATTATTGGACTATTCAGATCACTCATTCGAAAGTGGATGGCTATAGTCTATATTATATGTCTACTTTTTGGACTGTTATTTTTATAAATAGTGATTAGGATTTTAATTATGTGACTTTACTCGTTGGGAAAAAAAGAAGGTATTTTGTTATATTGCGTGTTTTGTCCATATTGAATATTAAAGTTTGAAATTGATGGTTTGATTCAATTATGTTGATATTACAGATTATGTATGATAATGATCTTACTATTGAGATATTATAAGGCCACAGTGAAATGGGGTTCTCACCTTTCATAGGACGGCTTTGATAATTCCATATATAATTGTGGGCCCTACATACCATAGGATAGGTCCATTCGTACATAAGTGCATGTCCATTGAATCATGCCCAGTCACCCTAGTATACAAATATATAGAGACCATATGTGTGAGAACTTCAGAGACCATGTGTGCCCTCATGACACACCATAATAATTTAGTGAGGAATACGCCAACCCAAATGTTTTTGTATCCAATCAACAGTCTGAGATGCACTGACACAATTCATCATTGAGTTTTATATTTTCCAGACTTTGAATCTCTAACCTATTGGCAGATTGTACTCAGAAACTGTTGGCTGAATATGGTATGACAGGCCTAAGTCAATTCTGTACGACGGCACATGTGATTCCAAACAGGGCCTAAAAGTCCAAGCGACAATACAATGCATAGACAAAATTCAATACCGAATTACAATGTTGGAAAAAGCTTGAAGGGTAGATCTTCACCTTTCAAATTTGAATTCCTAGATTCTGAGTGCTCAAATCTGGATGTGCTTCAATTAAGGTAGCTTCTACAACTGAAAACTAGGATTTTATTAGAAAGTCAAATCCCTACAATTTGAATTCCAAATTTAGCTTTCAATCACTACAATTTAACTCAAGTTAGAGTTTGATTAAGGAATTTTCACTCACTTAGCTAAGTACTCGGCAATTCGGTCTCGAACTCGGGCCCACACGGATGATCTAACACGGCTACACCACACTGCCCATACATACAGCTAGGCAACTTCTAATCAACATGCACACACCGAATAGGGTATACATGATATGCATGCACCGATTGAAAGGCATGCGACATGAACACGCTAATTGAAGGCCTTACAATGTTCATGCACTAGTGGATTCAAGTCGTCATCCCTCACATGCCATGATTTACTCTCCTTGGCTTGGAATTGGAAGTGGAGAAGAAAACGAAGGGTTGACGGGCATATAACGACCTGGAGAGGTAATTCACTCCTGGTTATCTCGATCTTCCTCTCTCTCACACTCCCCTCTCTCCCCCTCACATTCTCTCTCGGGCTTGAGAAATGAAGAAAATGTGGCGACTGGGCTTTTATGGCCCCAGATAAAATATTGGTGGTTCACAAGTGTACAACGTTATAATGTTTGTTGGTCGAATTGATAGGGGATGTCGGTCGAACGGATAGAAATTGATAACTCTGTCGGTCGAACCGACGGAGCACTTATTTCACAGGTTTTTCAATTTACACAGTTGGTGTAACGCTCAATTTTTTTCCTTAAATAAAATTTAATTTAAAATTTTTAAATTGAATTTTAAGTGGGAGAGAGATCCGCCGATCACATCTTTTCTCTCTTTATCCAAAATCTCCCTCGTATCTCATAGTCTCTCAACGAACCATCTCTCTTAAAGAGGGAGAGTGTGAGAACGAGAGTCCTACCAGGACTTAAAGAACCAAAGAAAAAAATTCGTAGAAAAAATGAAAGAAAAAGTGGAAGAGAGGTTTTTGAAATTCGTCTATTCAGATTGGTATAACAATTTTTTCTTTGTTTGCTTTCTGTCGTAGTTTAATTTGGCATTGATCTATACATTAGCCGGATTGGATCAATCAAACATCAATTGTGTGTCTCACTCATCCATGTGGAAAGGTATACTGATGTGCATGGCTTGATGGCTGATGTGCAGAAGGTGAAATTTTTCCATGATGAACAACGATCAATATGATTTGTACAGTTCACGAGTTTTCTCAGATTCAATTATGCAATAATTTTAAGAATCAGACTTATTTGACACCTCAATGGGCCATATTGATCATATATTTAATAATGTTCTTCCTTAATTTAAGAAAATGAAATTAATATCGAAAGAATAATTCTCTATGCAAGCTACAACTTGGCGTAGAGAATTATATGACATAATCTGAAATATGTATTTAAATCTCCATCATTCATTAAATTCTTAAGAATAAAATTAATTTAAATTCTAAATTCCAGACTGATCAGACCATTAGATGGGTCATATAGATATGAAGAAATGGTAGATAATGAATCATATGTTGATTTATTATGTGGAACCATTGGATGGTTGAGATCTAACTCGATCTGGACCGACTATCAAAATCTGAACATCATATGATGATGACATCCAGATTTGATGATCGATTTGACCATCTAGTGGGCCACATTGACCAATCAATGTTATCATTAGAAATTATAATAAATTAATGTATGGATGATCTGATCAAGATAATCATTAGTTATCCCTTGAAATTGATCAAGTGATAATTAATGGTTCTGGCATAAAATTTCATAATATTACAGAATGCCACCCGAACTTTAAAAAAAAAAAAAGAAGTAATTTTCAGGATTGTTTTTGAAAACAACCTGAGTCGGTAAAAATTCTAGGGGGCTAATTATAACAACACCTTAATTTTGCAATATTGTTCCTAATTTATGAATTCATTTAAATAAGGTAACTTGTTATTTAAATGGATCTAAATCGAAATCGATTAAAGGTAGGCCCTACCATGTGATCTAGTTAGATTCGAAAATAATTTTTATTTATGTGATTTTAGGGAATTTTAATTCAAATCAACCATTGGTTTACGAAATCATTTCTACCACATCAAAATGAGTGATTTCAATGTGTTTCCTCTCCATTGAGTTAAAATAGATAGATTATTTAATATGTTGTATACTTACCCTGATATAGTTGGCATGTACTTTACTTGATTTGAATGAACGTGTGATTTCTGTATTAATATAGTAATAATGATATAATCTGATTTACTGTGTTAATGCAACTTATATGTTGAATTACTAATTAGACATGAATTAAATGATATATTGATATTACTGAATAGTATGGGACTGTACTGATTCAAATATGAAAATCAGAATGATTTATACAATGCATGATTTACGACTACTTGATATGCTTGTGCATATATCATTTGCATGCACATTACGTGCTGAATTCCTAGGAAACCTCCTGGAAACCTCCTCGGATGGTATACCTGATATAATTGTTACCAAAAGATCACTATAATAATGGAAGCCTACGCACGGAGTAGATGCTGGCCTTGCTTATGCCTAGGACCTAAGGGACATGTGACCCTACTTGACAGAGGAAGAAGTTGTTGCCCTAGACCAGCCATAATTATCATTTTAATTATATTTGATATTTCTGGATTATTAATTATTTCTTCTAAGTCTGTCAGATAAGAGTTATTTTATTGCATAAGACCCTGAATGGGAGAGTCCTTAACTATGTTAATAACTAATGATTGGAATTGATTGTCGATTTCTTATTCATGAGATGTAGCTGAGTATGAATGAAACTTAGATCTATGGTAGTACTACTAGTTAGGTGAATTTGTGTAAGCATATCTAATAGTTTAAGTACACTTAGTGTACAAGTCATGATGTAGATCTCAGGTCCCAAGTATATGCCAAGTACTCGAAATATGGGTTGTGACAGTTGGTCAGACTAATATGTCTGTAGATCAAACTAACAGATCATCATCTCATCTCATAAATGAGATTTTCACTATTTTAATGCCATGAGATTCTAACCTATGTGTTTTATTGGTTAACCGCTTGAATTGAACACTTAATTTAGTGCATTTTAGTGTGGATTTCATATGACCAAACAATTGGAATTTATTGGACCACGAATCAGATGATCCGTGTCCCGCAGGTGTCGTTATATAGTTTGATCTATTAACACATAAGGTTTAATTAAATTGTGGATTTTCAGGTTTAAGTTTTGGCTCATAATCCCTAGGTCTTTGAGTTTACCAGCATGTAAGCATGTGTGATTGTATATTTTAATTGACTTTTTTCTAGTAACACCCAGGAACATCCAATACCCGATTATTGGAGAGTCCTTTTATTTTTTTTAAAAAAAGCTAACTTTCAAACTCACACTAAGTTAAGACATTGCGATATCCTTAGTGGTGATTCATGTGAATACTGACATATTAGTCAGTTCTTTACGTTGTCAATAACCGATTCGTTAATTAGTATAAGGCATCCAGAAACCCCAATTTTTTTTAAAAAAAATTAATATCTTAATCCTTTAAAGTAAAAGACTACATGCGAGTGTGGGCGATAAAGGGTGCTTGACCCCTTTCCTCACCATCATCGAGGTCCTTACCTAGAATCTCTGATTCTAAACCTTATCTAGGAGTAGGGGAGTACACGAACCGAGCTAGCTTGGTTAGCTCGCTTGACTTGACTCGAAAAAGCTCGATTCGACTCGGTTCAAAGCTGAGTTCGAGTCGAGTCGAGCTGATTTTTTGAGCTCGAAAATGAGTTCGAGTAGGCCCCAGCTTGACTCGACTTGGATCGAATCCAGCTCGAATCGAACTCGGATTGAATCTGTTTGGTGACTCAGTTACTTTTCTATTGATGTTGCTCACCAACTGTTTGATAAAATGACTCAACGAGATGTGGCTGGTGGCAAGGAAGGTTTGGCCGGTGGCAAGCACGGTATGTACATTAAACAAATGCTTTTTTTTTTTTTTTTTTTGGTTTCTATGTTACTTAGAAGGTGTTTGATAAAACACCTGTAAAACCATTGCCTCTATTTGTAAAATAGTAGGTTTTTTAAGTTGTAGTTCAGGTGTTTGTGGAAATTCCTCAATGGGGAACTCAGCTCGATCTTGGCTCAAACTCGGCCCGAGCTGGCCCGAATTGCTAACCGAATCGAGCCGAGATGGCCAGTCAGGCTCGACGACTGAGCCCAGTCGAGTTCGAGCTAAGGTCAGCCAGTGTTCGAGCCGAGTCGAGCTGAGGCCAGCTCGACTTAGTTTGACTCGTTGTACACTCCTATCTAGGAGTCATATTAAGTTAGAGAGTTTTTGAGTTCTCAACTCAAGATGATTTTATAAATTTAGTCGACCGTATATTATAAGCTTTTATTGGCTAGCAACGATCAAATCATTTACACATACCTTTTAAGTCTACTCCATATCTATCAAGTCCAAGTTAGCAAAGAGCAAGAGGTGCATTACCAGACACACCAAGCGTGCAGAGACGGTGCCCATAGGATCATACCGTAAAATATATAGGGAAACAGATGGACAAACTGGACATAAGACATACACAGGGTGAACCCCACAATTAGGGATCCACTTGGTGGATCCTCGCAAAACGGCAGTGGATTGTGTACTTAGTAGCTCAGTACGCTATAACATACTAAGTAAAATCCATGGGGCTACCATGATGTGTGCCTTATCCATGCGCCCATCCATTTTACTAACTCGTTTTAGGGATTGATCCCAAACTTGAAGCATATCCAAAGCTCAAGTGGACCACACCACAGGAACAGTGTGAATTGAATGGCTACTTAGTGAAAATTGAATGGCGGATAAAGAAGTTTTGGATCAAGTTATATTTGTGATTTCCCTTTCTCCATGTTTGTGTGACCTTACGAAAGTTTCAACAGTGTGGACCTTGGGAAAGTCACGGCGACCTCAGAAGTTTTGGATCAAGTTATATTTGTGTTTTTCCTTATCCAGGTCTGCATAATCTTATGAAAGTTTCAACAGTGTAGGCCTTAAGAAAGTTTTAATTCCTGTGGTGTGGTCCACTTTTGCTTTGGATATGCTTTAAATTTGGGATCATTTCCTAAAGTGAACTGATAAAACGGTTGGATGGCATGTATAAGACACACACATCATGGTGGGCCCACAAATTTTACTCCTTATGCAATCGCTCACTATGTCACTGACAATTCACTTGGTCTTAGAGTAGGCTAGTTCGCTAATCCAATGGCCTAAAAAACTCTTCTTTTGTTGGAAGTGGATTGTGTGTGGGGGTGTCAATGGGCCGAGCTCAACATGAAAAATTAGATTTTTGAATAGTCTTCACCTTATAGTCCAGCCCGAAACAGTTCAAAATCCGGGCTGAGACCTACCCCAGGCCCCGACGGTTGACAACCCTAATTGCCTGGTGTGCCCTACCTCGGCCGTTGCATGGTAAAGTTTCATAAGCCCCACTATAATGTATGTGTTATATCCACATAATTTATCTATTTTTCAAGATCACTCTAGGAAAGGAGCCCAAAATTGATGTAGATCCAAACCTCAAGTGGACTACTATAGAGAAAATAGTGGGGACAATGACTACCACAGTTGAAACCCTCCTAAGGTCTACAGTGATTTTTATTTACCTTTCAACCGGTTAATAACGTCACATAGACATGGACGAAGGGAAAACACAAATATCAGTTGATCCAAAACTTATGTAGCCCTATGAAATTTTCAATGGTAGGCATTCAATCCCAACTGTTTCTATGGTGTGGCCTACTTGAGGCTTGAATCTACCTTATTTTTTCGCCCATGCCCTAAAATAACCTGGAAAAATGGATGGAAGATGTGGAAATAACATATGCATTATAGCGGGACCCACAAAACTTTGCCACGTCAACTCACCAAGGAGGTTGGTGGTGTGGGGTACACTACGCAATCCGCTTCCTTGATTATTTGGACACGGTTTGGCTAATGACACTGCCACCAGCCAGGTGGCTAGCAGTGGGTGCTATGTGGACCCCACTACGAAGTATGTGTTTTTTCCACGCTGTCCATCAATTTTGAAAGATAATTTTAGGTCATACAGACTTGGGTGAAGGAAAAAATATATATCAGCTTGATCCAAAACTTTTGTGCTGCGATAAGTCTTTAATGATGAGCGTTCAATCAACTAAGTGCAGTTTACTTGAGGTTTGGATCAACCTCATTTTTAAGATCATACCATAAAATGACATGGAAGAATGGTTGAACGGCATGGATGAAACACATACATCATGGTGGGCCAATAGAGCACCGACTACTAACCACTAGCTAGTGGCAGGGTCAGTGGCCGATCAGATTCCCAATTATTTCTTTTCCCAAGGGACTACACGCTGCCAAACGGATGTGCTACTCCCCCTGCCACTAGCTCGGTGGCTAGTGGTCGGTGCTACGCGGACCTCGTATGTCTTTTAACCATGCCGTTCCATTTTTAAAGATCATTTTAGGGCTTGACCCAAAAAATGAGAGGTATATAAATCTTAGATGGACCACACTACAGGAAAACCATAGTGATTGGATATCCACCAGTAAAATCTTCCCAAGGACCAATGTACTGTTTATTTGACATCCAATCGGTTAATTATGTCATAAAGACCTAGATGAATGGAAAAAACAAAGAACAGCTTGATCCAAAACTTTCATGGCCCCCAGAATGTTTTTAATGGTCGATGTTCAATCAACACTGTTTCCTTTAATGTGGTCCACTTGATATGGGGAAATATCTTATTGTTTACATCATACCATAAAATGATCTAGAAAAATAGATAGACGGCATGGATGAAACACATACATCATGGCTGGGCCCACAGAGCACCGACCATTAGCCAATTGGCTAGTTGCAAGGGGAGTAGCAGTCCATTCTCGTAGATTAATATCTCGAGCGCGACTTGGCGGCGACCCCTAACCGGCAATGTGGGTGGGACCCTGACAGTAGGGCCCACATCGATGTACTCATCGTATATCCATACCGTCCATCGGTATTTCCATATTATTTTCAGATACGGTTCTGAAAATGAACGAGATAAAAATTTCAGGTGGAACACACCATAGGAAAGATTGGTTATTGACTAATAAAAACCTTTTGTGAGCCACCGAAGTTACCTTTTGTGTGCGTGTGTAAAAAAAAAAAAAGAAAAAAAAAAGAAGCTAAAAAGTAGATATTTGTTATTTTTCTGTCATCCAGATCTGTGCTACTTTATCAACAGCTTGGATGGTCAATAAACATTACGTGGATTCTGGGAAGTTTTTAACGATGGCTTTAAATGAAGACTGTCTTTTATAATGTGGTCCACCTAAAAGTTTTATCTTCTTTATTTTTCGAATAATTTCCTAAAATAATCTGCAAAAACAGATGGACGGCGTGGATATACAATTTATACATCGAGGTGGGACCTACAGTCATGGTCGCACCCACCTCGTTGGTTCCTGGGTCGCATCCAAGTCGCGGTCGATTGCCCTACCCACGAGAGAGACTCAGTGATTGGTCAGTATCGACTGTACTATCAAACGGTAACGTCTCTTGGGTAACGGTATGATAGAGCGGGACCTTTTGTCCATACACGTGGCATGGAATATGGTGAATCTGGACCGTACATCTAGTTTTAATTACCATAGATGGCCATTGTTGACGTCACTAAATTTTATGAGCTCCACCATAATGCATTTGCTATATCCATACCGTTAATTCATTTTTCAATATCATTTTAAGATATGGACGAAAAATTTAGGTAGATCCAAATCTTAAGTGGACCACACCATGGAAAGCCACGGAAGATTGAACACTTACCATTGAAAACTTTTTGAGGCTACGTAAGTTTTGGATGAAGATCATATTTGTGTTTTCTCTTCATTCCGGTCTGTGTGACCTTATAAACGGCTTGTATTGCAAATAAACATAAGCATGTGACTTATAAAGGTTTCAAATGGTGGGTGTCTTTGTCCTCGCTGCTTTCTGTGGTGTGGCCCACTTGAGTTTTGGATCTGCCTTATTTTTTGTACCATAATGTAAAATGATCTCCAAAAATGTATGAACGGTGTGGATATAGCACATACATCATGTCGAGCTCATATAACTTGGTGACGTCAACACACAACCCACGTCGGTGGTCCGTAGCACACCATGCAATCCGCTTCTAGTTTTCCTGACGTCCACGAAAATGTGATCCAAGTAACAGGCCAAACGTTTGATGGCTCAGGTGTCATAACGTGGCAGGCTGGCGGTTGTACCTTATCATTTCTCATCTTTAATAGAACCGCGATTCAACAAGGGCCCTTATTTGCGAGAAGCGGAACACGTGTAAAGATCCGGGTCATTCATCAGGTGGGGCATACGTGCCAAAAAATTCCAACCATCCAAAATCAACGAACGTGTGTGGCTCACTGGATGAGTGTACTACCTTATTTTTCGTGCATGTCATGTTCTCGGGGCGCACTACCCGATAAATGGTCCTTATCTCTGACACGTGTGGTTCCTGGCCGGATATCAAACACGTGTCCCGCGTCCTCCCGCGAGGTGCCCTTCGTTGAATCAACATCTTCTGTAATACGGGGTTAACCTCCCAACGACGGTCCCCCGCATATCAAGCCAGCCCTCGGCTCTCTAACCTGCGCTTTGTGCGCAGCATAACCCTCCCCGTAAATTACGAAAGTGCGATGTAGATGGTGTGCCGCTTGCGCACCCTGCGCATCCTGGCAACACCCATCAGCACTCTCGCAAGTCGCAAGCTTGTAAATGAAAAGAAAAAAACAGAAAAAAAGAAGAGAGAGAATCCTATAAAATCCCTCTATCAGATTCCCGCTGAAGGAAAAAAAGAAAAAAAAAACATTTCACTTCCATCTGCTCTCTCTATCTGTCGCCGGCCATGGAATCTCGATCGAGAAGCGTCTCCAGCTGCAGATTTCTTCTCATTTCTATCTTACAGGTAAGCAAGAGATCGATCTCATCTCAATCCCCCACCCCTCCCTCTCTCTCTCTCTCTCTCTCTCTCTCTCTCTCCTGCAAGATTTCTCTCAGTTTTGAAATCTCACTTGATTGATCTGTATCTGTTTCAGATATATTCGTTCTTTCTAATTCTTGTTACAATTTCAATTTCAGATGATGATGAATCCGATTTCTGATTAGGGTTTATCGTTCCTTAATGTTGTTTTGGTCATTTAGGATGAATTCTGATGGTTATGATTACTGTTTGTCCGAAACATCGTTCCATAGAATTCGAATTGTGTCAGATTATGTTTAGCCTTAAAATCAAGAAAATCAGTGGTTTCTTTGATTTTCGCTTTTGTTTGGATTTCGTCTTACTGTGGATAAAATGAGATTGTATACGGAGTTCAGTAGCTAAGACAATATAATAAGGTAGCCTTCTGTTCATTATGCTTTTGACCATACTGACCCAGCTAATTTGCATCTTGCTTCCCAAAGATGCTTCGATTCGAGAATCCTGATCGTTTGATTGTTGAAAATCTCAAGAAAAACTTGGTTTTATTTTTATTATTATTGATTGATTTTTCGCTTTTGTTTGGACTTTGTCTTAGTGTGGAAAATGCTAGATCCTATACAGAGTTCAGAAGCCAAGACAATATAATAAGGTTACTCACCTTCAGTTCATTATGCTGTTGATTACACAGATACAGCTAATTTGCATTTTACTCCCAAACGATGCTTTAATTGAAGAAACTCTGACTGTATGGCCATTGGAAAACTCAAGAGAATCGTGATTTCTTTGATTATTATTATTATTATTATTTTGTTTTTGTTTTTTTTTTTTTTTTTTTTTTTGTTTTTTGTCTTTGTTTTAGTTGGGAAAATGCAAGATCCTACACATCATTCAGAAGTCAAGGACAATATAATAAGGTTTACTTGCCTTCTGTTCATTATGCTTTTGATCACCCAGATACAGCTAATTGCATTTTACATCCAAAAGATGCTTTCACTAGAGCATGGTCTAAAATTGGTGTATTGGGTATCATATTGTTCACCACCAATGCAGTCATGTATAGCTGTATCAGGCTATTTTGGGCCAATATGGACTGATACAGCCATATCATACATGGTTGATATGGGAATGTCTTGGGCGATGCGCAGTTTTGGAGAATCCTTTAAACCTTGGGTTGGAGAATCCTGAGTGTTTGATAGTTGAGAGCTTCTCCTGCTAAATGTGAACTGTGGCTCATTTTCTGTCAGCTGTCTATTTGCAGGCCTTTCCTTAAGTGGCTATCATAGTCCTTGATTTTTGGGCTATGCATGCCAAATCAACTGTTCTGATCATCATTGCATGTGCCATATGTACAGTGGAGATGCTCTGGATGCTACTCCATGGAGTTCTTAATAAGAGTAGCATTGCACTTCCTTTAATTTTTGGGAGTGATTAGAATATTTTGATTTTTGGACTGAATGGCCCTACTGTCACATGATTCCAAAGCTGGTAGCGTCATTAGGTTTAGGATGATTAGGAGAGATTAAGGTGGTGTTTTTAGGACCAGTGGGTTTGGGGAACTGAAAAAGAAGAAGAAGAAGAAGAAGCAGAGATCTGGGCATTAAGAGGACTGGGAATTTTTGAAGCATCTTCTTCTCTGCTGGTTACAGTGGAAGGAGGCTTAAACGATGCTATTATTTGGTTCATCTTAAAATCTGGAAACATAGAAATGTTTTTATTTTTTTATTTTATTTTATTTTATTTACTATAGATGAGATTAGAGACTTAGTACTTGGCATTAACGTTTCAATTAGACACACACATACAAGAAAAAAAGAGAGCATGTTTCCTTTAGTCATATTTTGAGGGAGGCTATTGTGATAGTCTACGCACTATCGAAACAGTGTTGGATGTGATCCACTTGATGTATTCGACCACCGTTTCCTTTACGTGGATGTAACATTCATACTCTATATTACTTTAACGTAGTTGTTTATGAGTAAAAACGATCATACTAAGGAGATAATCAAAACAGCTAATGTGCTCTTGGCCTCATAAAAATGCGCATTGGAGATTGATTCTGGGTGATGGTTGAATTGGGATTGTGTTTGTGCAAAGTTCCAAACATTGGATCTGAGTTTCTCCAGCAGATCTGTGTAATGTATAAAGAGATATGCTGGGAAATCTGAGCTTTTATATCTGAAGTTGTACTTGAGCCAGATGTGCTTTTAGATTTGGAACCAGGTTCATGCCGGATCTTGAACTTGATCTGTGCAAATTTGTTTCTTTTCTTTAGCTGGAAAAAGCTGCGATCCTTGGATCCTTCACAAAACTGGACCGACCAAGTTGGATACTCGGGTACTTTGGATAAGGGTAAGGATGAAGGATCCCCTGTGAACACTGTGAGCATGGTCTTTGCTAAATACGCCCCTTAGTTTCATCATAACCTCTCTATCAGGCTACTTGAGTTCCCAATGCTGGGCTTGTAAGCACAGTTCTAAACATCGGTTCGGAGTAAGACTTAATTGGAGGCCAAAACTTATACTACTCATCCTGGCTTGCTCTGATTCGGTTGGAATCACTCTGACTTTCTCTCGTTTTGAAGTTCGACTCACCTGGTTGCTTCTTTAATTCACCAGAATACTGAGTCAACTTGGCTTTGGACAATATTTCAAACCATGCATGTGAGCCACCACCTTGGACTTTCTTATTTGTAATTTTGTATGTATTTTTTCCTCCAAAAAGCAAATTTAGCACATTTCACTAATGCTGGGACAACTGGACAAGTCTATGATGATGATGGCGGTGGCGGCGGCGATGATTTCACATTAGTCACAATGTTGTGATTGAGCTAGCTAACTCAATCTAATTAAATATTATTTATTAGTTTATAACACAACTCATTTCAAATGCTGAGCTATGGGTTGTGTGTGATGTCCCAATGATGATGCCTATGAAGCACAGCTATTATAAAATTGATTGCCTAATTATTAGGTTTGTCGATTTGCTCCCTTGAGAAAGTTTCTATGTTCTCTGCTGGCAGTTCTGTTATTGTTGTTTCTCCTATATATTCTATGTACATTAAAAGGTTTGCTCATGCTATGCTTGTTGTATAATGGTATTTTTCTGACCCTTTACAAGTCATTCATATTTCTGTAGGTCATGTTATTTATATCTGTGGTGGGAGCAGACACGTCAGAGGCAGGTTCCCATATAAAGTCTGATACTCCAGCAATGTAAGATCACTTAACATGGAGCATGCCACCATGCCCACATATATTGATTGAAGGAAAAGATTTTTGTGAAGACCAATGAAATATATGTTTATGATTATCTATATAATTCCTAACTTCATGTCAAATCACCATATTGGTAAATAGTTGGCTTTTGTCACAACTTGAGTCACAAGCTCATGCAATCTAATGCTGATACACAATCTGACTCACGTATATTTAACTTTGTATTTGTACTTTAAACTTTTTTGGTTTACATGTCAAAACCATGGTTCATAGTATCTTCCAAGAGTTGGATTTTTATCTGCACAGTTGTGCTGGACTTGCTTGGAACTGGGATGATATGTCTTGAGAATTGTCACGATTTGAACTTCTGTACTTTGGCAAATTTTGATGCTTTTTCTGTATTTACTTTTCCTTTTTCTGTAATTTCTGATCTTTATATTCTCTATTATTTAAATGATTTCGATGCCGGACCCATTGAAATTGGGTTGGTTTGAGCACTGTGATCTGGCTTGGTTCCTGATGATGGGTGCTGAGATGGATATTTTGAACCAAGGTCCAGACTCTTTTTTTAGTTACTTTGATAGGATAACTTGATTTAGTTTGCGTTAGTTGGTGTAAGGAAATATGAATCATGCTTGTGACACATGTTGTAGATAATCCCTTGTTATGTTTTTATTTCCCTTTCTTTTACTGATTCCTATCAATGATCGCTCAGCCAATGTAGTATTGCTATTAGGATTTTTAACTTCCCCGAGCTTTAGGAGACTAATTTTCCTTTCATTTCCATTATATCATTCCTCGTCGTTTGTATGACATTCGTAGCTTGAACATGCTAGTTTATACATAGACACACCCACACACATAACAGTACACATCTGTGTATTTCTGCATGTATCTGTTGACATGCTGTTTTCATTCAATAGCCTGTGTAATTTGCTGTGCATTTTACTTTTCCAGCCAAAGCAATTCTGGAGGATATCGACGCCTGTCTGGTTGTGAGAAATGTGGTGATGGGAAGGTTTAACTCAGTTCATGCCTTTTTTCTTTCTATACTAGCATTTGCCTTTGAATTTTATTTTTTATTTTTTATTTTTCACTCCTTTCGGTTTCATATATTGCTGAGTGCACAATCAGGACCAAATAAAAATTATGCATTTTGAAATATAATTGCTTAACTTAAACTAATGTGCAAATTAAACTAAGTAAAGCAATTTAACACTAAGGCTTCCAAGCCATTAGTGGGTTCAATCACACAGACTATAAAGGATGTGACAATTAAGCAACTAGTTTATAAACATGATAATGCACATGTGTGTGTGAGATGTGCTACCTAAAAACTCTTAGTATTCATTTAATTATGATACATATAATTAAATATTCACCACGTAAGCATAATTAAACAAGTGCTCAAATTCAATCCAAAACACAAGCATATATAGTGGTTCAATTTCCCTATTCCACTCTCGGCGGACCCACTCAACCCACAAGTGTATCGGATTTCACTATCGGAGGTTTTGAATCAGGTTCACTTCTAACTTTTATAATCCTACACAAGGACCGACTCGCTTAGAAACTTGCGTGGTTTTCTATAGGCTCACCACGAACCTCAGTCCTAGTCCAAGGATTTACGTTTACTGTCGACGGAGGCTCCCATGGAGATTAACATGTACACACCCGTGTTCGGTGGATTTGGCTCTACACAAGAGGTTAGGTTTTACATAAGAACCTATTCGAATTTGAGTCACAAACTCTTACCCTGAATCCTACACAAGGAAAGAGAGTATTGACTCACTCAATAACACTTGTCGAATTGAGACCCGTTGATGCACCGTCTTGGGTTGCTTGATCGATGTTCTCCCGTGCTTCAATCAACTCCCATTTACTCCCCCGATCACGATGCCAATGCTTTACCAAGGCTTCAGATCCAATATCATCCACCTTGCATGTAGTGCTCCTTTGAGGTGATCAAGGTGATGGAATGTTGGGCAGAATATCCTACAACTAATGGAAAGTTGAAATTCCTAGGGGATTTTACTATATGGACACTCTAGAGGTTGATAAACACTAAGATTTGTGAATAGAAATGGTGTTTAAATTCTAGAGAAGGCTTAAGATCATGGTCTTCTTGTAGAAGAGTATATAATGCTCATTAGAGTGAATAATCATTAAGAAGAGAGCAAGGATTTCATTGGGATAGAGCCTATGAGGTTTTGTAGAGCTTGTGATGCAGTAGGATATCTGAAATGCCAAAATCCACCATTTCCACACAGATCCGATTGCTAGATTTATAGGAAAAATGCTCTAACGGATCTATAACAACTAGTCTTTGGTCTCATCGAATTAGCCTATGGAAAAACTACAAATGTTGCTGGGCAAATTTTGGTACCTTTGGTTGGACTGAACATGACCTTCGATCGCACCAAATCCAGCCGAAGGTCTTTCTGGTTGGAGCCGAAATGCACTATTTTTCAAGAAGGCTTGCTGACCCTTTTTTGGTCATTTTTGGTTAGACCGAATTCACAGTTCAGTGGCACCGAGTCTAGCTGGAGGTTTGTTCGGCTATAGCGAAATTAGGATGAAATTCAGGGCTGTGCTTGCTGTCCTGTTCTGACCAATTTCGGTGGGACTGAAGGGGTGTTCGGAGGAATCGAAGGTTGCTGAATTTGTGCAGTTATTATAACAACTCGAGACCGCTAAAGCCAATCTAAGGGTGATCAATTTAGGCTCCCATGGCGTGAGGGATGATCGATAGAATATTTACCTATTAAGGTTAAGATCATCTAGAGGTTTAGGTTGTTTTGAGTTAAGGGTTAGGGTCACCAAGGCACCTCATACACTTGTTCTTTTGCTTCTCGATGCTTTAACTTCACTTGTGTCTTCGGTCTTCAGCTTCCAAGGGCTCAACCGATTACATGACACATGGACTCACGTGATTGACAAATAGGGTGCACAAATCAGTGTACTAACACTTTCCACTATCCTTTTGGATATTTCACCAAAGGCATCTTGTGGAGTTTGTGAAAAGTTGGGGTGTTGGTCCCTTCAAGGAAAGGGGAAGTATCCTTTGTTGAGTATCACCCCTGGGGAATATGGGAAGAGCAAAATAATCACATTTTCAACAATGTGATGGAGTTGATCCGGAAGACTCTGAAGATAAAAGTGCTAATTGATAAAGTGCGCTCTTATAATGCTCGAGTTTCGTTGGGTTCATGATATTTGCTTTTATGTGGATCTCATTGCAAATTCTGAATCGAGGAGGTCCAAAGATGTCTTGAGGTGGATGAACCCTCATAATTGTTGGAGTGGAGGTTTTGATGGTTCTTGTATGGGTAATTGGGCCCTTTTGGTGTGGGAGGAATTCTTCGTCAGGATAATAGCCAAGTTTGAATGTTTTTCTTTGGCCTCAACTAATGGTTGGTGGAATTTGAATTTTGATGGTTCTCTGGTAACCCTGGCCCTTTTGGCATGGGAGGAATCCTTTGCCATGATGATGGTCAAGCTTGCATGTCTCTCTCCAAACATGCTTAGTTGGGGGATACATTGCAAGTGGAGGCTATGGGCCTAAGGCCCTTTTGGGGAAGGGTTAGGGATGTTTAAGATTTTTTGGGGGGACCGCTTGTTGTTGAAGGATACTCTAGGAATGTCATTTTTGTGCTCCTGGGACCATTTGGAACCATGGTCTAGTCTTCATCTTTGATGAGATTCGCTGATATCCATGTCAATGGTGAACGGTTTGTTTACCCATGCAAAGAGATGGGCTAACAAGTTGGTCAATAGGTTGGTCAAAATAGAATATTATTACCCAACCTTTTTATTGGGATTTCTTTTCCTATTTCTTGGTGCTTCGTTTCACCTTAAATAAAAAATTTGCTCTCTCCCCCTCTCCCTCTCTTTAATGAAGAAGAAGAAGAAATTATATCAAATGGTCAATTGGTCATTCGAAGAAGAAATTATATCAAATGGACGTGTGAAGACACAAACTGGCAACATCTAAGAACTAATATTGTGCATGCAGACTTCCATCATCAATTCTTTGAGCAATTATATCAAATGGACATGTGAAGACAAACTGGCAACATGTAAACCAATATTAGAAGTGTGGGTTGGTAAACCAATATTGGATATGTGAAGACACAAACTGGCAACATGTAGACCAATATTACCAAGTACAATTATATCAAATGACATGTGAAGATATGAAATGGCAACATGTAAGCCAATATTACCAATTATGGTTGGTAATATACAAATGAACAAATCAGAGAGTTAGCCTGTACATACTTCCTGACACGGATGTTTGAACTGGCAAAAGGTACAAATTTTGTTTAGATGAGTATCAAATGATTATTCACCTATGAATAGTGCATCTAGAAACTTAAAATGGACTTAATATTTTAAAAAGATATTGTTTCATTGTTTGTGTGATACAAATGAAATAATTCTTTGAACTTCCCTCCTCAACTCTACATATTTCTTGACACAGATGTTTGAACTGGCAACAGATACAAATTTTGTTTAGACAGGTATCAGGTGATTAACATCTACTAAGTAGATGTGGTTGTGTGCAGATACTGCCTTTGTCTTAGTCATCATTACTGGATCTTGGATGAATGAGGACAAAATATGACAAGGGTGCCTCAGTTGGAAAATTAACATCCACTGAATCAGAACAATATATTTTCTTCAAGAAAGCAGATATCGTCATAATGCAGTAACCATCTTTATCTTTATGCAGGACATTGACATCATTGTGACTTACACGGATGTTTCTGGTGACATTCGAATAGCTAACATCAAATCAAAGGACTTGTCCCCTTCCTGGGTCTGGGAGGATCCGAACAATAAGAACCATGACTGGAGAAATGACAGTCAGGTGCCCCCTCCCTCTCTATCTTGCTGTTGAATTTGGTATGAATCATCAGAAATACATGTCCAATTATTTAAGGTTGTTGCAGTGTCAGAAAATAGGAATGCCATATGTTTCATGTGAAGCACCGGAAAACTTCTCTTCATATTAGGATTTCATGTAATAGATTTTGACTTCCTGGCTGTTTTGTTCGTTTCCTTCAATTTTACTCTCTCTCTCTCTCTCTCTCTCTCTCTCTAACTGGTGGCTATGGTTCGGTTGCATTTAGATCAAGAAGTTGTGATTAATTCGTGATCTATTTTCGTTATTTAGGACACAATCTTACATTTTCTTCATCTCCCACTGTCTGTCAGGGGAGAGAAAAGCCATTTCATGAGATGGATGGATTGGAAGAGAGCAATAGGACTTATACTGATGAACATAGTGAAGGAGCAGTTCAATATAAACGAGACACACAACTTAGTCCAGTAAAGATAAAGCGTCGGGTAAGAAATGCCAAATTCTTCTACTCCCATTCTCTCCATTTTTGTGGCATGACGTGTTACAATTTCTCATCTTGCAGAAAATGCGACAGAAAAGAAGAGAAGAGCGAACTGCAGAACTAATCCGACAGAACCCACAGACAGAAAACCGGATGCAAGAAGCAGCCGTCGAACGCACAAAGCAGTTTAACAACACTGTCAGGGGGAAATACAGCATATGGAGAAGAGAGTACAGCAACCGGCACTCTGATTCAATTTTGAAACTTATGCGGGATCAGATCATAATGGCCAAAGCATATGGGAGCATTGCTCGGTCCAAAAATGAGAATTATCTGTACAACTCTCTGAAGAAACACATCAGAGAAAGTCAAAGGGCTATTGGAGAAGCAAATTCAGATGTTGAATTGCAGCCGGGGTATTTCTCTCATCTTTTCCCACCAGTTTTACCACATTCTGCATTCATAGTACTCACGCTAGAAATCTCTCTAATTACAGTGCGTTTGAACGAGTGAAAGAAATGGGTAATGCTTTATCAATGGCAAAAGACAAGTTATATGACTGCGCTCTAGTTGCTAGGAAGTTACGGGCCATGCTTCAGACAACCGAAGAGAGTATTACTGCACTGAAGAAGCAAAGCGCATTCTTGATTCAACTCGCAGCGAAGACACTCCCCAAGTCCATACACTGCCTCTCTCTACAGCTCACAACAGATTACTTACTGCAGGATCATGGTAGCAGAGAGGTTCTGGATGCAGACAAGATTGAGGACCCCGCTCTCCACCATTATGCCATATTCTCGGATAACGTGCTTGCCACATCTGTGGTTGTTAATTCCACTACGCAACATGCACGGGAACCTGAGAAGCATGTCTTCCATATTGTCACAGATAGGCTGAATGTTGCAGCTATGAAGATGTGGTTTCTTGTCAATGCTCCTGCAGATGTAACGATCGAAGTTAAGAACATTGATGATTTCAAGTGGCTCAATTCTTCATATTGTTCTGTTCTCCGCCAGCTTGAATCTGCACGGATAAAAGAATACTACTTCAAGGCAAATCACCCGTCCACCCTCTCTGCCGGGGATGAGAATCTCAAATATAGGAACCCAAAGTACCTGTCTATGCTGAACCATTTGAGATTCTACCTACCTGAGGTGTACCCTAAGCTCGACAAGATACTGTTTTTGGATGATGATATCGTAGTTCAGAAGGATCTGACACCTCTTTGGTCCATCGATCTTCAAGGGATGGTGAATGGGGCAGTAGAGACCTGTAAAGAAAGCTTCCATCGGTTTGATAAATATCTCAACTTCTCGAACCCATTGATATCTCAGAATTTTGATCCAAATGCTTGTGGATGGGCGTTTGGAATGAATATGTTTGACCTCAAGGAGTGGAAGAAACGGAACATGACTGGAGTCTATCATCGGTGGCAAGATATGGTAAGGAACTTTTTCTTTCTTTTTCTCTGCAAGCTCTTTCCCCATTTTCTGGGAAAATGGAACCTGAGCATACTGCACAAATTTCCTGATTTGGTTCCTTGTACTCAAACCGGACACATGGTAAAATAGTCGATAATGCAGATTGTTCATTAAGTGGTCCCATCATGAATGGATCACTTGATTGGTGGACGTTCCCTGTTTGAAGCATACTGTTTCCAATTATCATTTCGATCATGGCTGATTTGTTTTGGATGGTTAAAATCATCTGATCAGTTAGATTCTAGTAGGGTGGGACCCACCCAATGAACAATCTAGAATCTGGGTTATGGACCTTTGTGCCACTTGTGCATTATTTATGTATTTTGTGGGAGCAGAGGGAGCAACACTGATTAATGGTGTCCCAAATAGATAACGTCTTTTTGCTCTTTACACTGTTTTGCCATGTAGCACCAGTGGCCGAAGCGTGCTGCTTTTCTTGTTGTCCCACATGCCAATGCTTCTTTTCCTTGGAGACCTACATGTTGGTGTCTGCACCAGGATGAGGTGTTTGTCTGTCATGAGCTAGGATCCTTTGGCCTATCAGGATGCCTGAGCATGGATTGCAGGGGATATGCCTAAAAAGACATGAATACAAAGGATTGTTCTACCATATATTATGAAATGATTTACTGCACATCCAGCTCTCGTTCCATATATGGATACAACAACATGCAACACAAGCAGACAATGAACTCTCTTTTTCCGGTTATTTATTTATTTTTAGAGCATGAACTTGAAGGAAATAGATGGCTCTTTTCCATGTTGGCTCTGATGATGACTTGCTTGGATGAGAGTTTCTGAATCCTAAGTTTTGGGTCTCCACTTCCTCGAGAAAATATGTTTGGAGATCTCTGTCAGGGACTCCTCGTCAAGTGTCTGCCTCAAGAAACCGATTAGAGCATCTTGCAGGATTTTTATAGTTCCTTAGCAGCTGCTTCACTCACCGCCAGTGTCTTCTTAGCAACATCTCTCCTTTCTCTTCCCCAGTCCATAGAAGCCAAGGCCTCAGCTCAGGGCATTTACGAAGTTCATACCATGTGTTTCTGGATTGTTAGCCTGCTGGAGTCTTATTGCTCTTGATTCAGTCCCATCTATTACTCTTCCCTGATGATGATTACTGCCCATCATCAGGCAAGAGTGCTCTGCACTGCGCAACTCCTTTGCAATTCAACATGGATGATTCTGCCCCTAAACCCACCTCGTTGAGATGGTTGATAGCTCTCTGGGCTTCCCACTCCCATTTGAATCTAATAAAATAAAACCAGATGTCTGCCAGATATTTTGTCCCTTGGTAAGAAGGTATCAATCACCTCCCCAAATGGTTTGAAGCATCCGGTCAATTCTTCTTTTTCGTTGTTCAAAGGAAGCTTGATAGGAGAGGGTGACCAGATCCTTCTTTGGATGCCTTTCAAGTTCAAGAGCTCTCCTGCAGTCCACCTTCGTGGAATTGTTCTTCTTCTGATAGCACAATGCTCGATTTGTCCAGTAGTTGACACATCTGGGCAAAAGAGTAATGGCCTTGGTGTAAGCATCAATGGCAGCTCCAAATCGATCTTTCTCGAAGGTGTTGCTGTCTTGATTCAGAAGTTCTGCTTGCTTGGCTGTGATTGGCACCACTGGTGCCATCCCCCTCCCTCCTTCCCTCTGAGATCTCAGAAAAGTAGAATAAAATCAGAGGGATTTTATTTATATTTATATTTTCCAGTCACCTTAGACATCTGTCGATTTTCTGAAAGTCAAATCTGACACCTTCCACCTATGTCGGCACCAATAAATGCGTCATTCTCTTAGCAAAATGAAGTATTCACAATGTGTTTTTTTTTTTTTTTGGTTATGCAGAATGAGGAGCGGACCCTTTGGAAGCTCGGGTCGCTGCCGCCTGGTTTGATAACATTTTACAACCTGACCTACCCGCTGGAACGAAGCTGGCATGTGTTGGGGCTTGGTTATGACCCTGCTCTCAACCAAACTGAGATCAAGAATGCGGCTGTCATTCACTACAACGGGAACTACAAGCCGTGGCTAGATCTGGCCATCACCAAATACAAGGCATACTGGTCCAAGTTTGTCATGTTAGATAATCCTTACCTTCAACTCTGCAACATTAACGAGTGGACTCTTCAGCCTTAACAGACAACAAAAGGGCGAGCAACCTGTGTGACTGACTATTCTTTCTTTTTTACATCCATTCATTCTTTTCCTGCTAATGCTAGTCCTCTCTGTATAGCCAAATGGCAGTCAAAGAGTACTTTTAATGCCAATACTGGGAAAGCAATTCATTCTGTGAGATATGTTCCATTCATGCTGATATAAAGAAGAAAAAGAAAAAAGAAATTACAAGTTGTAGTGATGAATGCTTGTCACTTGTTGAGATCTTTTTGCTATCTTCGATTCCAAACCTTTTGTTGATTTCACAGATGCGCTTCCTTAAACTCCCGAATTGGAATCTGATGATCAGAGAGTCTGCGATGAAAATGCAGTGGGAAGAAGTCCTTTCTCACTGCTATGAAATGAGAAGGGCAGGAGTCGTTATCGCCGATCCTTCTTTGCTCCCTCCGATCCTTAAAGCCTGCACGAAGCTTCAGTCAAAGAAGCACGGCGTCTCTGTCCACACAGCTGTAATCAAGAAAGGGTTTCAATTGTGTACTTCTGTTGCCAATTCCATCTTGGATTTTTACATCAAGTGCGTGGAAGTTGAGTCTGCTTTGAATGCTTTTCATTGCATGGGAATCAAAGACTCTGTTTCGTGGAATGTGATGATTCATGGGTGCCTTAATCATGGTTTGACCGTGGAAGGGCTGAACTTGTATGCGCAAGCGAGGCTGGCAGGCTTTGTACCCAACGTCTCCACTTTGATTCTTGTAGTTCAGGCTTGCTGGAGTCTTGGAGCCATGCAGGTAGGTTTTTGCATCCATGGTCTCATAATCCGAAGCGGGTTTCTATCTGTTGTTTCAGTTCAGAATTCTTTGTTGAGTATGTATGTAAAATTATGTGACATGGAATCTGCACGGAGGCTGTTTGATGAGATGTCTGAGAGAGATGTGATCTCTTGGAGTGTGATGATCAGTGCATGTGCACAGAGTGGGGAAGCTCGTGTTGCGTTGTGGTTGTTTCAGGAGATGTGTTCTGTAGGTGTTGTTCCAGATGGGCACACTGCGGTGAGCATTCTTGGTGCTTGCACTGCTCTAGGGGACATTGGTAGAGGGAGAGTAATCCATGGCTATGTGATTCATCGTGGTTTCGAATTTGATTTGCATGTGGGGAATGCCCTAGTTGATATGTATTCAAAGTGCACAGACGTTGGGTCTGCATATGAAGTCTTTGATGCCATGCCGCAAAGGAATACTGTTTCGTGGAATTCTATTTTATCTGGATTGGTCCATAATGAGCAGTATCCAGAGGCATTGAAACTGTTTGATTCAATGGAAAAGGTGGGAATTGCGTCAGACGGGGTGACTGTGGTGAATCTTCTTCAATTGTGTAAGAATGTTGGAGATGCAGTTGGATGCAAGTGCATCCATTCGGTTATAATTCGGAAAGGATTTGGGATGAATGAAACAGTGTTGAATTCCTTACTGGATGCGTATGCAAAGTGCCAACTAGTAGAGCTTGCTTGGAAGTTGTTCGAACGGATGGACAAAAGGAACATGATCTCGTGGACTGTGATAATTGGTGGCTTTGCCCGTTGTGGCAAGCCTGATGAAGCCATATCCCTATTTGAAGAGATGAAGCTGGCACAAGAGAAGCCCAATGCAGTTACAATGCTGAGCCTTATAGATGCGTGCTTGACTTTGGCAGATTTAAATACATCAAAATGGGCACATGGTTTGGTTATTAGAAATGGGATGGCGGATGAAGTGGTGGTCGGCACTGTGCTTTTGGAGATGTATGCTAAATGTGGGGATGTAGATGCCTCGAGAAGAGTGTTTGACGAAATGCCTGAGAGAAATGTAGTATCATGGAGCGCCATGATAGCCGCATATGGTATAAATGGTCATGCACGAGAAGCTCTTGCCTTGCTCCGTGAAATGAAATTTTATGGTGTGAAGCCGAACAAGATAACAATGCTTTCAGTGTTGTCAGCATGCAGCCATGGAGGGCTCCTTGAGGAGGGACGCTCTTGTTTTGAAGAAATGATCCGCGAGCATGGTTTTGATCCTGGTTCAGAGCATTACTCGTGCATGGTGGACATGTTAGGACGGGCTGGGGATCTCAACAACGCAATGGAAGTGATTGAGAAGATGCCCCAAGGCATTGAGGCCGGTGCTAGCTTGTGGGGTGCACTACTGAGTGCTTGCAGGAACCACAGGAACAGCGAGCTCGGGAGTGGAGCTGCATCCCATGTTCTTGAGCTAGAGCCATCAAGCTCGGCGGGTTATCTGATTGCATCGAGCATGTATGCCGCAGGTGGGTTGTGGAGGGATGCGGCGAGGATGAGATGGTTGGTCAAGGAGAAAGGGGTGAGGGTGGTGGCCGGTTACAGTTTGGTGCATGTTGATCAGAGGGCTCATAGGTTTGTGGCTGGAGATAGGGCCCACCCACAATCTGCAGAGATATATGCAATGGTTGAGCATTTGCACGGTTGTATGAGGGAAAGGAAAAATGATTCCTCCTACACTATCTAGGATTCTGCAAATTTGTTATTTTGTAACAACTTACTCGCAAGGCTTGATTAGATGAGAAACACTCTGGCAATTTCAATGACATAAAGAAGAGCTGATCTGTGGTATTCATGCTAAGTAGAGATCCTGACAATCCGTTAAATGGGGTCCACATCAAACGTGGCCTTGCCAAAATCTCTCTCCTCTCTCTCTCTCTCTCTCTCTCTCTCTCTCTCTCTCTCTCTCATAGACGACTAGTCGTACCCATGTTGGCCTCGCATAGTGCGTGTATTCATCCAAACCGTTCAGCCTGGTCACTCCACGGTGAAAATGGGACACCCCAAAAATCAGGCTGATCGAACCATCAGGGATTTTGGGTGGTTGTCCATGGTCTTGTTTTCCATGATGATAGGATGGGCTGATTTTTGCGCATCCAATATTTATGGTGGAAGCTGATGTAGGGGTTAGAAGCCATCTACGTAACTGTGGGGCCCACATGCAGGCAAAACGAAACTCCTCTAGACAGGGGTATTATTTCTTGTCACTTGGTACAGATTCGGGTCGGCAGAGGGGTGGGGGCTTGCAATATTTGAAAAGAGAGGGTAGGTGTTTACAAATATCTCCATCAATGTAAGTTGGATAAACAGGCTCGTTATAAATGAAGTGGGTATGCATCACAGTTTGATGAACGGCCCATCCTACACTACATCTGATCATGGCTCACATTGCTTCCGCTTACCAATTCTGATCATTTGACAAAGATCTTCCAAACGAGAGGGGGACGGTCGAGGTTGAACTAACAAAAATCTATAATCTATTGGTTAGTGTAACACGTCAATGGGCTGGATCAGGGCCAATGAAATTCAATTTTTGAATAGGTCCAGCCCGTTAGTGGCCGTAGATGGTAGCAGTTGGGCAATTTGCCAATTGACACTCCTGCTTAACATGTCGTGGGCCCCACCATGATCTGTGTTATATCCAAACCTTCCATCCATTTGGAGAGATCATTTTAGAGCATGAGCCCAAAAAATGTGGCAGATCCAAAGCTCAAGTAGACCGCACCACATAAAGCAGTGGGGGTTTGAACGCCTACCATTGAAAACTTCTTGGGGGGCCACGGAAGCTTTGGATCAAGATGATATTTGTGTTTTCCCTTCATCCAAACCTTATAAACAGGTTGGATGTCAAATAAACATCATGGTGGGCCCTTTGAAGGTTTCAACGGTGGGGGTCACTGTCCCCGCTGCTTTCTGTGGTCTGATCCGCTTGAGCTTTGTATCTGCCTCATTTTTGGGCTCATCCACTAAAATGATCTCTCCTACTGGATGGACGGTGTGGATATAACACATGCATTATGGTGGGTCCACAGAACTTGGTGACATCAACACACCACCAAGGTCGGTGATGTGTGCCACACCACGCAATCCGCTTCCGGTCGAGGTGCAGAACTATGAACATGTGGGATCCTATAGTTCTCTACTTAGCGGATTGGTCTGATGGGCTGCAATGATTTATCGCCCATCTATTTTTATTCCTCCGATGAAGGGTTAGGATCATCCATTCGGGGATTTTTTATGCGCCATCACCAACTGTGTGGGCCCATCAGACCAACGGTTCAGATCACTGAATCAAGGGCCCTGAGTGCAGAATTTAGACCATTGCTGCATTTCCTCCTTAACCGTCTACTTTCAGCCCACAAATCGAAAGGTCAGAATTATCCTATAGGGGAGATTTTTAGGGCCATGATCCATCCATGGTCTGGACCAACATACCAACGGTTTGGATCAATGGACGATCCCACCTATCCTGGGTGTAAGAACTTAGAATTCTTCCATATAATATTCAAATATGAAATAATAAATGATGTGGGCAAAAAGGGCAAAAAGGGAGGCGACAAACCTAAGTAAAATCATCAAAGGTGTGCGGAAAAAATAAGGCAAAAAAGTTTGAAAAATTACAGCTAAATGCATTGTATTAGTGTCCATGACAGCGATTTTCCTTGACCTGATCCATATGATGACAATGTATTTGGACGACTGATAATGACACCAATGTCAGTGTGTCCCACCAACCTTTCGCTTTCGCTGAAAAATAAAAATAAAAAATGAAGATTTTATCTTCATCAATCATGCATTGACATGGATCTGTTGAAGATGATATTGGATGTGCTTAAGGCCATATGATCTTTGTAGCGTCACTATCGTCACCAATCTCTACCGGCCCATCAAGGAGACGTGGCTCACATTGTGATGGAGACTTCACCGCTTGCGTATCAGATTGGAACAATGGTAGTGGTTGGAGTGGTCCCTGTAAGGCTGTGTTTGGATGCACAAACGAATTGAATTGTGAAAGTCTATGTTAATCAAGAAGGTATGACAAAAGCTAGTGATGGTTTCTACAATTCAAGACAAGGAAATGAAGATGGTGTCATTAATGCCGCATGACTTTAGACAATTGTTCACATATGAGGCTTGTCATAGTAGAAGAGTGTAGAGAAATGAGAATTTTAAAAGGCTATCACATATGCCATTTTAAAAAGATGGACTGCATAGTGGATTATATGGTTTTTGAACTGTTGGCTTTATGTGATCACACAGAGAAGTATGTGACCGCATAAGTTATGCTTATGCGATTATGCCATTGCATACTTATGTAACGGCATGATGTCCCAACCATAGCACCGTTCATCGATAGGGGTTTTTAAGCTAGCTACTATAAGTAGCACGCAGTGTACTAGTGGATAGGAAAAGCAGATTGAGATTTTAATGATAGAACATGTTCAATGCCTCGCCCTTGTTTCCTTCGCCTAATATTGCAAATGAAGGAAATCTTATCAATGAAGAGGAGGCATAAGCATCGCCTCTCGATCCAATCCATCTTATAGAGATCTAAAGTCTTTAGATTTCTGACCATTGGGACTTAATTTTATTTTATTTTTTCTTCCATTTCTCCACTTTGCCCACCCCCGCATTTTCCTTACTCTATTGCTCTCTTATTATTATTATTATTTTTTTCTCTCACACTAATACAAATGTACAATCTCTCTCTCTCTCTCTCTCTCTCTCTCTCTCTCTCTCTCTCTCTCTCTCTCTATAATATTCTAATACTCTCAGTCTCACTTTAGATCTCTTTACTCTCTTACTCTTCACCTCCCATTCTATCCAAGACTTAACTTTACAAGGCTCAAGTAGAAGGTTTTGACTTTACGTTTCAAGAATTAAGGGATTCATTTTTATTTATTTTTTTCAAGTTACAAGGTTAGAATAACAAGGTTAGATGTCTCTCCTACAAGACTAGGAGGCTCTCTCCCTCCAAGAATACAAGGCTAGAAGGCTCCCTTTCAGATTTTTTTTTTTGAAAAAAAAGTTCAGGGAGCTGTGCGACCACATATGTGATATCCATCACATATGTGCACAGTCCCCATGGGTTGCACGGGATCGCTTATGCCACTTGACAACGTTGGTAGACAATACTCTGGGAGTCTACATTCTGATAGAATATTCTAGAGTTCTCTTACAAGTTCCGGAGCCAGCTACTTCAGCATGTTCTTTCCATTTGGTTTGGTGGTGAAACATGCATGTGTCTAGTGGGCTCTAGACCTTAATTATTCACAAATTAGGGTTAGCCCACGGTAATTGAGCCAAGGAGGGCTGGAATGTGAGTGGTGTTTGGTAAACATGTAGTCAATCTATCCATTGCCTCTGTTCTATTTCATGCAGTAAACTACTCAAACATGAGTGACCCTCCATGTCTCCTTTGCTTACTTCCAATCAGCTAAAAAAGAAATGGTCAACATCTGCTGGGCAGGCAATCACAAAACTTTTGCCAATCTACCATTTAAAAGCCAACACTAAATTGCTAAAAAGACACACTAAGATGACAACGGCAATGATGATGGATAGGATGCTCCTGTAAAGGGTGATCGATGCACAATGCTCTAATGATTTAGAGGATGGCCTGACCACCTGATGCTGTTATATTCAATGCCCACACCCCCACAGGTGCATGTCATCATTCCATCTTCACCCCCGCTCTAGAAACTAAGAAAAGAAGTACATCAAAAACAGTGTTCGTATGCACAAGTGAGTTGAATTCAGTTTAATATGGAGGAAGTGACAAAAACCGAAGATAGTTTTTGGCATTCACAATGAGGAAATAAACCTTTACATTCATCCAAGGCCTGTGAGTAAACTACGAGAATGCAAGGGAAAGTGAAATTGTGACATTCGCGGATGGTCAACTGACATCGGCGCTAGGGGAAGGAAGCCCCTTGTTTGTTTTGCTAGAGAAAAAGTGAAGGAAAGTACTTTACATTTTCTATAGTTTGGGTTGCAAATTTCAAATGGGAGTGTCACACAGAGGGAAACCTCCTTTGAAACCATTTGACTTTTTGAAAAAAAAAAAAAAGGAAGGGTTTTACTGCCTTGCCAAGGACAGCAAATGGGGATTTCCTTCTGTTTTTATGTAATCCAAACAGGGGAAATGTCAAATCAAAGGGAAATTGTTCGCTTTCCCTAGTTTACCTCCAATTCAAATGAGCGGAATGCAATTTGGAGCCCAGTCCCTCAATATGAATGCGTAAGAAGATAATCACACTATGGCATTTCTATTTCTGTTGATCAACTATGCAATTCAACTTGAAAGTGCATCCAAACACACCGGAAAGACAAAAATAGGAAGTGATTTTTCTCAACTCCAAGTTTCTGCACTAATTTCAACAGGTATGATAGCATGTGTAACAGTTGAAGTACAGCTTTACAAACTTACCAGTGCTCCCTTCTCAGTTATAGAGACGCGCAATGGCTATTCTTACAAGATCCAACTCTACCATCAAACCTTTACCATTCGCACCAGGAGTGAGAACTTCCACTGGCACAATACAATCTGGGTTTCAAGTCCTCTGCAAACGGGTTGAGGTTTAAATTTCCTAGCCCGTAGCTTATCCAACGGATTAAAATAAATAAATAAATAAAATCACAAGATTGTAACAACACGTACCAGAACCTCCATAAAGGAATTTATGTAGAATGATGGAAGCTTCCCAGCTCTTGCACCACTGATTTCATCATCCACACACCTCGATCTAAACGGCAGCAGTGCGGCGTCCGAAGAAGCCTAAAGCATAGAGGGATGGTAGTTGCGCGTTGCTTTCTCAAACACCTTACCGATCACTTACCGAACCAATATAACAAGAATACCACATTTGCAGGATCATTGGGATGGGATCCAATCTAACCAAACACCCCATCTCTCAAAGGCCGTGTATAAACGTTGTCTCTCTGATCTATAACAGCCATGATAAGTTGATAACAGACCCTATTGTATCAAGGTATTCAAAAATGGTTACTTAACAGCTGTAAACGGTGGGACCTGTTACGCGATACAGGGCACTAACGCCTAATTTGAAAAAAAAAACAAATGGCCCGTAACAGGAAGATACATTTTTTCCTTTAGGAAAAAAATTGCCAGTTACAGGGCTGTAACAGCTGCTATGGCCTGTATTATGGTTCATACGGCTGGCTGTTACTGTTACCAAATACATTGGTTGTAATCATGTCATGCTTTTATTTCAAGGCATCCTCAAGTACTGGTGTATATGCATTTCTTTCATCCGATAATCTCTAGTTGCAGGCTTTCTCATTACCCCTATGGAACTGACATGCCTCGCTTATGCCATCATGCTACATCCACAACACCCAAACAAGAATTCATGGAAGAAATACTCCGCTTCGACTGCAACCTACTGACTACTGTTAAACAACAATAGGCTTTCCATCAAAGTCAAGATGGCCCACGTTGGCCCAAAGAATTTCTGGTCTTTGGATGTGAGACATGGTGTATGGATAGTTTCATGGCATGAGCACCGGACGATCTATACACGTCTTTGCACTCATGTAGATCCGCGTCGCACGTCAACAGCACCCACTCGGAGTCATCGTCCAGGTACTTGAGATCCATCAGACTTGTATCATCTATACTAAATCGCTTTGCAATCTCTTGTTGTAGTTCTTGGAAGCCCCAAGAAGGATGCAATCTGAACCGTATGTTCTCTTCCCCAAATGCAACTTTCACCCTGAAAATACTGTCATCTCTAGATACATGGGCGGGCTTAGGCAAAGAAGATAGGCTTCCAAGAGAAGGATGCTCGCTGAGGGATTTGTGGCTATGGGACCGAGCAGGAGGTTTTTGTTCCTCTTTGCTTGAGTCATGCAACTCTGCCTCACTATAAGCTCTCTTCAGCATGCCGCTTTGGTTCTTGTGCAACTCTGCCACAGCATGTGAGTTCTGGTGGGCCACAGTGGAGCAAGAGAGGCTTGAGCTGGAGGTCTGACTGCACGAAGAAGATGGTGATTTTTTGCGAGCAGTTGAAGTGCCTAAGATGCCTCCGGCTTGTGTGGTTGAGGACTTCGAATGATGATTTGTCTGTTTCAATGTGGAAAACGTGCTGCTTCCTGATAGATTTTGAGAGGTCATATCAGAACCATAAGGTTTTGTGAAGTTTGGGTATAGTGAATCGATGTTGAAAACTCCCTCGGCACCTTGGACTGAGTCGATCACCACCTTTAGTTTCCTCAAGGAGTGGCCAACTTTCTTGATCTTTCGTGAAGGCCAGCGAGTGATGCCGTGTTGCCTGCATATCCTTTTCAAAGTGGTTGGGCACACTGCAATAGAGAAAAATGTGCAAGCAATCAGGCTCGAATCTCATTTTTAACATTCTAAGATCATGGATCTTGCATAGAGTAACGGATAGAGGTGCAACCATTGTCACGAAACCAGCATATAGAAACAAAAATCTTGTCTGATGCACATTTTCACACATGTCAAAATGGTAATCAAGAATTACAATGTATATCTAATTTAGGAGCTTGCTAAGCCCACATGTGGGTACAACTTGGCTAATGCACACACATTCATCACCACATGGCAGTGTGGCAGACATGTACAAAATCCAAGCCATTCATCAAAAGGGTATCACTGTACTTTTCCCACCACAAGAATCAGGTCAGCCCATTAGTCAAGTGGGCCAAAATTAACTGAAAAAATGTATGGTTGTAAGAAAATTGGCTGAAGAACCCATCCACTTATTTCTACATCATGGCAGACCGAGTGGACCACCTTTGTCTTGGGTAGTAAGATCTACGTGGTGAATCCTACATGATGGATGGCTCGGTATTGCACATGTGCCAGGCTTGCGTATATAATGATGTGTGCATTAGCTGAATTGTATATGCATGTGGGCTTAGAAAAACTCCTAATTTAGATTGTTACTTTGTTTTTATTGCGGGTTCGGATGCTCAATTGAATTGAGTTGCAACAGAGTAACTCTATAATGTGGAAGTGAACTAAGGGGGGCCGGCCACTTTCAGTTCATAGTTGTTAAGAGATAAATTGTGCTAAGCCATATATTTACAAGAATGCCACTACAATATCTATACAAGAATGCTACAATGGCACAACTCATCCGTCTACAATAACGAAGCCATATGGATAATTTTAAGTCCAACTTGTAACTCATGGAATTGTAAACGGGGGTTGCTTTTAATTGCGAATTAAAATGGTCCCACTTCCATCTTTGTTATTTCCTCTATATTTGATTGAATTATTGCAAACCAGTCGAGTTGTCTAGTTGACTATCCAAATGCAACCTAAATATTAGAAATATCATGTATAATTATTTATGCAATTATATTGTGTGTGAGATCACCGTAAGCAATTGGGGCCATCAGTAAAAGGAAATATATACGAAGCCAAATAACAACCATGAACAAGGTTTTGAAAGCAAATGGGGCCATTAGTAAAAGGAAATACATACGAAGCCAAATAAGAACCCTGAACAAGGTTTTTTTCTTTTTTCTTTAAAAATTTTTTAAGGTAACATAGTCTTGAACCCAAGACCTCGATATTGAAACATGCCCCATCAACCACTGAGCTATGGGCTATGGGCTATGGGCTTGAACCCCAACTATGAACAAGGTTAAAAAACACCATTTTCTAACCATAGACCAAACACAAGTGTTATGTTGATGATGCATCAGATGATAAACATGATACAGAAATCTAACTATAGAAGGTGTGCTTCTCTTCTCACTGCATACCACATTTGAAAAGCACCTGTCAAAGATGAACTATGGGAGATTATGTATAACACAAGCATCTTGGTTAAAAAATATTGGCAACAACACGACAATGAATGTGAAATGCCCCAGTAAGCCAAGCAATAATAATTTATTTTTATTTTTTTAAAGAATAGGTGTAGTACCATGAAAGTGTAAGCATGTCCTCTTATAACAGAAAATATAGAATTGCATAAAACGAGAATAGGAAAAAGTGAAGACCAATGCAACCTCGAAAAAATTATCCAAAGGAAGCTGGCATTTTTAAAAACCAGGCCTCATCTCCTATAGTGGCTAAATGGCACACACATGAATAGGTCACGTACACACGTGTACGTAGTGTTTTTAAAATAGCTTACGCTACATAGAGTAGCAGCTTAGCTTTTATGCTATGTAGCTCATGAAAATAGCTCGAGTTAGGTGTAACCTACGCTACATGCTATGTAGCTTACACTACATGCTTTGTAGCTTACACTACATGTTATTTTTTATTTTATGAAACATTAAAATTAATTAATGTTTTAATGATTTGTTACATCTTTCTATTTTAAATAAACACTAGTCAATATTTTCAATGATTTCTGATAAAATAATATAAGTACCATAATTAAATCAGTTTCTTTGCTACTTCTTTATTTTTATACTTAATCTTTGCCCTACTTTTCCCATTATTTTAAAATTTGTTTAGTTGCACCAAATATCATGAAATTTCATGATATGTGGTGCAACCAAGCACAACCTTAATTAAAAAATTAGTAGTAATATGTAGCTTGTGCTAAATACTATGTAGCTCACGTCTTGCGCTTCAGAGGGGTGAATGCCACGCTACAGGCTATTTGCTATTTAAAACATTGGTTTTGATTCATGAGGGAAGTTATGGTAATACGTTTAATGCTAGTATAAGTTTCATCACATGCATGGATGTGGATGGAAGTAGTAAGAAAAGACTTGATGACCTATGGTCTAACAGAAGGTCTGGACCTCTATAAAGTGGAATGGCAGAATGGGATTCTTGTAGCCAACCCCAATTAATTGGGATAAGGCTTAGAAGATATATAATCAGCATAAGGTCTTATATACTTTGCTAGAAATAATCTTTTTACAATCAATAGTTTCTACAATATTTTTTTTTTATTAAAAGAAGTTTAAAAGCTTCACTTTTTCCATCATCTTTTCACTATACAATCAGAATAGAATTATTATACAATATTACAATGTTATGCTATGTACAGTGAAAGCAATCCAGCTACATGTAAATGGAAGAAAAATCCAAGGCTGTGTTTGGATGCTCAAATACCAGTTTTTTTTTTTCTTTTTCACATGCACTCACACCCCCACACACACCCACGCACTCATGCCACAGTGGGATTTCACCACAATGGGTACTCGAACCCATGACCTCGTGTTGAAACTCTTGTGAGTCTACCACCAAGGCATGAGTAAGGACCCAATAATATGAGATGTTTCAGAATTCCTCTCATCTTCTCCTCTCTCCTCTCTCTCACCACGGCTCGAACCTGGGATCGTCTGAAGATGGCCTTTAACCTTTTTCCATGCGATCGAGATGAGCCGTGGTGGATGCACCACTCCACTCACAGTAAAGGACTAACCCCCAAATTGCAAGTACAACTTGAAAAGCATGAAATTCCAATCAGTGATTGGTCATAATTACAAATGAAAATGATCCATTCTGGTCATTTCTTTTCAGCTCGATTGAGCATCCAAATGCTCCCAAATTATAATGCTTGAGAGTTACCTCCAATACTCTTTGCAGCATCTTTCAGGCTCCCGGCAAAGTATTGCTGAAGAACTTGCAAGCTGATAGTCTTCTCTGTTTTTGTTCGTTTCTTTTCCCTTGCATTTCCAGAACTTTGACTGCGAGGTTTGCCAAAAGAAGAATCCCCACCACTGACATTATCCTTGGTCGAATCATGGCGGTGATCGCTATGAGCAGAGACATGAAATCCTTCTGGCTCCTGCTTTCCAAATTCCAACAGCAAGGAATTAGGAACCGCAGTGCATTCGCCCTTCCGTGGGGCCTGTGTGGAACTCGTAATCCATGATGATTCCTCCCCAGAAGCTACTACTGAAAGAGTAATTCCCTCCTTTTGTGTTCTGCCTCTATTTGATCTTTCATCTACAACAGGGAAAGATTCCACCAGTGTCGCAACGGAGGGTGTAATTTCACTGACTGGAAAAATGGTTTCCTGTTCAAGTTCCTTTTCTGTGACGACCCTTAAGCTCCGGCAAAGCTGTTGTATAATGACAGACAATGAGCTGAGCATCAACTTCTGTTCTTCACTACCCGTGCAATTCACAGGTAAGAACAACTCCAAGACATAGTCGACAAGACCAGTGTAAATACTCCGCAAACGAATCGCAACTGCAGCTCGCAACCCAAACATCCTAGCATAGTGAGACAGCGGGTATTCTGTCTTGCTGAAAGCGGTTATGTTGGTTGAGAAACATGGCTGATTCGACGTAAACGCTTTCCCCGCTACACCTTGGCCTCTGAACAAGTGGTGCTCGGAGCACGCCTCATGGAAACCCCAAATGCGAGGATCCGTCCTATAACAAGCAATGTCCCATGTTGAGACGCAGTTGGTGTAGTTTTCATCTGAGTGCCTGCAGCCTTCCTTGCCTTGTTGAATACATGGGACCCATGTCTGAGCTAACGGCAATCTATGCGTCTCGCAGACTGTCCTCAAAACCTCTAAAATCTCCGGCAACACAACTTGGTAAGAATTGCTGCCCACCTGACAGAAAGGAGTCCTATTCATTATTTAGAAAAAGAAAATGATGACATTATATGTTATGCTTTTGGAGCGACTATCAAATTACCTTTACATGGGGAATACTCAAGACTTCAGAAGTCCTAAGATTGACAGCCTGCAACCAAGCAATGGTTTTTTTTGCTTAGAGAAATAGGAAACGGAAGCTAATTTTGCATTTTATACTTCCATTTTTGGCGTATAACTTTGAGAAGCAATGCTGATGTTGGATACTTGAAGTGAAAGTAGCAGTCATTAAAAAAACCGACATTTTCTAAAAGATAATATCTTTCCCCTCTATTTAAATCCCAATATTCCATATTTCATACACCAATAGATATTAGATTTTAAGTTGTTAAAACAAAGAAGTAGTTCATCTGCATCAGCCATCCAACTGAAGGCTGTCTTTGGATGTCCTCAGAAAACTAATTTTGTAGAGAAATAAGAAGTCCATGTAATATTGGCATTTGGGTGGTCTCCTAAAAACTGATTTGGGTAGAATTGGAGCCAAATCAATGCAAGTCTGCCCCAAAACGCAATTTGGGCATAAAAGTGCCCATTTCACCACAAATCTCGAGAGCATCCAAACACACCCTAAGTGTTGACTTTCAGTAGATCATGCTTCATTGCTCTACATAATTACAGACGACTTGAAAACTCGGAAATATAACATTGAATTTTCCCAGAGAAAAGAAAACAATTCGAACCTGGAGGGCATTGCAGATGTTTTCAAGCTCGGAACGGTAGTTGACCTTTGTGGTAGTCATAATAACCTCCACAACACCCAAGCAAGACCGACTACTCTGCTCAAAAACAGGAAGTGCAAGAGTACCACGAACGTCGTATTGATGAGCATAACTGACACGCGGGTACTCGTCACTGCTAAAATACCGAACATCTGGTGTCCACTCGGGTAACTTCCCAAGAAAAACTCGGCCAGGCAAACCAACTGCCTCATTCGAATCCTCCTCGGCCGAGAAAAGGTAGTTGATTGAGACTGTCCGGTAATTCACAAGCCTCTGACAATTGGGATCGAGTGAGAAGGGTTGATCACAAGTAGTAAGAAATCTTCTGCCTCCTTTCCTCACCGGCACCCATATCTGAACAAGAACATCACCATCTCTTGTAGAATCCTTAATACATCTAAGCGCTTGTATCACTCTCTCTTTCACAGACGAAGAGGGACCAGGGTTCGCCCTCGGCTCAATCCACCACCTTCTACTCGCTTCGGTGGTTTGATTGATCATCTCAAATTCATCTAAATTCCTACTTTCCTCAGTTGGACAGGACTCTGATTGGGCCAAACACTCGCCACTTTTTATTGTGTTTCCGTTAAGAGATTCAAGTACGACAAGATCTTCTGTTTGGGTCTTGACCGAAGGTGGATTATCAGCAAAACTCAATCTTTCCTTGTCATCTCGATCAGCATTCTGTGGAGAGTGTGGATTGGAACTGCTGCTGTTAACATCAGATGAAGGGGAAAAACACGGAGAATCGAGAAGATCGGTGGAACCACACACATTTGGTTTAAAAAAATCAGAGCAATCGGTCATCTCTAACCAACATCCATCTAACAAGAGATCATCCATGGGATCGAAATCCATTGCAGCAGCATCCGGGAAAGCATTGCCCAACATGGAACCTTGCTGAGAAATATCATTTTCCATGATGGGCTTTTCTCAACACCACTCCAACAACCATAATTCGCTCCAACTGTAGAAATTCATGAGCAAAATACCCGAAAAATTAATAGAGAAGAAACGCCACAATTCTCTGCAGATATGCTTCCAAAATAGATTTCTTTATTGGGTTTTGAAAACTAAATCTTTCTGATTACAGAAACATCATCATAAAAGTCTTAGTAACTGAAATCATATACTACATTAAAAAAAAAAAAGAAAAAAAAAGGGGGAACTCACTCTATCGACATTTTTTACCTTTTTTTCCTTTTTTTTTTTTTTTTTTTTTTTTTTTTTTTTTTTTTTTTCTAAATATGGGTTTCTATCTCTCTTTCAGTATCCAAATCAATCCTATTTGCAGACAAAAGCAGGCACAAGATTACAGGATGGAAAAAGAAAAAGGGAGAAAAACAAAAAAGAAAAAAGAAAAAAAAGAACCATTTGCCAAACAGTCAAATCCATCACAGTAGTTGAGAATCATAATCCAAAATCTCAAAAAGAAAATCCACTTTCAACATATTCTCCCAACATGGTCTTCTCACCTTTGCTTGAATTTCAACCCCAAACATACTCATCAAAGTCTTTTAAAAATACCTATCACAAAATCCAATCCTTTTTTATTGTGAAAAGACTCCACAAACCCAGCCAAACACACACATAATAAACAAAGAGACAAACATCCTCCCTCCAAAACAAAAAAAGAAAAAGAAAAAAGAAGAAAAAGGAGAGGAATTGAACTCACTTTGTGATATTTCTCTTCATTTCTGACATGGGTTTTTCCTCTTTTCAACACCCAATTTCAGAAACAGATAACAGAAACACCACCAACCTGATATCTCCACCCACAAGTTTTTTTCTTCCCAAAATACCCCTTATAAGCAAAGGGAGAATCTATGCTGTGGGTCCCACATGTGCCTTGGGATTCCCAACCATCGCTAGTTCATGGCCAAAGTCAACTGTAGTGGGAGGCTTTCTATGTTGAAGGAGAATCCAAAGAACAGTTGTGAGGAATTCTGAAAGAAGATTTTGAGCGAGAGAAAGAGATAATAGTAGGGGCAAATTGGGAAGAGATTTTGTTGACTGACGAGGTAGGAACTGTTGCATTGTTAGATTCTCTCGCCGACATACATGCCGTGACCCTGATTCGCACCCCTTCCAAATATAGTAAGTTCTACTGTACACGTGGCACTCTAGGTGGGTACCACCGAAACCGTACAAACCGTCGTTCCCAATGTGGATGGGCCATGACGCGTGAATCACACGAATCGAACGGTGTCAAGCATCTGATCACAAGCTGTCAAATGGACGGCTGGAGAGAGAAATGGCGGTTGTGCGTGGATCGAGGAAGTAAGGACTGTGTTATTTTGAATTTAGCTTCTCAGTGGGGCCCACTACTTGGCCGGTTTGGTGGATATTTCAACTTAGCTCTCCTCAGGAAGAATGATAACATGCATGCACTGTCTTTCCCACTTGTGTCATACGTGTGGCACATCCTAGCCTTTAAAAATATAGGCAATACCATTAAGATTACAATCCGTGAGAATTGCTTGGATCAACTCATTAATTAGCCACGCCTGTACATTGAATCAGACCACTGATGGAAATTGCTACGGACGGTCCGATCTTCTCGATGATTGGGCTAGCCTGATAGTCAATGAATTTGATCTTCATAGTGGGGCCATCTTTTTCACCGGTCCGATTTTCACGCGGGCAACAAGAGGGACTAAAAATGGGGGCTGTACACAAAGGTTAATACACACTGCATCGTTACTTGCTATTGAGGCTAAGATCATACGTGTGAGAGTTGTGACTGTTTTTTCGAACTAGATACGTGGTACGGAAAATGATCGGATACCGAGCGGATTAGGTGTTATCCGCTAACAGGTTAGTAGGTATTTCCCGGACATTGGGGCCCACATTGATATATATTTTGTATATCCACACCGTCCATCAGTCTTTCCAGATTATTTTAGGGTATGACACAAAAAAAGAAGAAGATCTAAATCTCGGGTGAAGCACACCATAGGAACCAGTGGTCATTGATCGATCATCATTAAAAAGTTCCTAGGGCCCACTGTAATTTTTATTTTCCATCCAACCTGTTGATAAGGTCAAATAGAACAGGATGAAAGGAAAACATAAACATTAGCTTGATAAAAAATTTCAGTAGCCCCAAGAATTTTTTAATGGTTTGATTTCAATCCCCTTCTGTGTGGTCCACTTGAGATTTGACTATCCTTGATTTTTAGAACCATGCACTAAAATGATCTTCAAAAACATATTGACGGCGTGGATATACAACATGTATATCTAGGTAGGCATTACAATCCAGGAAACACCGACTAACACCTTATCCGTTCACCTCGTTTTCTGGCCGCTTTAGATTCCTGCCGCACGTGACTCCCAACTGGGCTTTAGACTTCATATTGGGACGGGCCGGGCCCATGCCATGTAGGGCTGTTAATGGGTTATGATTAGGGGTGTACACAAACCGAGCTAGCTCGGTTAGCTTGCTGGACTCGACTCGAAAAAGCTCGATTCGACTCGGTTTGAAGCTGAGTTCGAGTTGAGTTGAGCTGATTTATTGAGCTCAAAAACGAGTTCAAGCCGAGTTTGAGTAAGCCCGGCTCGACTTGACTCGGATTGAATCCCCTTCGAATCTAGCTCAAATTGAACTTCATAGATTACTTTGTCATTTATGTTGCTCACCAATTGTTTGATAAAATACCTCAATGAAATGTGACTAGTGGCAATGAAGGTTTGGCGGGTGGCAATGAAGGTATGTACATGAAACAAATACATTTTATTTTATTTTTAAAAAATTTTATGTTACTTAGAAAGTGTTTGAGAAAATAGCTGTAAAACCATTGCCCCTGTTTGTAAAACAGTGGAATTTTGAAGTTGCAGTTACAGTGTTCGTGGAAATGCCTTAATGGCGAACTCAGCTCGATCTTGGCTTGAACTCGGCCCAAGCTGTTGACTGAACCAAGCCAAGCTGGCCAGTCAGGCTCGAGGACCGAGCCGAGTTCAGGCTGAGGTCAACCATTGTTCGAGTCGGTTCAAGCTAAGGTCAGCCATTGTTCGAGTTGAGTCGAGCTGAGGCCAGCTCGACTCGGTTCGACTCGATGTACACCCCTAGTTATGATGGGCCATGTATCAGGACAATCTCAGTTTCAAGCCAACCCATTACAATATGTGTTCATTTAAATCTAGTAAATCCATCATGTGGCCACCATGCTCTTTTTGGCCACCAATCAGAAACTCAGGTGGGCCACAACACAGGGAACAATTGGTACGAAGACAAGGACCATTAGAAACTCAGGTGGGCCTGATCGTTTTTGGTATATGACATGCACCCCACCACAATGAGTGGACACCCAAAAAAATAATCAGATCATTCCGAAACACTGGTGGGCCACACCACATGATTTTAGTGGTGTTTAGCGTGACTTTACATCAGGGGGCCCACCTGAGTTTTAAATCCACCTGTTCCTTTCGGTGTCAAGTAGAATATAAGAGTGTGCAACATGATGGTTGATTGATGTCATATACACGTCATGGTGGGTCCCACGTTTAGAGTTGTAGGTTCAGTTTTGCCGCGTATAAGATCATATGTGTAGATATATATTCTATGCGGTCTACCTCATGGGAACTTCCCATGAGGTCGAGCTGTGTGGGGACCACCATAATATGTGTCGAACATCTATCCCATCAGTAAGATGCACCATTCCATGGCAGGCATCGGGCTTAAAAATCAAGTCAATCTATGACTTGTGTGGGCCACACCACATACAAAAGTTGAGAAGAGTTACCCTTCCATTAAAACATTCATAATCATTTTTTGTCCCCATCGAGATGGTTCACAAATTCAACACATCCATTATGTGTGTCCCACTTGGATGAGGGGTTAGCCAAGTTTCAGATGATCCAAATTTTAGGTGGGCCCCACCAAGTGATTTTATATGTTTTAGGCATGTTTTCACATAATTTTAGAAGGTATGGCCCATCTAAGCTCTGTATACAGATGATTTTTGGGATATCCCATAATTTAGAGGGAACCCATCAAAAGTATGATGTTGATGTTAGATACACATCATGGTGCGGCCCACATAGCTCAACCTTGCGGGAAGTTCCCATGAGGTAAACTTTGACCTCATAGTACCCTTTTATATATATATATATATATATATATTGGCCGATACGTCATATGATACGGCTAATCCCATACCATATCTAAAACCGCCCGTTCTTTTTTATTTATTTATTTATGAGAGGCCGGATCTAATATAAGAAATTTAGGACAAACTTAATGCACAAATCGACGTGTGAGGCCTACGGTGATGTTTTAATGACATCCAATCCATCCATCGTGTGGGCCCTCTCGATCCCAACTGACCCAAAACTTAGGACGGCAACGTTACATGGAATAGTTGTGGTGAGGATACCTAAAGTATACCTACAGTTACAAACCTTCCATTCTATATTCAGGCCTACCTTGTTTTGTATATACCATCTAATCCATTCACAAGATGCATCCATGTGCCACCGTGGCAAATGGCTGTGAGATCCTAGCTACCAATCAGGAGGTGGGTTTCCATTCTGTAGGTCGCCAGATCCAAGAACCGGATCAGATCTACTTATCAGGGAGATCAAGGTGGATGGTTTAAAATTTATTTGGTCAAGCTTTTAGAATCCATTATTTCTTTTGTAAATTCTGGCCCACCTGATAAGTGGACCGTCCTTTTTTTAATCTGCCAAGGCACCTAAACGGTTGGGACTAATGTGATGGAAGACTTGGATCTCATGCCTGTGGATCACCATCACACAATTATGCTAATCTAAGACATGTTGAAACGATTTGAACCGTCCATCACACGTGGCTCACCTTCCATCATCCATCCTTGTAAAATAAACACTTTGATTAGATGATTAGGATAATCTGATTAATGGGTTGGAGAATGGACGATCGAATTTATAATACATGGCCTGGATCTGCACGCGCGTGCTTTGTTGGCACATTTGCCGCAGATCATCCCAACTTGCGGTTACAATTGCTAAGGAGAAATTTGCGACTGTACGACCCATTTTTGGCCCATTTGCAAGATGAAGCCTGCCTCATTTTACCTTGCAAAAATAAGCCCCCAGCTGTACGGACACCTTCCTAAAGGTCGAAAATGCCTCTGCTTTTTCCTTCGAGCGGGAAGACGAGCGCTGACGCTCCTCGAACTCCGAGTTGTACGAACGGTTCAAAAGATATCAAAGTTACATGGCCCCACAGTTATGTATTTATTATATCCACAACGTTCATCCATATTTCGAGATCATTTCGGAGCATTATCTAAAAAAAAAAAAATCATATCCAAAGATCAACTGGACCACACCACAAAGAACAGCAGAAAATTGATTTTCAACGTTGAAACTTTTGTAGGGCCCACCATAACATTTATTTTCCATCCAATCTATTCATAGGGTCAAAAAGACCTGGATGAACAGGAAAAAAAATTTCATAATGATCCAAAACTTCCGTGACCCCTGAAAGGGTTTCAACGGTAGACGTTCAATCCTCCAAAGCCTTTTACAGTGTGGTCCACTTGATAGCTAAATCTGTCTTATTTTTCGTCTCAAGCCTTAATACGAGTTTTCCAAATAGATGGACGGTTTGGATATAACACATACCTCACAATAGGACCCACAAAAAGCGGTGGGGATTACAAAAGCAAAAATAAAAAAATAACAAATAAAAAATAAAAACCAGGAACTTATAGCTACGGATTATAACCGTAGTGAAATCCGTAGCCATGCCATTTCGTTATGTCCTTTCATACGTATGGAAGGTCTTTCTATTAATCGAAAAAGGTTCGGAACAGTCCGACGAGTTTGCCCAAAAGATCTTGCAATTTTCATATATATTAAAGTTTAGTGGATATATATCGAAGCTATAGCTATGGATTACAGCCGTAGCTATAACTGTAGCCCCTGAAAGTCAAAGCAAATTTTTTTTTTTTTTAATTTTTATTTTTTTTTTTTTTTTTTTTTTTTTTTTTTTTACATGGAGAAATTTATTCTACTTACAATTTTTCTAATACATATTTATATATATGCATATAAAATTTTTTTCCCTCTTTTTTTTTCATTTATTTCTTTATTCATTTAACAAGAATATCTTCTAAACCAAAATTAGTTACTTGACGTACCATATATGATTTTGGGGTAGGAGAAGCTACTTTAGCCAACTAACCTTGTTATTTTCTAAGATTCCATCAGGTCGATGGTCGAAAATCCATTTCATTCACTTAGCGGACAATTTCAATCAGTTTGCGGTCAATTTCATTCATTTTACGGTCCAATCGTTGCACTTCACGGTTATTTCCATGCATATCACGGTCATTTCCACCTATTCCATGTTGATTCATGGTCATTTTGGAGTATTTCACGGTCAATTCCCTTCATTTCACGGTCATTTCTATGCATTTCACGGTCAATTCGCTTCACTTCACGGTCATTTCCACGCATTTCACAGTCATTCCCGCCTATTCCGTGTTGATTCACGGTCATTTCGACGCATTTCACAGTAACGCCCCTTTACTTCACAGTCATTTCCGTGTACTTTGTGGTCCATTCGCCTCACTTCACGGTCATTTTCATGCAGATCACGGTCATTCCCTCCTATTTCGTGTTGATTCACGGTTATTTCGACGCATTTCACGGTCATGCCCCTTCACTTCACGGTCATTTCCGCGTATTTCACAGTCCAATCGCTACACTTCACTATGAAATGCATCGAAATGACCGTGAATCAACACGGAATAGGCGGGAATGACCCTGAAATGCATGGAAATGACCATGAAGTGAAGCAAATTGACCGTGAAATGCATGAAAATGACCATGAAATGAAGGGAATTGACCGTGAAATGCGTTGAAATGACTGTGAATCAACACGGAATAGGCGGGAATGACCGTGAAATGCATGGAAATAACCGTGAAGTGAAGCGAATTGACCGTGAAATGCATGGAAATGACCGTAAAGTGAAGGAAATTGACCGTGGAATGCGCCGAAATGACCGTAAATCAACACAAAATAGGCGGGAATGACCGTGAAATGCATGGAAATGACCGTGAAGTGAAGCGAATTGACCGTGAAATGCATGGAAATGACCGTAAAGTGAAGGAAATTGACCGTGGAATGCGCCGAAATGACCGTAAATCAACACGAAATAGGCGGGAATGACCGTGATTTCCATTCATATCACGGCCATATATCGAAATGTTGTCGATATTATCGATAATTCCTTTTAAAAAAGCATTTTATCTCTGGACATTTTCTGACCATTTTCGATAAATCGAAATATAGTCGATATATCGACACATGACATCGAGTTCAAGGCGATGTATCGTTCCGTTGTATTGATGACTTAGTTCGATAACATCGATTAGAGTTCGATGTTATCGACAACTTAAGCCCGATGTAATCGATTAGAGTTTGATAACATCGAAGCGTACTTTTTTTTTCTTTACAAAAATTCAGTGGATTCTGTTTTTATAATCGAGTGTCTTTCGATTGATATCGAGATTTCTTCCTTCGATTTATCGAAAGTATCTCGATATAATCGGAAAATTGTTTTAAAACATCATTTCGTCTCTGGACAGTTTTGGACTAATTTCGATATATCGTCTAACATTCAATATATCGAAATATAGCAAATGTCGATATATATTGTACTGTTCGATATATCGAAGGGTAATTTTTACTCTTTATTTTCTAAAGTTTTTTTTCTTTCTTTTTTAGGTTAGCTTGTTAGTACACACCCATGTCGGTACACACTCCATGTTATCCACCCCCACTATGGATCAATACGAAGACCTCAAATTGTGTAAATGAACATAAGTTCTTTAGAGACTTGTGGACCTTTTTCGATATATCTAATCCTACCTTGTCGCACTCTCTCATTCATTAACATCTCCTGCACCCCCATCTGTATGTAAACTGAGCTCCTTGCTAGGCAAATGGATGCCCACCTCCTCCACCTGGAATCCTTCACTAGAACATGATGGCGACCCTTTATCTTTAAATCGATGGAGTAACATACCCTCCAGTACATTAGCATTTCCTTCTGCCCCTTCACGAAAATCAAGACTCTTGATTGGTGGAATAACATACCCTCTAAATCAATATCGTCTCCTCCCCCTTCATGCAAATAGAGATTTTCAGTTGGAAGATGGTGGCCCACCTCCTCCACTAAATGATATTGAAAAATGACAATCGATGAGTTCCATCGTGCTTTTAAGATATCGAACAATCTCTGAATTAGGTAATTAACTGTGAATTGAATCAAATTGACCATGAAATGCATGGAAATGACCGTGAAGTGAAGGGAATTGACCGTGAAATGCATGGAAATGACCGTGAATCAACACGGAATTGTTTGGAATGACCGTGACATGCATGGAAATGACCGTGAAGTGAAGAGATTGGACAGTGAAATGCGCGAAAATGACCATGAAGCGACGAGGCATGACCTTGAAATGCACTGAAAAGACCGTGAATCAACACGGAATAGGCGGGAATGACTGTGATATGCATGGAAATGACTGTGAAGTGAAGCGATTGAACTGCGAAATGCGGGGAAATGACCGTGAAGTGACGGGGCATGACCGTGAAATGAGCCGAAATAATCGTGAATCAACACGGAATAGGCGGGAATGACCGTGATATGCATGGAAATGACCGTGAAGTGAAGCGATTGAACCGCAAAATGCGCGGAAATGACCGTGAAATGATGGGGCATGACCGTAAAATATGTCGAAATGACCGTGAATCAATACGAAAAAGGCGGGAATGACCGTGATATGCATGGAAATGACTGTGAAGTGAAGCGATTGGACCGCGAAATGTGCGGAAATGACTGTGAAGTGACGGGGCATGACCGTGAAATGTGCCGAAATGACCATAAATCAACACGGAATAGGCAGGAATGACCATGATATATATGGAAATGACCGTGAAGTGAGGTGATTGTCCGTGAAATGCGAGGAAATGACCGTGAAGTGAAGGGGCATGACCGTGAAATGTGTCGAAATGATCGTGAATCAACACGGAATAGGCGGGAATGATCGTGATATGCATGGAAATGACCATGAAGTGAAGCGATTGAACCGCGAAATGCACGAAAATAACCGTGAAGTGATGAGGCATGACCGTGAAATGCACCGAAATGACCGTGAATCAACACGGAAAGGCGGGAATGACCGTGATATGTATGGAAATTACTGTGAAGTGAAGCGATTGGACCGCGAAATGCGTGGAAATGACCGTGAAGTGACGGGGCATGACCGTGAAATGTGCCGAAATGACCATGAATCAACACGGAATAGGCGGGAATGACCGTGATATGTATAGAAATGACCGTGAAGTGAGGTGATTGGACCGTGAAATACGAGGAAATGACCGTGAAGTGAAGGGGCATGACCATGAAATGCGCCGAAATGACCGTGAATCAACACGGAATAGGCGAGAATGATCATGATATGCATGAAAATGATCATGAAGTGAGGCAATTGGACCGTGAAATGCGCGAAAATGACCGTGAAGTGAAGGGGCATGACCGTGAAATATGCCAAAATGACCGTGAATCAACACAGAATAGGCGGGAATGACCGTGATATGCATGGAAAGGACCGTGAAGTGTAGCGATTGGACTGCGAAATGCGCGGAAATGACTGTGAAGTGAAGGGGCATGACCGTGAAATGCGTCGAAATGACCATGAATCAACATGAAATAGGCGGGAATGACCGTGATATGCATGGAAATGACCGTGAAGTGAAGCGAATTGACCGTGAAATGCGCGGAAATGACCGTGAAATGCGTCGAAATGACCGTGAATCAACACGTAATAGGTGGGAATGACGATGATATGCATGAAAATTAGGTCATTCCCGCCTATTCCGTGTTGATTCACAGTCATTTCGGTGCATTTCACGGTCATGCCCCTTCACTTCACGGTCATTTTCGCGCATTTCACGGTCTAATCGTCTCACTTTACGGTCATTTCCATGGAAATCACGGTCATTCCCGCCTATTCCGTGTTGATTCATGGTCATTCCCTTCACTTCAAGTCATTTTCGCGCATTTCAAGGTCCAATCGCCTCACTTCACAGTCATTTCCATGCATGTCACGGTCATTCCCGCCTATTCCATGTTAATTCACGGTCATTTCGACCCATTTCACGGTCATACCCCTTCACTTCACAGTCATTTCCGCACATTTCACGGTCAATTCGCTTCACTTCACGATCATTCCCCTGCATTTCACGGTCATTTCCACCTATTCCGTGTTGATTCACGGTCATGCCCCTTCACTTCACGGTCATTTCCGCGCATTTCACGGTCCAATCACCTCACTTTACGGTCATTTCCATGCATATTACGGTCTATTCCTGCCTATTCCGTGTTGATTCACAGTCATTTTGCCGCATTTTACGGTCATGCCCCTTCACTTCACGGTCATTTTCACGCATTTTACAGTCCAATCGCCTCACTTCACGGTCATTTCCATGCATATCACAGTCATTCTCGCCTATTTCGTGTTGATTCACGGTCATTTCACGGTCATACCCCTTCACTTCACGGTCATTTCTGCACATTTTACGGTCCAATCGCTACACTTCACCGTGAAATGCGTCGAAATGACCGTAAATCAACACAGAATAGGTGGGAATGACCGTGAAATGCATGGAAATGACCGTGAGTGAAGTGAATTGATCGTGAAATGCATGAAATTGATCGCGAAGTAAATGAAATGAGCGAAATTGACCGCGAACTCATTGAAATTGACCGTGAAGTGAATGAAATGGATTTGACCATCGACCTGATGGAATCTTAAAAAATAAATAGGTTGGTTGGCTAAAGTAGCTTCTCCTACCCCAAAATCATATAGGGTACGTCAAGTAACTAATTTTGGTTTAGAAGATATTCTTGTTAAATGAAAAATAGAAAGAAATGAAAAAAAAAAAAGAGACAAAATGTTTTTTATATGCTTATATATACATATTTATATAAATATGTATTAGAGAAAATTGTAGGTAGAATGAAGTTCTCAGTGTAAAAAAATAAAAAAATAAAAAAAAAAAATTCATAGATTGGCACATACTACAGTTACGGCTACGGTTATAATCCGTAGCTAAAGGTTAAATACCTTTTTCGATTAATCGAAAAACATTCGATTAATCGAAATTGCAGGATTTTTGAGGCAAACTCACTGGACAGTTCTGGACCTTTTTCAATTAATCGAAAGACCTTCAATATATGTATATATCAAAAGACTTTCGATACATATAAAAAGACTTATCGGAATGGCAGGGGCGAGGGCTATGATTACGGTTATTAGCCATAGCTATAGAAAGCCCCGTAGCCATATGCTCCTGGTTTTTATTTATTTATTTATTTATTATTATTTTATTTTTTGCTGTCGTAATCCCACCGCTATTTGTGGGTCCTATTATGAGGTATGTGTTATATCCAAACCGTCCATCTTTTTGGCGAACTCGTATTAAGGCTTGAGACAAAAAAATAAGACAGATATAGCTATCAAGTGGACCACACTGTTAAAGGCTGTGGAGGATTGAACGTCTACCATTGAAACCCTTTTAGGGGTCACAGAAGTTTTGGATCATTATGAATTTTTTTTTCCTCTTCATCCAGGTCTTTGTGACCTTATGAATAGATTGGATGGAAAATAAATGTTATGGTGGGCCCTACAAAATTTTCAACGGTGAAAATCAATTTTCTGCTGCTCTTTGTGGTGTGGTCCAGTTGATCTCTGGATATGATTTTTTTTTTTTTTTGGATAATGCTCCGAAAAGATCTCAAAATATGGATGAACGTTGTGGATATAATAATGGACGAGAGTGTGGGGCCCATGTAACGTTGATCTCTTTTGAACCGTTCGTAGGAGTTCGAGGAGCGTCAACGCTGGTCTTCGAGCACCAGCCGATCCGCTTGGAGGAAAAAGCAGGGGCATTTTCGACCTTTGGCAAGGCGTCCGTACAGCCGGGGCTTATTCTCGCAAGGTAAAATGAGGTGGGCTTGGTCTCGCAAATGGGCCATAAATGGGTCGTACAGTCGCAAATTTCTCATTGCTCTGAGGTACATTTTGTTGATTTTTAATGATCCAGTGGGCTGAATATAAATATTACAACGCACAAAGCTGCATTTGGATTCTTTTGCATCCAAATCACAAATCTGGACCGTCCATTAGGTCCATTACACTCTTCAATGGCAACATAGAAAAATTCATACTGATTGAATGATATAGACCATCAAGTTAGTTTCTTCCAGAAATCGATGGACCAGATTGTTCATTAAAGACAGGTCCAGTCGGGGATATTCCAGACCATATGAATTCTGTAGTTTTTCCAAAGTAATGAAAGAACATTAGATTAGATCTAATGGACGGACCAGATAGGTGATTTGAATGAAAATAAGTCCAAATGCAACTATATGTATAGCAAGGTGTCCTACCTTGTTACTTTCTCCAGCCAAAAAAACAGTTGTATGATAAGATTCTGTCCGGCGATTGGCTGTCCAATCTTTTGGAATTTATTTGCCGTGTTTATGTGGGCCATGCTAGATTTCCATGACACTAACATAGATTTTCATGGCACTCTTCATAATAATAATAATACAAATGCTTTAATCTGATAATTAGAGATGCTCACACAGCTTTATTATTAGCGTGGGGCCTATTTTAGTATTTGTATGACATTAGAACCGTCCAACAAATTTACCATTATGAAAATTAGAAGCCCCAAAAATACACCTATCTGATCATTAGATGGGCCCCACATCAATGTGGCGGTTTTTGGAGGGTGTTATTTGTTTTTTTTATTTTTTTTTATTTTTTTATTTTTAAATTTCTATTTTTATTTTTTATGGTGTGGCCCACCTGGTAGTTAGATTTACCTTATTATTATTATTATTATTTAATGACATTCTATTTTTACAGTTGGGATACCTTATTGGCCTGGTTGGATGTTATCTGTCATGAAAACACCATGGCCCCATTACAACTAGCTAGTGGCATGCGTAGTATAAAAACAAGTGATTTTTATTATGCCCACACGCGTGTACAAGACATCCCTTCCATACGCCACTACACGTGTCTGGCATGAAAGGACAAGATCCAAGCCGTCCACCAGATAGGCATTACAATGTAGATAATCTTGCTAAAAAACGAAGCATATCTATTCTTCAACTGGGCCACAATGTCACAAACAGGAAGATGACCTCATAAAAAATTTCCAAGCTTACCATGATGAGCCCAACAAGTGAAATGGCCTGATTTTTATGCCGAAACATCTTAAAGGTGGGCCTCATCTTATGGATGGATTGGATCTTTGTATGCATAGGTCATGAAGGCATATGAGGTGTCGTGTAGATGGGCTACCTTGTACACGCATGCAGGCTTAGCAAATCTCGTACGTAAGTCGTCGTCTCGTGCGTCTTGTGCCATGTAAGTCGTTTTGTTTTGTTTTGTTTTTTGGTTCTTTGTTTTTTCCTAAAAAGTTGTGGTCTACCACTGTATTTTTTACTACGAGAAGAACTTTAATGTTCTGGTAGGGTGTCATGGATTGTACGTAGGTACTTAGATATTAGATGTGAATTAAACACCTGATATACAAGTAACTGGAACTAAGTTGTTGAAAATGTGGGACCAGTTTTAGATGTGTCATGAATCTAACATTACTCTTATTTGATCTTATGATTGTTGGACTGGCACATATTTATTTGGACGGTTAAAAATGAAAATATCTTGATAATTCCCTTTGGTCATACTGAAAATTAGAGGTGGGCACGATCCGACTTGATTCGGCTAACTCGACTTGACTCGAACCGAATGGGTGAGTCGGTCCGAACCGAGTTGGCTTCACCCAATCAGAACTCAAATCGAGTCGAGTTCGAGTTACCAAGTAACTCGACCCGACTCACCCGAAACTCGATCCGGTTAGACTCGACCTGACTCTTTAACCCTACCTGCCGCACCTTACCCCAACCCGATCCCAAACTTTTTCTCTCCCTCCTTCATCCTCCTCTTCCAAGCCCGGCAACCACCCACCACCATCACCCTCCTCCTCCTCTCTCTCTCTCCTCTCCACTCCCTCCTCTCTCTCCTCTCCCTCCTCCTTCCCTCATCCTCTCCTCCTCTTTCAAGCCCGACAACCACCCACCACCATCACCCTCATCCTCCTCCTCCTCCTCCTCTCTCTCATCTCATCTCCACTCCCTCCCTCCCTCATCTCTCAATCCGACTCAGTGCTAACTCGACCTGACTTGGGATCAGTACAGGCTAGACCAAACTTGGATCGAGTCAGGCATGTTGGACTCGGTCTCAGTCGGATCGAGTTCGGGTCAAGCCTATTTCAAAACTGGATCGAGTCGATTCAGCCCTAACTCGGTCCGACTCGACTCGACTCGATGACCAGCTCTACTGAAAGTGCATCGTGTAAACACTGTTTATCGGGAGTGCCGACAACCCAAAGCCTTGTGGGGTCCACCGTGATGTCTATGTAAATTCACTGCATCCATCTATTTCACCAGCTCATGGCACAAGAAACAGTGGGAACGAATGCCCACCATTTAAACCTTATTAGGCCCACATAAATTTTCATCAATGTTGATATTTGTGCTTCATCCGGGTGGGAATCACTGGTGGCATATAAACATTGTGGTGGGCCCCAATAATATTTCAATAGTGGGGATTTCCAACCTAACTTTTTCATGCGGTGTAGTCTACTTGGGTCTTGGATTTGCCTCATTTTGAGACCCTCATCCTAATGTGATTTGAAAAAAATTGATGAATGATGTAGATTTTACATGAACATCGGGCTCTTTGTTACAGGAAATCATGAGAATTTTACCATGTGGTAAGCCTCGTTGCTAATAGGTGATAGACTTGATAAAAAACAAAACAAAATAAAAAACAAAAAAAAAAAAGAAAAAAGAAAAGAAAAGAAAAACTGAGTGGGACAGTCCCTACCGTCGAAGGGGAAACCCTTTATCCATCAAATGTGTACCACCCATCATCATTCATTTCAACCGTCCATTCGCATTTCAACTTATATATATATATATGGAAAAAGGTTTTATACGAACTCCCCATGAGGTCGAGCTGTGTGGCCCCACCATGATGTATGTCGAACATCTACCCCATCAGTTAGATGCACCATTCCATAGTGGGCCTAGGGCTTAAAAATCAAGTCAATTCGTGACTTTTGTGGGCCACACCACATACAAAAGTTGAGAGGGGTTACCCTCCATCAAAACATTCATAATCATTTTTTGGGCCCACCGAGATGTGGGTCACAAATCCAGTCCATCTATTATGTGTGTCCCACTTGGATGAGGGGTTAGACCAAGTTTCAAACGCATCCAAATTTCATGTGGGCCCCACCAAGTGCTTTTATATATTTTAGGCATGTCTTCACATGATTTTAGATGTTATGGCCCACCAGAGTTCCGTATAGGGCTGATTTTTGGGATATCCCATAATTGAAAGGGGACCAATCAAATGCACGGTGTTGATGTTCGACATACATCATGGTGGGGCCCACATAGCTCGACCTCATGGAGAGTTCCCATGAGCTCAACCATATAAAACATTTTCAATATATATATATATATATATATATAGGAAAAGGTACAATGCGTTCGAGCTGACGATTATGTGGGCCACCGTGATGCGTGTCGACCATCAACACCCCATATCTTAAATTTGGGATATTCAAAATCATCGTATATGGAACTTGTGGGCCATACCATCTAAAATTATGTGAAGACACCATTAAAACATATACTTAGGTCGAAACATACTTGGTTTGAATCCTCATTCAATGGGACACCATAATGGATAGATTTGCAAACCACATCTCGGGGCCTCAAAAATGGTTATGGATATTTTAATGGTACGACTTCGATGGTGGCACACAAACAGATGACTTGATTTTTAAGACCTAAGCCCACGATGGAATGGTGCATCCGATGGGGTATATGTTCGAAACCATATAACTCGACCTCGGACTCGTGAGGTTAAGCGCATAGTACCTTATATATATATATATATATATATATATATATATATATATATAGGATTATGTGTTGTCTAATATCTTAAATTTTTCTGCAACCACTTGATTTCATCGAGTAGATATCGAAAATATTGATGCCCTCGATAGATGCTCGATTCGGTATTCGATGGCATCGAAAGATCTTCGATGGATGTTAATCCCATTGAAGGTCCCATTGAAGGCATGTGCATAATTGCTTAAGTACGCAATTTGTTTCTTATTATGATTAGGTAGTATATATCAAGTGTAATCGGAATTAACGTAACGATTAAGGGAATTAGGGCTTTCTAAGTTATTGTAAAGGGTTCAAGGGAATAATTAGGGTTTCAAATGAGATTTGTGGCTTGTTCGAATTGGTAAGATCTACCATCTCTTATAATATTTCTTTTATAGTGAATTACTCATTGCTTGGTGTCGTGGTTTTTTCTCATAAGGATTTTTCCACGTAAAATTTGAATTGCCTTCTTGTTAGGTTTGTTTGTGCGATTATGATTACTTTGCTTGATTTTGATTTATATGCTTCCAAGAATCCTAACAAGTGGTATTAGAGATAAAATTGGAAAGCAGATGGAATTTAAAAGTAAGGTATCAATGACATCTAACATGAAGTTAGATGTAAAGAAGTATTTCAATAAAAATAATTTTGAACTATGAAAAGTTAAGTGAATAGTATCCTAGTTCAACAAAGATTGAAAGATGCACTCCTTGGAAAGAGACAAAAAATTATGAAAGAAAAATAATGGAACAATTTAGATAAGAAGACTAGTATCTCAATCCAGTCGTGTCTAACAAATGTGGTTCTTTATAATATTATGAGAGAAAATTGCAGCAGATACATGGACGAAACTAGAGAACATCCATGCGAAGAAGTCACTTGAGAATTGCTTATATCTGAAGCTGCAATTGTTCAATCTGAAGATGATAGAAGGGGCTAACGTTGAGGTTCATTTCAATAACTTCAATAGGTTCATTTGTAAATTGTTAGATGTGGATAGGATGATGAAAGATGAAGATCAAGTATGTATTCTATTGAATTATCTTCCAGAATCATATGAGTTGTTTAAAGACTTATTATACATTGATAGGATGATCATTAGTGTTGAGACTGTTATCTTAGCATTTTAGTCGAGCATGATGAGAAAGAAAAGCGGTGACGTGAGTGCTTCTACAGATGCAATGGTTACGATGGGGAGAAATTCTGAGCGGAATAGTGGATCTTTGTGATTGAGATCCAAATCCAAATGTAATGATGAAGATAAACTGAAGTGGTAAAATTGTGGTATGACATGACACATGAAGAATGATTGTCAGAATCCTAAGTCGAGGAATGAGAAATCAGAGAGTTCTTCTTGAGAGTGTGAAAGGGTACATGTTATATGATTAGGTCACACGAAAAATCATCCTTAGTCGTGACATCATATTCAACAAAAGATTAATGTTTCATAATGATGATCACAAGGAAGTGAAAAAATCAGTTGTGCACGATCAAATAGATAGAGATGAGACACAGAATGATACTAAGACACAAACAGAGGTACATGAGTAGGTACAGCAACTACCTGTGAGAAAGAATCAGCCAAGGGATCATAGGTTACCAGTGAGATATAGAGATGACTCGAATGATGAATTTTCTCTCATTATAGATGGGGGGATTCGTCTACTTTTCAGGAGGCTCTTGACGAGATGGACTTCCTGTACAAGAATTTGATGTGGGAGCTAGTAGAGCCCATTGGCCATAAAGTGATCAGGTGCAAGTGGATCTTCAAGAAAAAAACATGATAGGTACCAGGAAAGACTGGTAGCGAAGGGATATGCTTACAGAGATTGTGAGATATTCGCGCCCATACTGAAGCAAGTATTTATTAGATTCTTATTGGCATTGGTTGCGCAATATGATATCGAACTGGAACAAATGAATGTGAAGACTGCTTTCCTACATGAGAATTAGAAAAGAAAATTTACGTGAAGCAACCAGAAGGTTTCAAAATATTCGGGGCATATACCAATGTTTGTGGGTTAAAGAGGTCGTTGTACATCCTTAATAGTTGCTTATACAGTAGTATAAGAAATTTGATTATTTTATGGGAGTCAGAGATTTACCAGGAATGAGTATAATCATTTTATCTATTATAGGATATTAAGTTATGAGAAGTTCATTATCTTAGTATTATATGTTGATGACATGCTTATTATCAGTCATAGCAAATATGGGATCGACATACTGAAGACTCAACTATTGGAGACATTTAAGATGAAAGATCTGGGGACTACAGAGAGGGTTCTTAACATTGACATATATAAAAATAGGAAAAAGGAGTAGGCTATAGTTATCTTAGGTAGAATTACTTGAAAATGTATTAGTGAAGTATGGAATGGACAATACAAAGCTGGTTAACATTCTCCACACAGCTTATTTTAGGCTTTCTTCTGAATAGTATCTTGAAACAGATGAAGAAAAGTAGGTTATGTCTTGTGTGTCTTATTTGAGCGCGAGTAACAGTTTGATATATGCCATGGTCTGTATAAGATCAGATATTTTATATGCGGTGGGTGTTGTTAGCAGATATATGTTTAATCCTAGTAAATAACATTGGAAGGCAGTGAAATGACTACTTCGATATATCCATGGTACGTAGGACTATGTCTTAACATTTGAAAAATCGGGGGATGAGTTAGTAGGTTATATGGATTTAGATTGCGCGGACAATGTGAATAATAGAACGTCGACTTGCGGTTACTCATTTGTGTTAGCGGGTGGAGCGATTAGTTGGATGTCGAAGCTTTAGTCTGTGGGGCCATTTTCCACGACTGAAGATGAGTATACGACAATAACAAAAGCATTCAATGAAGCAATTTGGTTGAGAGAATGATAAATCAGTTGAGGCTTCAGTAAGAGGTCATGCCGATTAATTGTGATAGTGAAGTATGATTAATTTGGCGAAGAATTTTGTTTATCACTCACATACTAAATATATTAATGTGCATCATAATTTTATTTATCCGGTGCTTGAGGAATGAGATGTGGCTCTTCAGAAAATATATACAAGCGTGAATCCAGTTAACATGCTTACGAAGATGGTTCTAATAGAGAAATTCAAGTTTTGTACAACTTCTTTAGGCTTGGCGAAGGCTTAATGAGGACAAAGTGTGCATGAGAAGTGATGATAAAGTTATGATGGAAGATAATTAGAGATGGTGATGACAAGTGAGCAATGAAGAATGAAGATTGAAGATATGGTAGAGATGTTTGTTTAATATCTTAAATATGTCTGTAATAGGGTCTGTCGATGTTATCGACAAACCACTCGGTCTTATCGAGCAAATGTCGATAATGTTAATGTCATTGACAGAAGCTCAATCCCATCGAGAAAATTTGGAAAAATCCTAAATGATTGCTGGACAATTTTATAAGTTGTTACTCAATGGCATCAAAGGATATTTGATGTCATAGACATGTCTTCGATGAATGTTGATCCCATCGAAAGTCCCATTGAAGATGCGCGTAGAATTGCATAAGTGCGTGATTTGTTTTCTATTCCAGTTGAGTAATATATATTGGGTGTAATCAGGATTAGAGTAAGGATTAAGTAAATTAAGGCTTTCTAAGTTGTTTTAAAGGGTTCAAGGGTATAGATAGGGTTTTAAAAGAGATTTGAGGGTTGTTCGAATCAGTAAGATTTACTATCTCTTGTAATCTTACTTTCATAGTATTTTACTCGTTGCTTTGTGTGGTGTTTTTTTTTTTCAAGAGTTTTTTCATGTAAAATTTAGATTGTCTTTTTGTTGGATTTATTTGTACAATTGTAATTACTTTGCTTGATTATGCTCTGTGTGCTTTTACAAGTCTCAACGATATGCACTATGTAACTTTCACTCCATGGCCTATCTATAACATGCTTAAAATGATAAATGGTCTCGATTTATGCACATATGCACACTGCGCCAAAAGCAAAGAAGAGAAGAAAGTGATTCCCATAGTAATCTCCACATAGTACTACGAGTTAATATATGACAAAGCCCGTGTGAACTTTTACATGCTTTACCATATTTGGTGACAGTATGCTATATTAGGCACGACAATAAGGCTATTGTACACTCCACACATGTATTAGCATGGTGCATACGTGTGAGATCTAATCCATCAAACATATGAATGAGTTGAAGAAAAACTTCATCTAAGCTTTTGTGACTGTTGAAAACTCCTTGGGAATCACATATGTTTTGGATTAAGGTTATATTTGTGTTTTCCCTTTATCTAAGTCTGTGTGTTGTTATGGAGAGGTTGGATGGCAAATAAAACTTCACAGTGGAAATTTCATAGTCAGCTACAAAAAGAAGTCAAAGCAATAATCAATCCATTTAACTATTTTGAGCTTTTACAATTGTGTGTAGTTTATAGGAAGGATGGCTACAAACAATTACTTTAGATCTAACGCATAAAATTCTATTTCAAATTCTTTTCATTTAGGTTTCAATTTCTCTAGCAGAGTCTGAGTTGTTAGAAAGATGACTTTAAAAAGTTCTATTGCGATAACTTTCATGATTACCAAATGGGCACTTGTAATTTAACTAAAACTTTTTGTCGTTTTGTCATGTGATGCACAGAGCAAAACAGGAATGTCCAAAGAAAAGAGGAAATTATTAGTTACAGGTAAATGAGATTCATAATTATTTTCTTATTGACAATTTGTTTGCATTAAGAGCTTACTGACTGTCTGTGGCTAGATATATACAAAATTGAAATTGTATGGATTTCTACCATGGTACGCGGAAGCTTAACGGAGCTATTGAGTGAATGAGTGAATTGGGGGGGTAATCCAATTATTTACTTAAACTAGTATGTTAATTTAAACTAAGTAAAGCAATTAACATTAAGGCATTCAAGCCAATAGTGAGTCCAATCACATAGACTATAATAGATATTCTAATGAAGCAATTAGTTTATAAATAAGATAGTGTACATGTATGTGTGGGATGTGCTAACTATTAACTCATAGCATTCATCTAATCATGCATATATAATTCAACTAAACAATCACATAGGCATAATTAGAAAAGTTCTCAAATAAAAAATTCAAACACAAGCATGCATGTGTAGTGGTTCAGTTTTCTTACTCCACTTTTGGCTGACGCACCATTGTGAGTATACCGGATTTTATTATTGGAGGATTTAAATCAGGTTTACATCCAACCTTTGTAAGCGTACACTCCTGCTAGAGGCCTACACAAGGACCTACTTACGTACTCATCTATGTCGGTGGCATACGCAAGAACTTACCACATACATTCTAGTGTTGGTGGCCTATATAAGGACTTACTCACGTACACACTCGTATCGGTGGCCTACACACGTACTCACCTGTATTAATGATGGTATGGTCCTACAAAAGAGCCTACACAAGTTTGTGTTACAAACTTTACACTCAATCCTACATAAGGAATGATTGTGTGAACTCTTACAATTGATAACTTGTTAGATTGAGCCCCATTTGTAGCGCCTTCTCAGGTTGCTTGATCAATTCTTTCCCATGCTTCAATCAACTCTCCTTGCGTCCCCTCAAACATTCATGCTAATGCTTGTTAATGCTTCAGTTCCAAAATCAAACATCTTACATGCGATACTCCATTGAGGTGATCAAGGTGATATGAGGTTAGTTGAATCTCCTACAATACATGAGAATATAGTAATCTTACGGGATTCACCTATATGGGTCTTCTAGAGGATTTAGATAAAATATTTACCAATATAGTTGGGTCTAATCTCTAGAAAATGGTGGAGTTCAAGCTAATATTCAAGGTGGAGGTTGAAATCCTTATTAGAGTATTAATCTCGAGGAAAATGACATGTAACTCACTGGTTTAGAGGAGGATGAGAGATATGAACATGTAATCACCTAAGCTTCTATTATATAAAAAACCTATTCAAATGGCCAAATACTGAAATAGGTCGGTTTGATTAATCAATCCGAGCCTTTGATCAATTAAACTCCCCTTTGATCAATCAATTGATGCATTAATCGATCACTATAAATCTAGCATTTAGCAAATTTTTTGCTGGACGATTTGGGCTATGTTTGATCACTCGAGACTGATCGATTGACACCTATGAGTCTATTGTTTTTAGGAAGTTTGGCTTAACAGCAGTTCAAGACCTCTATAGCCTATCTAAGCATATGAAATTGGTGTTCTTAAAGCTAATGAATGATCAATTAAAGCTTTACCTATTAGGGCATGATCATCCAGAGGTTTGGATTATCTTGGGTTAAGGGTTAGGGTCACTAAGGCACCTTATATACTTGTTCTATGCTTCCTCAATTCTCCAGTCTTCATGTGTCTTTGGTCTTCATCTTCCAAGGACTTAATGGACTTTTTGACACACTGACGCACATGATTGACAAAGTAGCTGCACAAATAAGTGTACTAACACGAATGTATGTTAAAATGAGATCTGGGCCTCTTATCACAGGTGCTCTACAATTGAGATTACACAACAACACAAGGATATATACTAATAAGATAAATTAATAGTCCATTCATCTCAAAATGGTCTTAATTGTCCAATCACCTCAAAATGATAATAAACACAAAATGGTAAAAATAATTATACACCTTAGAGATTTTTTTTGGAAAGATAAGTAGACCTGGTGGAAATAATTTTGAAAGAACCAAAACAAAAATCAAGACACAAATCTCTCACTCATGTGCCACATTTTTTGGCATGTAGATAACTACCTTATACATGTGTGTGTGCTCAACAAACCTCTTAATTTTTTCAACAAACCTTATACATATTTAGAGATGTTGTAATGGGAAAATGTTAAACTATTGTAACAGTGGAGAAAGAAACAAGGCCCTTCAGCATGTTTGTTTGTTTTTTTTTTTTTTTTTTTTTGGTAAACAATATTAAAGTTTAGCATACAAGTGGTCCATCATAAAATAAGAGCCATGTGATATAGCCACCAAAAGCGCATAATGCTTGACAAGGAAAAAGTACTCATTGTTTTAAGGAAAAAACAGTAATGAAGCACAATATACAAAAGAAAAATAGAATGATTTTCGTGACATAGAATGAAGGGCCAATATTACTCAAAATATAAATGAGTGACACAAATAGAGAGATAACTCACCTTTTAATGATCTGACCTGTAACACCTATCAGTTTGACGGGCAAAACGAATCTTCTTTCAGATATAAAGAAGAAGAAAAAATAGAGAAAAAAACTAGTCAAATCATAATTAAACAAAAGGAAAAAATCTCAAACAAGATATAAACCATCATAACTAAGTGCATAACTAAGTGTAGGAAGAAAATATATGAAAATCAGATGGCTATACTCTCACTTCTTTGTTTCATGCTTATGCCTCACAAGAAGAGCTGAAGCAAAAGCTCCCTTCCCAATCTTCTCAAGTACAAAATAAGGGGAAAAAGAAAAAGAAAAAGAAAAAAAGCAAGGAAAATCTCAACCAACAAAAAACATTAGCAAAACTAATCTACCACTATTTTCATCTTGCTAGTTGAACATCCCAATAAATGAGGCCAACTTCTAATTGCATGGTCAATACTCACTTTTGGTACCTGATAGAAAAATAAATAAATAAAATCATTCCTAACAACAAATCATTTTTATACAACACCCATGCCATACCCATTAATACAGGGAATGGAAGAAAGTGCCAGTATTTTTGCAGCGCTTAGGAAAATGTTGCAAAAGGGAACACAATATTAAAGAAATCTGTGCTTTTTTTTTTCTTTTGAGAGAGAGAGAGAGAGAGAGAGAGAGAGAGAGAGAGAGATAACATAAATTTATCTCTCTCAAAAGAAAAAAAAACTTATTATGCTTTATCAGTTAATATCCTTAATCCTGACCAAATCAATCATCTTTCTCCATATTCTTCTCGTCTATTTGAAAAATAAATCAATAAGCTAACACTAGAAAAAAGCCCAATCTATATACAAACAATAACCAAAAGAAAGGAAAGAAGAAACTATGGTTGTATTTGGATGTCAGCCAAGTGCAGCTTAACAGTTCTACAACTAAGTATACATCAGCTAAAGAAACAGTACACACCTGAAAAGATTTATAAAACAGAACAGAGCTAATAACTACTAATACATTTTTACTTTGAAACAAGATATGGTTTTCCTGGTAAATAACCTAGAAGGGAAGTCTCATCAGTTAACTTGTCATAGCATATCTTTAATACATAAATTGGACAAATAAACCAGAGAAGCCACTCTTATGGGAAATCTCGTGGCCAAACATGGCTATTGAATTTCGATTCCAGAGATTTGTAAATTGGATTTGAAAAGCATAATTGATGGCAAACTAGATAATGCAGGGGCATGTTCACACCGGGCTCGAGTGAGGTCGCCTGTAATATGCAGGGGCACACTCAGGGTGGGTGACTCATGTGAGTTGGGGCCCACAGGGGAGGTCTCATGTTCGAGACTCCTCATCGGGGTGATTAATGCACATTTCACACCAGGCTCGAGTGGGGTAGCCTATAGGATGCAGGGACAAACTTGAGGTGGGCGGCCCATGTGATTTGGGGCCCACGAAGGGGGTTCGGTCGAGGTCCTAACTCATGAGATATGGGGCCTTGGCTATGAGATAAAAGGATTAATTAGCCATACTCTAACAATTTGAGCTTTTAGAGCAAGTAGTTAATTGTCCCGCATCAAACTGGTATCAGAACGGGAGGTCTCGTATTCGAGACCCCTCACCGGGGGTGATTAATGCAAGAGCATTTTCACACTGGGCTCGAGTGGGGTTGCATGTAGGATGCAGGGGCACACTCGGGGTGGGTGACCCATGTGATTTAGGGCTCACAGGGGAGGTCTCGTGTTCGAGACTCCTCACTGGGGGTGATTAATGTGTATTTCACACTAAGCTCGAGTGGGGTAGCTTGTGGGATGCGAGGACACACTTAGGGTGGGCGGCTCATGTGATTTGGGGCCCACGAAGCATTTTTGAAATTGGACTCCACGAAGAATCCATTATTGAAAAACTTACTGATTAGAAACTCCTATCTTACAAATCAAAATAGAAAAAAGTAATAGCTATAAAATATACTAACAAGGAGTGTAGACAAATAATAAAGACATGCAATAAATTACTAACAAAATTTATAATCCTGAGATATAATTTGAAACAATTTTTTTTTTAAAATGTAATTAAAATAAAATTGAAGATCTTACTTTTTCTTGGTCTCTATGCTGCCAATCTCATCAGGATCACTATAACGCTTCTTCAGATTGGAGTACAATATCAAGAATAATTACTCTTCTTATTATTATTCTTCTTTTTTTAGTTGAAGTCATACCTACCAACTGCAGGTTAAAATGATCGGTAAGCAAAGTTTTTTGAAAGGAATACTTTGGATTTTCATTTTCTTTGGTATTTATTCGGGTCTTTGAAAATAATTAAATTGCAGAAATCTTTAGGGCAAGGTCACCCTAGGTAGAGTTTTGAAAAAAAATATCTTAGATATAATAATTAGTTAGGAGAATCGTGGAAGCACACAGAGATGAATCAAGAAAAGTACTCCAATCGCACAACCAAGTTCAAATACAAACAAACCGAATTTTACATGGAAAAACCCTTATGGGAAAAAACCATGGCACAAAACGACAATAATGTACTATGAAAGCAGAAAATTACAAGAGATGGTGTTACTGATTCGAACAAGCTTCAGATCTCCTTCACAAGTCCAAGCTATGCCCTTGATAATGATAAGATCGGATAATCTCTAGTCTCATCTAAACTCCTCGTCTTTCCTTATAAATGGGAAGATGTCGTCTCATGAAAATCATATGAGAAACCATGAGAGTACAGAAAGAAAATAGAGAGATTAATATTGTCCATTTGGCCCATCCCTTAAACGATCTAAGCCGTAGATCGTGATCCAGGGCCATCTATGCCATAGATTTAGAGGGGTGATTATACATATATGCTCTAGTAGTGGTTAAGTAGATTGCTGGACTTGCGCCGTTTATCATAAGCTTTTGTAAAGGTCCCATCTTGTGCAGACCATTGGATCCTGAGGGCCCGCTCTTTCGCGCTGACTTTCATAGTTGACACTTCATTTGTCAATTAGCCCGATAATAGAGACCGTAAAAGGTAGCATTCCACAAGCCTTTCAATTACCAATTTGATATTTCTGTTGATGCATGGATTGAACGCTTATTTAAAATATATTTTCTTAAACTTGGGATTTCCTTGAAATTAGGATACCCATACTAGCATGTGTTACCCATCATGAATATTTAGATCCATTTAACCTACTAGAAACATATTATTGTTTGTGTTTAGAAGAAAACTAATAATCTCATTAGAATCACAGATGAATGGCTCGAATATGCTTATGTTCATTTGGTCCCTACCTTCTTGCTGGCTTTACTGATACCACCAACATAACCTTACTATGGCACCAATTATGTGATTCAGATTCTCTTTGATGAGGAATGCCCACCAACTATGAATAACATTTTTTAAGGAATTTCATTAAACACGTGACATGCTTATTGCTCACTGGAACTTCATCAAACACATTTGGACCAGTACAATAGTGCGACCTACCTGATAAGCAGCTTAGATTTTATACAAGCGTGCTTCATGTAAGAAACAAGTGGTCTACAAAATCCTAAATCCAATCAAGTAAACAAATAAAGCCATTAAAGATTAAAAGAGAGGAAAAAAAAACACCTAAGCAGTCTCTTCAGATTAGGCAGTTGCAGAGCTGGAATGCGAATAAAGTTTTGGGGGGAGATTCAGAGAAATTGACTAAAATTGCTAGGGTTTGGGAGATTCAAAGGGGAGGGGGGAAGGGAAGGAAATTGGGGGCGGAGAGAGAGAGAGGATCATGATTAGGGATTTTTTAAAAAATATTTTTTATTATTATAATTTTTATTAGGGGACCTTTTGTCGGCACTATGTGTTGGGCACCAAAAAGAATGCGTTGGTAATACCACATATTGTTGTAGTGATTTAAACTTTTTTATTATTTAAATATGGTAGATAGATTCTATTAACTAGCATATTTTTGGACAGTTGGATTACTTCATAAGTATGCCATGATGGATGGCTTAGATCAATTGGACTCCTAAACATTTGATTTTGTTATTAGAACTTGGGTGCTTCCGTATTTTACTTTTATTAATTCATTAGATAATTACCATGTAAATGAATGCTTTGCTAAACGTGGTTCTTTTTGTATATATATAAACAAACAATTGTAGAAAAATGCTTATTGTGAATCAATGTTGCCCTTTTTAGAAGCAATACCAATTGGACCCTGAGCAGGCACATGTTGATGATATTTTTATTCAATCATCTTAGTAAATTTGATGACTTGTGGGAACACATCCAAAGCTAAATCTCAAGTTTTTAGATTACTAATGAGCATGACGTACTAGTTATTCTTATTAATTTTGTTCATTAAACAATTTGAATATTCATATTAACATAATATAAAATTGCGGTAGCAAGTTTTTGTTATTTCCCATGTCTAATACAAAGCATTACATGTTAAGCTCGTTGCACGACATGCATAAGTATGTCTAAGTGCATTTAAGTGCATTTAAGCACACCGCCTTTAGATTTACTTAAAATTTGTGTTTAAGCACACTCAAATGTACTTAAATGTATTTAGACATACTTAGATGCATTTTTAGGTATTAAGCTTAATGTACGAAGCTTTGTATTGGATTCAGACTATTGAAATCCTTGCCATATTCTCACATGAACTTTGCTAGTAAAAGGGTTCTTATGACCGACTACATGTGTATTCATTTTTTATGTTTTAAATCCAATGGGCATGGAGCAAATGTTCGTAGTTGCAATATTACCCATGAATGAGAAAGAAAAAGAAGAGATGAAGAAAATTCCCTATGCATCAGTATCATGAAGTTTGATACATGCCATGGTGTGCATAAGGCCCGGTCGACATCACACGTGCAATTGGTGTTGTTAGTAGATTTCTTGTAAATTATGGTAGAGAGTACTTTGAAGTAGTTAAATGGATTCTCATATATCCCAGGAGTCCATCTAAGATATGCTTATGCTTTTGAGGTGGTAAGTTTGTGTTAGAAGGCTACACGAATGTAGATATGGGAGGCGACATTGATTCCAAGAAATTCCTATAGGGGTACATGCTTACTTTTGCAAGGGGAGATGACAGTCTAAGTTACAAAAATGTGTGGTATTAACTACTATAAAAGTTGAGTATATTACAGTGACAGAAGCTTGCATGGAAATATTGTGGATGAAGAGGTTATTTCAAGATCTTGGCTTGATGCATGACAGTTATGTTGTTTACTATGACAGTCAAAGTGCCATCCACCTTAGTAAAAATTCATGTCTCCATTCCAAGTCCAAGCACATAAATTTAAGATATCATTGGATTTGGGATGCTCTTGAAGAAAAGTTGTTATAACTTAAGAAGATCCATACTCACAAGAATGACCCGGATATGATGACCAATGCTTTACCTATAGAAAAGTATGAGTTTTGTCGGAGCATGGCAGGTTCCTCATGAGTCGGAAAGGGAAAATTATTGGGGGTCCCTCCTCATATGGAGGTGGGACCCACATGTGTAGGCTTGAGTAACCTCTTATTGCCACATGTGTGAGGGTATTTTGGTCTTTTGTCTAAGCAACTTAAAAGAGAGAAAAAAGTGTTGTTGCCTAGAGTTTTTTTTTTTTTTTTTTTTTTAAAATTTTTATTTTTAAATAGAAAAATTAAGGTTTTTCTTTCTTGGAAAAAAGAGGAGAAATGTGAGAATGGGGTTTTGTAGAAGAGGAAGAATAAGAGCCTTTTACCATCGAAATCTTCACATTCGGCTTTGTGAGGGTCCATTCACAACACTAGTTTTTTTAATTGTCTTCTCTAAGGGTTGTGTTGGAGATTTCTACAATCTATAGTTGGAGAGAAATTCATTTCTTTCATGTTACTTATAATCCACCTTTGGATGATATAATTGGGATATCCAAGAGAGGTCTCTTGATGATTGTATTTCCATTATTTCTATTATAATGTATTTGTGCCGGACTAGGTCTCATGGTTTTTCCCTTGATCATATTGGAGGGTTTTTCATAAAAAAAAATCTTGATGTCTCTTGCATCGCACATATTTGATGATTTGCTTGTTTGTGTTAGAGGCAGTTTTCATCTATTAAAAAATCTTTTATATTATTAATCCCATTGAATTGCATATAAAAGGAAAAGGTACGTAGTTTCCCAACATATGTATCTATTTTTTATGTTTTAAATCCAATGGGCATGGAGCAAATGCTCCTAGTAGCAATATTACCTATGATCTTCGTAGTTGATGAGATTGGTTTTGATTTGCTTGGATGCAATATTGAATTGAATTGAAATAAGTAGTCGAATAAAGATGAAAGGACCAAATTATTATAGTTGGCTTTGGTATTTTGTTGGAACCACAAATTCATCATAGATTTGCAGGACCCACCTGCCACCAGAGCCAACTTGTTACTTGTGTTTGAGGTCCTGGCCCTATATCAGATGGTCCAATCTTACACATTATATTATTGTACAGTTAAAAAATTGTAGGTATCATAGATCATCTATTATTCTTTATATGAGTAGCTTACCTAATTGTTCAACAGCCTGAGGTTTTATGTTGACATATACAAATGTTCATATTAGTCAGATCATTGTGTCGTTATCTGATATGTGTTCATGCGTGTGGTTGTGATTATATTCACACGCATTCTTCATTGATAACGACTATATATATGTTATTATTTCGTGTAGCTAACACAATGGTCGTGTATTTTATACTTGTCAATTAAAGGATTTATTTGCTTTCACATGGCATGAACTATTGTATAGGCATGCGCACAATAAGAATAGTGCATGGTGTGGTGAATGTACTTACTAAATGTATCTGCACCTTGATTTTGTGGTGGTGATCAACATGAGATCTCACTAAAACCAGCATGATTGGCTCCATACGCTACTAGATCATGTTAATCTATATGTTACAGTAGAATAAATCATTAGTTGATTAGATTGATTTCACATGATGAACTGTATCATACTAATTTCAGTCTCATGTTGTAGGAATATGCTAGTCTTATGGGTAACTCACGGGTTATTGAATAATAGTTCACACTATATGATAAATCCTGACGAAGTAGCTATTAATTATAGGTGTGCATTCTCGAGGTCATTTGATGGATTCAACCGGGTTAGAAGCAAGTGGTAGATTGAGTGAAAGATACCTCGTTTCAACACTAAGGTCTTGGCATTGATTCCCTAGTGGGGGTGGCTAACAGTGAAGTGTGAACTGACAGTGGGTGTACTAACAAGCCAAAAAAAAAAAAAACTGAGTTAGAAGCATGCAAGGATTGCAATTGAGTTAAAATCATGTCATGAATGGGGTGAAGGAAGATATATATGATGACATGGTGATGATGATGGTTCAAATTTAAATTTGGTGAATGTTTTCCATGGTTGTTTATAGCCGCAGAGGTTTTATAGTGAACCAATCATATCATAGGGTGATTATTGGATTTTCCATTAAGAGGGAAACTGGTATATGATTGCAACTTGGGTGGGTTGGGTTGGGTTGGGTTGGGTCGGGTCGGGTCGGGTTAAGGGACAACTGAGCCAAGAAAGCTCCCCAACACACAACTTGATTGGCTCCAATTTGAACCCAAGGTGCCTAGCCCAAACTTGTTCACACGCAAGTATAAGGTTGTGATGTAGTAATAAACTCGATAAGACTGAGGTCAAATCCACAGGGACTGAAACCTGTACGTAATCTGAAAATAACCAGAACTAGAACTAAAATAAGATGAAATCTAAACCGAGTAAATGTGAGGGAAAAATGGTGAAATATTAATCTAAAAACTTGTAAAAATCAAAGGTAGGAAACTAGGGTGCCAAGGATCCACTTGTAGAGATTAGAGAGATCTACACTTGATTCATGAACTCAACTGGACTTCGAGTCCCATCTTTATCCAGTTGGAAGATATACAATGAAAATCAAATCTGAACTTCTTTTGATCCAGTTTTCAAGATATAAGATAGGTGTAAATTAGAATGGATTCCATCATAAAACAATGCTCATGAGACAAAGTAAATAACAGAATTAAACCAATCCACAGCTAATCTGAAAGATGTATGAATGTTAGGAAGGATTCCATCATTCAACGACGTCTAAGGGGCGATGGTGAACAACATGGCTTCCTGACTTCATAATCATTAAAAAAAAGGAAAGGAAATACTCAAAGCCATCACAAATTTATTATAATTTGAGTCACAACAAACCATTAAAAACTGAAAGTATTCATATCAATCAAACTAGAATCAAAACTAATTTAACTAGCATGAATCAACACTGTAGAATCTTCCCATCACATCACAAGCTTCACCTCTTAGCCCTAGGTAAGAGGTTTAGCCCGACATGATTCAGCTAATCTCTCCAAAAATTCAGAAAACACTCAAAAGAAAAACAAAACTCTCAATCTCTCTCTCTCTCTCTCTCTCTCTCTCTCTCTCTCCAAAAACGTCCCGAGGATGGGATTGCCTCCACGGCTACACGTTCCAAAAGATAGATGCTTCTTTCTCTTTCTCTCTTTCTTTTATGGCCGTGAAGGATGGTAGGAAGGTTGGTTGTAAGGAACTGACCTTGCCTACGCAGCAACAGAGGTCGGCTGGAGTCGGTTGTGTCGTGTAAACTTTCTGCGAAGTCTTTTACGCAACCGGCAGAATAGATTGCGCAGAAACAGCTTGCGGCACCCTGTTTTTAGGAGAAAATTCGTCCCCACTCATGGCTTCATTAGGTCCATCTCTTGGACGTTCCTGATCACCGCGACCTGACCCCTTGCCCACGAAATCAGTAGCCCGATCACACTGTTAATTTGAACACAGTGTAGTGGACGTGGATGTCGGGTTCTTGTGCACGGGACCGACTCCCTATTTTCCAGGTTTTCTTTCGGTCCTCTTGGGTACGATTGGTCCTCCCTCTGCTCCGTTTTAAACGGTTCAGATCATCATACATACCAGAAAGGAGATCCTGGAAGATGATCCAGATCAGCTGTCACAACAGGCCTCGTCTGTGTCGCAGCAACTCAAGCATCTTTCGGCTGAAGAATGAGACCTCCTTGCAGCTTGTTTTATTACGTTTAACAGATCGGACTAGGACGGTTTCGTCCGGGCTTCTTCATGGACGGTGTAGATTGCCCATGTGGGCCATGATGGTGGCCCACTGGCTTCCGCAAAAAGCCTCCACGCAACCGTGTGCGCAAGGAAAACGGCAGTTGCCGTTTTCGAAAGGAGCTTGGGTCCAGGGCGGTTTGACCGTCTTAGACTTGTGGTGCATGTCTGACGCACATATGCACTGTGCACATCCAATCTGCAGTGGGGTCTACCGTGATAGATTCGTGAAATCTACTCCGACCATCTATTTTTTCACCACACCAAATGGGGTGAGACCTATTTTGAATCATATCCAGATCTCAGATGGGCCCCGAATCAGTGATTCATGCACTGATCTGGCTGTTGAGTTACTTCCACAGGAAGCTGAGGGCTGAAATTCAACGTGTACGGTTAATTTGGAGTCTTCGGCCCAGATATAAAGTTTTGAGCCGAACAGATGGTGAGAACCCTATGATCTTGCATTCTGGATGATTTTCAGGCCTCTTTAACGTTGCTCACTGGATCTCTGGCGTATAATTTGATCGATCTCAGTCCCCTGGAGTCCATCCCTTGCCTTGTGATTTCTAAGCATTAAATCCATGCTTTTAACATCCTTTTCAGTCCATGCTCTATATTCATCTTGCATCACAAACACGATTAAACTAGGCCATTAAACAGTATCATGTTCGTAAAATCAGGTAATAACTGGGGTCTAATATGCAATACATATTTGACCCTCAACAAAACTCAACCTGATTTCCTCTCTACCTGATCCAACTTGACCCAAATACTTGTATATATTCCCAACCCGACTGATATTTGTTCAGGCGAACCCAATTTCGATTGCCATTTTCCAACTTGAACCTAACATAAGAACTTGACAACCCAACCCAGCCCAGCCTCACCTGAATTCGAGTTGGGTCAATCTGGTTTAGGTTGATCCAAACCTAAGTTGCAGCCCCAGGGTGTTGTTACATTACTTGGGAATAAAAGAATAATAGTCTCTCTAAATGTTAGGGTTTGATATAAGATACTTCTCCCTTTTGAAACCCTAATCTGAAAGAATTCCTTTCCTTCTAGAAAGATCTGATAAACATTATTAAAATAGGTAGCGAAGTGCATAATGCTCTATTTTTTTTATCTTTGGTTGAGAATTAGTATCTTTGGTGGGCTTTCTTTCATCGTTAGTAAAAAAGAATCATCATTGATTGAGAATTGACATTTCTGGTGGGCTTTCTTTTATCTCTTCATCTGGCTACAAATCCTTGGTTAACAAGGTTTCTGAACTATTTTTTCAAATATTTTCACTTTCACATCCATGGTTCCTGATGCACGTGCCTTCTTATGCACGTGTGCATTTGTAGGTGCAGGGACTTAGCATGTGCTACTGAGCTGGGTGTATTTATTACTAGATATGTTTTGTGGATCCATGATATGAATGAGCTTGTAATATCATGGATGGAAGAAAGAAAGAAAGAAAGAATTATATGACTTATGGGTCATGGAGACATTTTTCAAGGGCCATGGCATCATTATAGCTGGGTCCTGATCTAGATTGCTTCATCTAATGGGTCTCCTTGGAGATGGACTGCCCAAAATTTCCTGATTGTAAAATCGAGGCCATTCAATCTTTAGTCTTTCTTGGACTCAACGTGGGAGATTGATTTTTCTTTTTTTCCTGAAATGTCTATATATGTAGGGTGATGATGGAGAGCTGTGATTGTCCTATCAGGGAGATTTCCATGGCATTTCCCTGTCAACGGTATGGATCATGCAAACATGGGCCCACCTAAGAAGCGACCAACCCCTTCATTAATCTACCTCCATTCAAATTACTTATCATGGGGCTGTTAAAAGGCTGGGCCTGACTAGTGATAGTGGCTTCAGCCCAGTTTCTAATAAAAATTTTGATATTTCTTGGCCCACCCGTTTTAATTTCCACGCTTTCTCCGAGAAAGAGCACTTACATACCGATGTTGATATAAACAATTTCCAAAGCACAAAAGAAAATAAAGTATACCAGTAATTAAGGTCGTCGAACTATGTGGGCCCCACCATGATGTGTCGAATCGTTTCAACCGTGCATCTGGTGACTCGCCTCTCAGTGTTGATAACTTGGTGTGCTCAGCTGTATACGGTACTCAGTTAATCCAATCCCATCTGGCACAGTACAAAATCATGCCTGAAACATCTACAGTCACTTTGTTGGGCTCATGTTAGTTTTGGAATTGCCTGAAATTTTGTGGGACCTCTCATCTAGGTGGGATGCACACAATGGACGGGTCAGATGTCTGAAATACATCTCGGTGGGTCCCACAAAAATTATGAAGGTTTTGAATGAGCTGACATCTAGTTTCGACTATTTGCTGTGGTGTGGCCTACCGAAGTCATGGATCATGTTGGATTTTGGATAGTAGTCATACCAGGGAGGGGCACATCTGATGGACGGGGTGGATTTCTACGGTGGGGGCACATAGTGCTCAACCATACTGGAACATTTCCCTTCTTATTCTTCTATGTTGCTCTGGTAAGAGTAGCCAGCTGTATGTACGACATTGGAACTGTTCATCAGGTGGGCCCACCTTGTATGCTATGTGACTTAAAAAAATGGCCATTTTAGTACGTACTGCCGATTGGGCCCACATGCTGAGATGATAGGACGACAGGAACATCCACATTCTGAATTCTAAACCATTCGGTGGGTCACCATGCAAAACTTTATGACGAATGGATGGCTATGATGGTCGCTTATAGATGAAGGTACAGTGAATGAGAATCCATCGCAACCGTCCATTCTTTTTGTATGATGGCGGTTCACTTGATTAATGGACTGGGCCAAGGGCCAGATCCTTGGGCCAAGATTAAGGGCCCAAGTCCTAGTTCTACAGGCTGGGTCACCCGTCCCAATGCCACCCACCAATCTTTTCGCAATACAATTTGATTGAACATCCAAACTCCCCAATGATCAACGGGCGGGATTACGACCCATGGACCCTACGTGTGGTCCACTCTAACAACTCTAAATCCAGCCTTAGGAATCTGAGCCTATGTTGATTGACCAGTAAAACCTCAGCGGGTCCGTTGCGATGACTTTGACTAATATATATGGACCGTTCTTCGGAATGTCCCCTAATTTCAAGGGTGGTGATTTGATTTCTCCAAGGGTGAGATCGAATACCAATCTTTTTCTCCTGATTAATTTCTGGAAGGTCACTCACGAGATTTACGGCCTAAATGTGCTATCTTTCTTCAACCACCCATGGGCTAACATCACTAACACGGCCCGCCAAATTTATGGAAGTGGATATAAGGGTGTACACGGGTCGGGCCGATTCGAACTAGCCTCAATCCGTCCAGGCCCGTTCAACAGCCACACAAGGCCCGAACCCGACCGGGCTTGGTCACCGGGCCAACATCTCCAGCTCGAACCGGGCCCGGCGCGAGTTCGGGCCGAGTTCGGGCTAGTTTCGAACCTTCGAGTTCGGGCCAGTTTTGAACCTGAGTTCGGGCCAGTTTCGAACCTTACAGTAAGTTCATAGGAAGGGCTTTAGCAGGTAATCCACGTCCTATTACAAGGCTCTCGATCAACGATTTAGATAATTGAACTATAGACCCCGCAAAAAATCTAACTAGTCAAGACATTTACATACATTTGACAAAGGATAAAATAAAACATTTTATACAAATTAAATACAATCATACACGGGTTGGACCGGGCCGGATCGGGTCGGGCCGGGGCGAGTCGGATTTCGGACCGAGTCGGGCCGAACTGGGAGGTATCCGAACTCGGCCTGAACTCACTTTCGGGCCTAGAAAATTGGCCCATCCTGACCCGAACTTAGTTCCGGGTCGGGCCGAGTCGGGCTTTTCGAGCCGGGTCGAGCGAGCTAACCGGGCTAGCCCGGTTTGTGTACACCCCTAAGTGGATAGCGTACTGAATTGCTCAGTACGCTTTTATCGTACTTAGTAAACACTGTCGGGCCCACCGTGAATGAATCTGGTTTATCCACGCCATCCATTCGCTTTTCCAGATCATTTTAGGGGTTGAACCCAAAATTGATGCATATGCAAAGCTCAAGTGGACCATACCACAGGAAAAAGTAGAAGTATTGATTTTCACCGTTGAAAACTTTCTATGGCCCTTCAGTGATGTTTATTTGTCATCCAACCTGTTCATAAGATTAGAAAGACATGGATTAACGGAAAAAACAAATATCAGCTCGATCTAAAATTTCTTTGGCCCCAATAAATTTTCAACTGTAGATGTTCAATTCACACTGTTCCGGTGGTGTGCTCCAACTGAGGATTGGATCCACTCCTGTCACGCCCCAGACTCGGTAACCGGACTCACAAGGAACTCGATGACCGGTTCTGGCCGTAACAGCCTCCATAGTACCCCATTCTCGGCTCCTGAGGCGGTTCCGATCCTGGGATCCTACAAGGAGGATTTTCATAATGATATAATCATTACCAATACGAGCATACCCAAGATCACAACAAGTACATCTGGAAGTAACAAAGGATTCACATCACAAAATTCACTAAGAATTTGAACTTTTACAAGCTTACGTCAGGTCCAAAAGGACATACATAAGATAATGGGAAAAGAGAGAAAAGAGTCAGCAACACTGTAGTCCTCAAGCTCAACTCTACTCCACGCTCTGCTACTACGATGCCTGTCTAGGATCTCCTGCACGCATCAATCGTGCATAAGCTTATAGAAGCTTAGAGGGTGGTGTAAGTGTGTGATAATAATGCTCAGAAGAAGATAGAGAATGCAGAAGGGAGTCATGATCAATACCAATACCACTAGCCTTACCAAGGCTATCATGAATCTAAGAAACTATACCAAGCGATACGATAATGCAGGAAGCCATACCAAGGCTATGTAATGCAATGAGTATTGTAATGCAATGAGTACTGTCCATGAGTACTGTAATGCGATGAGCACTGTAATGCAATATGAGGCTTACACAGCCGATGCAAATGCAATGCGAAGTAATGTTAGTGCTCATATCCAATCCACATATCAAATACAATTCCATCATAAGGAAATCACCTTGGGGTCCATTACTTTGTTGGATATTTGCCGCTCTACGGACCCGCACGGTCAAACGAGCGTAGAGACCTCACTACCACACTGCGGACGACCAATCACCGAAAGGCACGAAAGTAGCGGACCCATTCACGAGTGGTCGGACTCGACTAGCAATGCCCCCTTACATCGGGTAGTAAGGCCACACCCCTATCCAACCGACTACACGACGGTGGGAGTCGCGGCCTAATGGTATAAGGCCCTCATGCGCTCATATATACCACCGGTCCGCGGTTGGAGCGAGATCCTGGTACCACGGAAGTTTTGGGAATTTCACCCATGGGCATCTATGCACCGGTATGCTCAAGTAACATTTTCGGTGTCCAAACATGGCCATCCACGATGTATCTGTGGAGGCTACAACCCTGATGAAGCAAGGGCGATAATGCTCATATGATATGCAATGTCAGATGCATGAATCACACAATCAACCATGCATCAATCCCAAGCATCCAACGTGCTCAAGAGGGGATACTACGTCCCTCGGGGATGCAACATGCAATGCCCAATGGCACAATCATAACCACACACATAGTGTCATCCAAGCATACAATGATGCACATGGGTCATGAAGATGGGTATAGACGCATTATGCGGCGATATATAAAGTAGTACACTCCTCCTATCCAAGAAGGGACCAAGACTAGGTATTTAGACAAGATCCATAAGAAATCTCACCTCTAGTGGGGGCCCATTTACCTGGGGTAGCCCACGAGACTAAGCATACAACTACGTGTCTAAGTAACACAGAAGTGAGTCTAGAAAGAATTTAAGATGAGCATCTAATCACATTTAGATACAATCAGGCCTAGAGGGGTCCATAATGGGGACATTTAACCACCATTCCCCAAGAGGCATCTCAATCACGAACTATATGGATATAAGACCCAAGGCCCTACATTCAAGATAAGAACACAGGTAACCACATACATACATTCCTCATAATAGGTCATAAAAAGATACAATACCACTTTTAACAACATGGGCCCCAAGAGAGAAATTAAGGCCTAAGGCTCAATTCCCAAAGGCCATAGAATCCATGCATTAAGTTGGACTTGGTGGGCAGCCTGCGTACACAATATACGGCCTAAAATAAGTTTAAGTTTGGATGATGAAATGGGCCCAACTACATCAGCTCAATAACTAGCAATTTAAGTGGGCAACCAAGGGCCCAATACTATCCTTATATTAGCCCACAAGTCCATTAAAATGGTGAAAGCTGGCTTAATATATGGTTGGGCAAGCTGGGACGTCCTAACCCATTATGGGCTCATGGGATGCCCCAAAAATCTGATCTAAGATGGGGGTCCTCATGTGATCACTAAAGGTGACCCAAAAGAATGAAAGTGATTAAGCCCAAAGATTATAAGAAAACCCAAGAATGCAACACGTACACAAGTTCTCAATATGGTGGGTCCCATGTCCAATAAAGTTTCAACCATAACAATGTACATTTAAGGTCCCTTGATAAACGTTCGGCCTACTCTGCTTCCTGGGCTTGCGAAAGCCCAGAAATTAGTCAAATAAGTGGGAATGATCTCATGAAGGCCAACAATATTTATAGGGGACCCCACCAGATGGAGGGTGTGTATGCATCAAGAAAAGATCAAGTGGACCTGCTATTGGATTGTGAATCCAGTAGCAACCCAAGGCAGAGAGTGCCTCCATATGATCGGGTGATCCAAGGCTTGGACGGCCTGGACCACATGCATTAAGGTAGGTTCCACATACATACACATTGAGCCTTAAACAAATGACCTAGGGTCTATGGTGGGCCTTTAACCATCCATAAAGAAACCTATGGGCCTACCTTAGGATCACCCAGGAGGACATCCAACCTCAACTGGTTTCCAAGAGGTAGCCCGCCACTACTCATATAATGTAAGGTCTAAAGCCCAAGCAATGCATGGCCTAATGGGCCATACACCAAGCCCAACTCATAGGCCATATAGTGGGCCCTCAAGTAAGGTTTGGGCCCAACCACAAAGGTCATAATTTCACATGTTGTGGTGAGCTTCATGGGCAGCCCAGTAATTCATTTACATGGGCAAGTTTCACATTTAACACAAGTGAGTTGGACCTCACTTTTGGCCCAAGTACAGGGTCAGTTTAGTGGGCAGCCAAGGGCTCAACTTCTTGTGTATTATTGCCCCTAAGCCCATCACAATAGATAGGAGACTATAGGCCCAAGATCAATGGGCCTATCCAAAAGAACTGAGTCCACAAGGCCTACTTGTTAACACAAACATGCATATAATATATCACATAATGGGCTCAAAAGAAATGGCACAAACAAAAGCCATCCAATTAATACATTATGGTGGACTTGAAGGCAACCCGTAAACCCAAGAATACACATGGGCAAGGCCTATACTGACAGTGTGGGCCTTGCCACACCAGCCCAAAGATTTAGCAAAGTCCTCCACAATATACATTTATGTGGGCCTTGCAAGTCAGCCCACAATTAAGCACTTCATGAGGGCATTAAGGCTAATAAATGCACATGATCAGCTTGTAGATGACCCATTGGGCCCATGAATCAATAAGGTCAGCCTTTGCACAATCTTGGGCTCAAGGGATAGGTTTCCTGCCCATAGGGCCTATAAAACTATCAAAAATTCTGGTTAAGGCTAACCCACAACCACCACAAAGGTGGGCCTTAAGAGGCACTAATTAAGCCCAAAATGTCTAAGGAAGGGGGGGAAAAAGAGTGTGTGCAACACTCCCTTAAATATGGTGGAGCGCCACGGCCCCAAAAGATCAACTATGCACAAATTTGGGCCCCTTGCTAGAATTCCAGCCCACCCACTTCCTGGGCCTGCTGGAGTCCAGAAATTTATTTAATTTAAATGGGTTACTGATCCATGGTGACCCACACATATTACAGTGGGTCCCACCAGATAAGAAGAGGGATATACAATACTTACTTTAAGTGGGCCATGTCGTTAGAATGCAGGCCCAGCAGCCCAAGGTAGGGGCATGCCATGGTGGTTAGTCATTTGGGCCTGGGTATTTAGCCCAAAACTGACCCAATTTACAGGTCATACCACGGTCAGTCCAGGGGCTTGATGGCCCTAAAAATTTACAGGATTGTCCTTCCATAGGTGGACCACAACCCCACAAAATTTCAGAATTTTTGGACATCTAGAAATAATTTAATTAACTTGAATAAAACAAGCTGTCCAGAAAATCGGACTGGCCTGGACGTCCCAACGTGGTGGGCCAGTCCGGGCCTTGCCACGGTATGCACAGGGGTCCATTAGACCTGAAATTTGGTAGGTAGGTTCTACCATGAGTTTACTACCTTCCTGTAAATTTTCATAATTTTTGGATACTCGGAAGTATTTTAATTAATTTAAAGAATACAATCTGTACAGGGTGAAATACTGCTGGAATATAACTGTCCTGAATTTGGGCCATCAAATGGGTGGGTTCTGGGCCTCCAAAATTCTTGAAATTTGGACCTAAAGTCCCTCATTAAGCCCACAACAAGGTAGGACCTAGAAATATGGCCCACCTTCTGAGAAAATATTTTTTTTATTTATTTATTTTTATGGAACTATGCTGCTGAACTGCATAGCAGAAATTTCTGGCAGCCCACTATATTAGCCCACCTGTTTGGATGCCTAAATGGGGTCCATTGGCCCTAAAATTTTGCAGGTAGGGCCTACCATTGGTGGGACACCTCTCTGAAAAATTTTAGAAATTTTGGGATAGTAAAAGTATTTTATTTAACTCCTACAATTTATGGACAGCAAGGTATTTCAAAAAAATTCTGCTGCTGAAACAATGCAGCTGCCCCTGATTTGTGCACCCCATTAGAGTGGCCCCAAGTCTGCCAAATTTTTAAGAAAATATAGGACAAACATCCCTACACAAGAATATAATAAGGTGGGGTCCACAAAGGTGGCCCACCATTTCAGAAACAGACTGATAATTATGTTTGTACAACAAGCACAGTTGCTAGACAGTCCAGAAAATCTAGACTATCCATCCTCCTTGGCCCACTCTTTTGGGTGATCAAACAGGGACGGATGATGGTGAAATTTGGGGAATATCTAGGTGAGATCCCCACCTTTAAGAGGTATATATCAAATGGGACCAAACACCCCACCAATCATCCCCAAAACTGAGCTTAAGACAGCTCAAAAATCTGTCCAGATGGCTTTTGGACAGCAACATAATACTGAATTAAAATAATTATAATCACTATAAAAAGAGAAATCAATCCATGAAAATTGTGGTATGGACCACCCCAGTGGGCCCAACAAACATCCAGACCATACCCCCTCCATGAAACCCATTGCATGTGCCCAAAATAGAGCAAATAGAGTGCCAATGTCCAAGGAATGGGCAGCCATGGGCGTCCACTTTGCTTGGACGGTTTGGATATTCCGAGGCCACTAAGTGGGCCACACACATCAGGAAATCAAGAATAGAATAATGAAAAATAAAAATAATCCAGCCACAAGAGAGGAAAATGACATGCATTAAAGAAAAATGCCATGATGGGGTCCATGGAGAATAGCCCCATCCATGGATCATGCATGCAAGGAAAAAGGGCTATTGGCCTCAACCATGGAGACATGAGGGACCTCCATCACCACTTGATGGGTCCCACAAGCTCCTAAGAAAGAAATAAGAAAGATCTAAGAGCACCCACCTAGATCAACCTTGAAACTTACATCACCATCATCTAGAGGCTCCAAGCAACATGGATCAATGGTTAAGATCAAGTGAGAAGGGTTAGATGAGAAGGTATTTTAGGGAGAAGGGGCTGGAGAAAATGGAGGAATTGCTGGAGAAGAAGAGAAGATAGAGAGAGAGAAATGAGAGGAAAAGAGAGGGAAAAGCCTTTTAAGGGAAGTAATCATAACCTATGGTGACAATAACAATGTTGCTAGGGTAGGTTAGGTGTGGGTAGTGTTTAGGGTGGGTAGTGTTTATTCCATGCAATAGTGTAGTGTGTGTGTGTGTGGTGTGCATGGGAACTTGTGTCAAGAGGAGTGGGGTCCACATGCATTTGTACAAAAAGTGGGCCACATGATGAAATGCTCATAACTCGAGATGTACACGTCGGATTAACGCATGGGACGCAGCGTTAGAATCGCGGCGCCGATATGGATAAGATGGCATGGGTCTCGGGTCAATCCAAGTCGGGTCTATGTGACCAAACTAAAGGATGACCACAACATAATCCAAGAGTCGCGAGTCGCCGGGATTCGACCGGTAGGACCGCGGGACCAAAATGAATGAAATGCACACTTATGCACACACATGCACACATGAGAACTCAGGTCGGGTCTCACAACTCCATTTTTTATTAAAGCCCTAAAATTATCTGTTAAAAGAGATGGATAGGAGCCGATTAAATTCATGAATGACAGTTGGGCCCACAGAGTTTACTCACTATGCTTAGCGTACTGTGTTACTCAGTACGCTATCCACTTCCCAATTTTATTTCTTAGATTTGAGCTCAGCCAGTAATTTGAGCCTTTTAATATGGGCGCGGTTTTGGTGAGTCCGAGGAAACAGATTTGTGGGTTAGTCCCTGACCATGGGGCCCACCTTGATGTATGTCTTGTATATCCACTTCATCCATCAGTTTTTGCAGCATGATCCCAAAATCAAAGCATATCCAATTCTCAACTGGACCACACCACAGGAAACAGTGGTCATTGACCATTAAAAGCTTCTTGGGCCGTAGGAATTTTTTAATGGTCAATGACCACTGTTTCTTGTGGTGTGATACACTTGAGATTTGGATCTGCTTTATTTTTAGGACCATCCCCTAAAATGAGCGGGAAAAACTGATTGATCGAGTGGATATTCAACATATACATCACGGTGGGCCCACGGTTAGGGACTCACACACTAAGCTATCACCCCAGACTCACCTAATACACCTACAGCTGTACATGAGTCGAGTTAGCTCAGTCCGCTCGCTAGACTCGACTCGAAGAAGCTTATCAGACTTTGCTTGAAATTGGAATCAGACCCAGTTGAGCAGGTTTATGGAGCTTAAAAAAAATTCGAGCCGAGTTCGAGCTTGCTTGAGCTTGACTCGACTTGGATCGAACCTCAACTCGAATCGACTCGGATGGAATTGAATTGGTGACTCGGTTATTTTGATATTGATGCTACTCGCCAAGTGTTTGATGAAATAACTCAGCGAAGTGTTGCTTTGGGTGCATGATTGGTTGGTGGCGAGGAATGAATGCATACAAAACAAATCACTACAAAATAAAAATAAAAATTTACATTATAAGGCTACCCTCATATCTTTATTTTGATGCTGCTCGCCAAGTGTTTAATGAAATACATGTAAATTAATGTTCCTGTTTTTCATATTGTGAGAAATTGAAAATGCACTTTATCTGTTTGAGAAAACGTCGCATAGGCTCGAACTTAGTTTGAACTGGCCCGAGTTGCTGATCGAATCGAGTCGAGCTAGCCAGTCAAGCTCGAGGACTGAGCCGAGCCGAGTTTGAGCTAGGGTTAGATATTGGCCGAGCCAAGCTGAACTGTGCCAAGCTCGACTTGGTTCGACTCATGTGCAGCTCTAGGTGTCTATATTTTTACCTACACTGAACCGTAAAATGGAATTGTAGGGTCTTGATGCATCAGTATGTGTATAGTGTTCTTAGCCCCCAATGTGGACTTGCTTGGCCCACCTAAACTTTGGATCAGTGTCCACAAAGTAGACAGTTGAGAAGAAATACAACATGGTCCAGTGAAAGAAGCCAAAGATATGATTTTTCAATATGAAGGATTTTCATGGTATCCCATCCACGACGAGGCCCATCATGTCGACAATTTACATGGCCAAATGATGGGCCCACTTTCACAAAGCTGTGGGGATCCCAACATGAGGATGCCATTCATTATCACCACTAATGACCAAATAACACATGAATGAATATATACACTACGCCAAAATAGCGAAAAAAGGACGGTCCAAAACTGTCTCAAATGACCAAAAAGGACGGTCATGGACTGTCACATAGGCCGTCAAATTTTGACGTGTCTTATTTTTTAAAGGACGGTTGAAAACCGTCATTCTTATTGACTAAAAAAGGATGGTCATGGACCGTCCTAAAAAAGGACGGTCATGGACCGTCCTTAAAATGGACTGTCATTGACCGTCTCTTATGAGTCTAAAAAGGACGGCCATGGACCGTCCTTAAAAAGGACTGTCATGGACCGTCTCTTATGAGCCTTCAAAGGACGGCCATGGACCGTCCTTTAAACGGACGGTTATAGACCGTCCTTAAAAAGGACTGTCATGGACCGTCTCTTATGAGCCTTCAAAGGACGGCCATGGACCGTCCTTAAAAAGGACTGTCATGGACCGTCTCTTATGAGCCTTCAAAGGATAGCCATGGACCGTCCTTTAAACGGACGGTTATAGACCGTCCTTAAAAAGGACTGTCATGGACCGTCTCTTATGAGCCTTCAAAGGACGGCCATGGACCGTCCTTAAAAACGACTGTCATGGACCGTCTCTTATGAGCCTTCAAAGGACGGCCATGGCCCGTCCTTTAAACGGACGGTCATGGACCGTCCTTAAAAAGGACTGTCATCAACCGTCTTTTATGAGCCTTCAAAGGACGGTTACGGACCGTCCTTTAAAAGGACTGCTATGGGCCGTCTCTTATGACCCTTAAAGGACATTTTCAAATTTGACCTGTTATAGTATTCTTCCTGATATACACCTGTTATACAATATATTTCATCACATTCACATTCACATTCACATCCATCTAAACCCAAACTACGTAAATCCATCCAAACATAAACTACATCCATCCAAACACAAACAATCTTATCCACAATACATTCATCCACGTATAATACATATAAAGTTTAACTTCAAAAGTAAAAAAAAAGGAAAAAAATCAGCAACAATTTTCTTTTTGTGTCTTTCATCTAATAAAAAAATATTTAACCAACAAAACATTATAATTCAGAATCATGAAGAATTGCAGAAACTTCATCCAAAAAAGTGGGCACTTTTTTAAAATAAAACTGATCATTAAAATAAACCTAATATAAGCAAATAATGCAAAAAAGTGTTTCAATTAATAGAAACAACAACAAAAATTAAAGCTTTGTAAAAAGGGGCATGTGTTAAAAGAGATACATTCTTGTTTGTTTCCTTATGATTGAGCTACATTATTACAGCAATCGGGTTCGGGTTCGGTATTAGGTTTAGGTTTAGGTTTTCAAGTTTAGGTTTAGGATTAGGTGTAGGTCTAAGTTTAGGGATTTGAGAATACATTCAGGTTTTAGGTTTAGGTTTTAGGTTATAGGTTTAGGTTTTAAGTTTAGGTTAAGGTTTAGGTTTAGAGAATTGAGAATAGGTTAAGGTTTAGGTTTAGGAAATCGGGTTCAGGTTCGGGATCGGGTTTAGGTTTGGGTTTTCAAGTTTAGGTTTAGGTTTAGGTTAGGAAGTTGAGGTTAGGATTAGGTGTAGGTTTAGGTTTAGGGATTTGAGAATACATTTAGGTTTTAGGTTTATTTTTAGGTTTTAGGTTATTGGTTAAGGTTTAGGTTTTAGGTTTAGGTTAAGGTTAGGTTATAGGTTATAAGTTTAGGTTTTAGGACATAGGTTTTGGTTTTAAGGTTATAGGTTTAGGTTAAGGTTAAGGTTTTAAGGTCTTATAAGCTATAGGTTTAGGGAATTGAGAATATGTTAAGGTTTAGGTTTAGGAAATCGGGTTCGGGTTTGGGATCGGGTTTAGGTTTGGGTTTTAAGTTTAGGTTAGGGAGTCGAGATTAGGATTAGGTGTAGGTTTAGGTTTAGGGATTTGAAAATAGGTTTAAGAGTCGGGTTCGGGTTCGGGATTGGGTTTAGGTTTGGGTTTTCAAGTTTAGGTTTAGGTTTAGGTTAGGGAGTTTAGATTAGGAATAGGTGTAGGTTTAAGTTTAGGGATTTGAGAATAGGTTAAGGTTTAGGTTTAGGTTTAGGAAATCGGGTTCGGGTTCGGGATCGGGTTTTAGGTATGGGTTTTCAAGTTTAGGTTTAGGTTTAGGTTAGGGAGTTGAGATTAGGATTACGTGTAGGTTTAGGTTTAGAGATTTGAGAATACAATTAGGTTTTAGGTCACAAGTTTTGGTTTAGGTTAAGGTTATAGGTTTAAGTTAAGGTTTAGGTTTAGGTTTAGGTTATAAGCTATAGGTTTAGGGAATTGAGAATGGGTTAAGGTTTAGGTTTAGAATCGAGTTCGGGTTCAGGATCGGGTTCAAGTTTGGGTTTTCAAGTTTAGGTTTAGGTTTAGGTTAGGGAGTTGAGATTAGGATTAGGTGTAGGTTTAGGTTTAGGGATTTGAGAATACATTTAGGTTTTAGGTTATTGGTTAAGGTTTAGGTTTTAGGTTTATGTTAAGGTTAGGTTATAGGTTATAAGTTTAGGTTATAGGTTATAAGTATAGGTTATAGGTTAAGGTTTTAGGTCATAGGTTTTGGTTTTAAGGTTATAGGTTTAGGTTAATGTTAAGGTTTTAGGATTTATAAGCTATAGGTTTAGGGAATTGAGAATATGTTAAGGTTTAGGTTTAGGAAATCGGGTTCGAGTTTAGGATCGGGTTTAGGTTTGGGTTTTCAAGTTTAGGTTTAGGTTAGGGAGTTGAGATTAGGATTAGGTGTAGGTATAGGTTTAGGGGTGAGAATATGTTAAGGTTTAGGTTTAGGAAATCGGGTTCGGAGTTTAGGATCGGGTTTAGGTTTGGGTTTTCAAGTTTAGGTTTAGGTTAGGGAGTTGAGATTAGGATTAGGTGTAGGTTTAGGTTTAGGGATTTGAAAATAGGTTAAGGTTTAGGTTTAGGAATTCGGGTTCGGGTTCGGGATTGGGTTTAGGTTTGGGTTTTCAAGTTTAGGTTTACGTTTAGGTTAGGGAGTTTAGAGTAGGATTAGGTGTAGGTTTAAGTTTAGGGATTTGAGAATAGGTTAAGGTTTAAGTTTAGGAAATCGGGTTCGGGTTCGGGATCGGGTTTTAGGTATGGGTTTTCAAGTTTAGGTTTAGGTTTAGGTTAGGGAGTTGAGATTAGGATTAGGTGTAGGTTTAGGTTTAGAGATTTGAGAATACATTTAGGTTTTAGGTCATAGGTTTTGGTTTAGGTTAAGGTTATAGGTTTAGGTTTAGGTTTAGGTTTAGGTTATAAGCTATAGGTCTAGGGAATTGAGAATAGGTTAAGGTTTAGGTTTAGGGAATCGGGTTCGGGTTTGGGATCGGGTTTAGGTTTGTGTTTTCAAGTTTAGGTTTAGGTTTCGGTTAGGGAGTTGAGATTAAGATTAGGTGTAGGTTTAAGTTTAGGGATTTGAGAATACATTTAGGTTTAGGTTTAGGTTTAGGTTGTAGGTTATTGGTTAAGGTTTAGGTTTTAGGTTTAGGTTAAGGTTAGGTTATAGGTTATAAGTTTAGGTTATAGGTTATAGGTTAAGGTTTTAGGTCATAGGTTTTGGTTTTAAGGTTATAGGTTTAGGTTAAGGTTAAGGTTTTAGGTCTTATAAGCTATAGGTTTAGGGAATTGAGAATATGTTAAGGTTTAGGTTTAGGAAATCGGGTTCGAGTTTGGGATTGGGTTTAGGTTTGGGTTTTCAAGTTTAGGTTTAGGTTTAGGTTAGGGAGTTGAGATTAGGATTAGGTGTAGGTTTAGGTTTAGAGATTTGAGAATACATTTACGTTTTAGGTCATAGGTTTTGGTTTAGGTTAAGGTTATAGGTTTAGGTTTAGGTTAAGGTTTAGGTTATAAGCTATAGGTTTGAGGGAAGTGAGAATAGGTTAAGGTTTAGGTTTAGGTTTAGGGAATCGGGTTCGGGTTCGGGATCGGGTTTAGGTTTGGGTTTTCAAGTTTAGGTTTAGGTTTAGGTTTAGGTTATAAAGTATAGGTTTAGGGTTTAGGGAATTGAGAATAGGTTAAGGTTTAGGTTTAGGAAATCGGGTTCGGGTTCGGGATCGGGTTTAGGTTTGGGTTTTCAAGTTTAGGTTTAGGTTTAGGTTAGGGAGTTGAGGTTAGGATTAGGTGTAGGTTTAGGTTTAGGGATTTGAGAATACATTTAGGTTTCGGGTTTATTTTTAGATTTTAGGTTTAGGTTAAGGTTAGGTTATAGGTTATAGGTTAAGGTTTTAGGTCATATGTTTTGGTTTTAAGGTTATAGGTTTAGGTTAAGGTTAAGGTTTAGGTCTTATAAGCTATAGGTTTAGGAATTGAGAATATGTTAAGGTTTAGGTTTAGGAAATCGGGTTCGGGTTCGGGATCGGGTTTAGGTTTGGGTTTTCAAGTTTAGGTTTAGGTTTAGGTTAGGGAGTTGAGATTAGGATTAGGTGTAGGTTTAGGTTTAGGGATTTGAAAATAGGTTAAGGTTTAGGTTTAGGAGTCGGGTTCGGGATTGGGTTTAGGTTTAGGTTTGGGTTTCCAAGTTTAGGTTTAGGTTTAGGTTAGGGAGTTGAGATTAGGATTAGGTGTAGGTTTAGGTTTAGAGATTTACGAATACATTTAGGTTTTAGGCCATAGGTTTTGGTTTAGGTTAAGGTTATAGGTTTAGGTTTAGGTTATAAGCTATAGGTTTAGGGAAGTGAGAATATGTTAAGGTTTAGGTTTAGGAAATCGGGTTCGGGTTCGGGATTGGGTTTAGGTTTGGGTTTTCAAGTTTAGGTTTGGGTTTTCAAGTTTAGGTTAGGGAGTTGAGATTAGGATCGAGGTGTAGGTTTAGGTTTAGGGATTTGAGAATACATTTAGGTTTTAGGTCATAGGTTTAGGTTTAGGCTTAGGTTTAGGTTATAGGTTTAGGTTAAGGTTTAGGGTGAGAATAGGTTAAGGTTTAGGTTTAGGAAATCGGGTTCGGGCTCGAGATCGGGTTTAGGTTTGGGTTTTCAAGTTTAGGTTTAGGTTTAGGTTAGAGAGTTGAGATTAGAATTAGGTGTAGGTTTAGGTTTAGGGATTTGAGTTTAGGTTATAGGTTTAGGATATAGGTTATAGGTTTTGCTTTAGGTTTAAGTTATAGGCTTAGGTTATAGGTTATAGGTTATATGTTATATGTTTAGGTTAAGGTTTAGGAATTTGGAAACTGGGTTCTGGTTCGGGATCAGGTTTAGGTTTGGGTTTTCAAGTTCAGGTTTAGGTTTAGGATAGGGAGTTGAGATTAGGATTTGGTGTAGGTTTAGGTTTAGGGATTTGAAATAACATTTAAGTTTTAGGTTTTAGGTTTAGGTTTTAGCTTATAGCTTTAGGTTATAGGTTTTGGTTTTGGTTTTAGGTTTAGGTTATAGGTTAAGGTTATAGGTTAAGGTTAGGTTTAGGTTTAGGTTATAGGTTACAACTTTGGGGTGAGAATAGGTTAAGGTTTAGGTTTAGGAAGCGGGTTCGGGTTCGGGATAGGGTTTAGGTTTGGGTTTTCAAGTTTAGGTTTAGGTTTAGGTTAGGGAGTTGAGATTAAGATTTGGTGTAGGTTTAGGTTTAGGGATTTGAAAATAGGTTAAGGTTTAGGTTTAGGAAATCGGGTTCGGGTTCTGGATCGGATTTAGGCTTGGGTTTTCATGTTTAGGTTTAGGTTTAGGTTAGAGAGTTGAGATTGGGATTTGGTGTAGGTTTAGGTTTAGGGATTTGAGAATAGGTAAAGGTTTAGGTTTAGGAAATCGAGTTTGGGTTCGGGATCGGGTTTAAGCTTGGGTTTTCAAGTTTAGGTTTTGGTTTAGGTTCGGGAGTTGAGATTGGGATTAGGTGTAGGTTTAGGTTTAGGGATTTGAGAAGTAGGTTAAGGTTTAGGTTTTAGCTTATAGGTTTAGCTTTTGGTTTTAGGTTTAGGTTAAGGTTATAAGTTTAGGTTATAGGTTATAAGTTATAGGTTATAGGTTAAGGTTTAGGTTATAGGTTTTTGTTTAGGTTAAGGTTATAGGTTTTGGTTTGGTTATAGGTTTAGGTTTAGGTTTAGGTTTAAGTTTTAGTTTATAGGTTTAGGTTATAGGTTTAGGTTTTGGTTTTAGGTTTAGGTTTAGGTTATAAGTTTTGGTTTTTGTTTAAGTTAAGGTTATAGGTTTTGGTTAAGGTTTAGGTTTTGGGTTTATGTTAAGGTTATAGGTTAAGGTTATAGGTTTAGGTTAGGTTTAGGTTTAGGTTATAGGTTATAGCTTTGGGAATTGAGAATAGGTTAAGGTTTAGGTTTAGGAACTCGGGTTCGGGTTCGGGATCGGGTTTAGGCTTGGGTTTTCATGTTTAGGTTTAGGTTTAGGTTTAGGTTAAGGAGTTAAGATTAGAATTTGGTGTAGGTGTAGGTTTAGGTTTAGGGATTTGAGAATACATTTAGGTTTTAGGTTTAAGTTATAGGTTTAGGTTTAGGTTATAAGTGTCAGTTATAGGTATAGTTTTAAGTTAGGTTATAGGTTAAGGTTTAAGGAATTGATAATAGGTTATGGTTTAGGTTTAGGAAATCGGGTTCGGGTTCAGGATCGGGTTTAGGTTTGGGTTTTTAAGTTTAGGTTTTACTAAGGAGTTGAGATTAGGATTAGGTGTAGGTTTAGGTTTAGGGATTTGAGAATAAATTTAGGTTTTAGGTTTAGGGTTAGGGTTAGGGTTTTAGTTTATAGGTTTAGGTTTAGGTTATAAGTTATAGGTTATAGGTTATAGGTTAAGGTTTAGGTTATAGGTTTTGGTTTAGGGTTAGGTTTAGGTTATAGGTTATAGGTTATAGCTTTAGGGAATTGAGAATAGGTTTAGGTTATAGGTTTAGGGTGTGGTTTAGGTTAAGGGTGTGGTTTAGGTTAAGGCTGTGGTCCCTGTAAATACAGATATAAACACGACTTTGTCCAAATAACTGCCAGCCTCCAATCTTATCCATAGGAAATGGACAGCTTCATCATGGTCATAACAGCGGTTCCTACCTTCCAGGGACCCCCACTCATCCGGATAGCTCCGACGCACATTTGGGTCTGCTCCATTAATTTCTAGCAAATACATAAACACGGCCTGTCCAAATGGCCAGGCTCCTCTGTAATGACTCGTAAATTTTCGTACAATGGCTCGAGTACCACCTCAACCAGAAATCACTTAGGATTAAATCCTTTAGAAATTTGACAAAGTTAACTAAGTGTTAAACTAGATTAGCCATGAAATCCGTTTGAATTGCTTTAAATACGATATACAAGACCCAAAATCTGTAGAATCATTGACGCTATGTTACCCTAAAATCTAGGATCAAACTCATTACCCGACTGCTCTCGGGAACACATTGAAACTCCGTATCCGGTCTGGACTGCACATCAGGAGTCCGAATAATACGAGGTTAAGGACTTAGGACCGCCTCACTGGGCTTGACAACCATCTCATAAATCAGACCAGACAGTGTCCCACGGCTATTCGCTTGAGTCCGGAGCGAAGGAGTGTGAAAACACATGTTTCCTTTACAAAATAAATATCTGGAATAGTGATCTGAGACTTGATACTTGCAGTTAATTTGTAAGCAACCAGACCGTCAGAATTTGACCCAAATACACCCTCGGATCAGGAAAATTTTCATAAACATTTACATGTACTTGAAATTTCGGATCAAGACCCGCTGACCGTTGAACTGAAACTGTTCCACCACGCGTGATCTGGGAATCCTACTAAGACAAAAACTTAACTCCACATAGATCCAAGGTTAGTGAGCTTAAGTCCGACTTTTGGCTCAAGGAGACCCGCCAGAAATCTTCCGTTGAGCTGAAATAACGTTGTTTTGGTTATAACTTAAGTATACCTTATCCTCAAGTCTAGTTTGGAGAGATTTTAGGCTATATAAGGACCTTAGAACACCCTCTCTCATATCCATACGAATTTTAGGAAAACTTTAGAGAAATAAGTGAGAAAAGAGAGAGAGAGAGTGAGAGAAGTGGGAGAATCTCCCTACTATCGTTCCCTGCCACTACACAAGCTGCACCACCTGTTTCTCATCGCTTTGCTGGCGATACCGACTTCATTTTGAGGTAAGAAACCCTAACCCTAAATCTTTTTTGGGGTGTGTAGATTGTAGGTTATGAAATAGCTAACTTATTTCATTCTTTAGGCTACCAAACTGCCAGATACGGAAGCTTGGCAAACCTAGCTGATTTGTTGCGATTCTACGATATAAGGTGAGAACTTTAAATGTATAGGTTACGGTTTTCAACGCTTTCAATGTCAGATAATGATAGATTCATGATCTGCATGCAATTGCACATGTACAAGTGCTTTCCGATTTCTGTTTTGATTAAAGATGTAGATTATGGAATTTTACATATTCTAGGTATTCGTAGAAAATACCGTACATATATAAATTTTGGAAATATGTTTGACATGATTATTTGTTATATGAATATACGATATATGGATAAAATACTTATTTGGCGAAAGGATTCGCCCAAATACATATTTTACTAATATACACTATGTATGTAGAAATACTGTATTCTAGAAAGTACTGTATACATATATATTTTAGAGATGTGTTTGCCATGATTATTTGTTGTATAAATATATTACATATACGTAAAATACTCACTTGGCGAAAGGACTCGCCCTAATACATGTTTGCTAACATATACTAAGTATGTTGAAATAGTGTATGTTAAGTGTTTGTGGAAATGCTTGTGTGAGTAAGTGTTTGGATGTTGATGCCTTAGGAGGGTGTTGAGATGGGATTCTCAACTACCTTAGAGACATGTATGATTACCTCCATGAGGTTGTTTACTTAAACCGCTTACTTTTTACAATATATGTGTTTGTATTCCTATTTATGTAGTGCTTTATAACATTACTTTATAACATGCTTTATGACATGCTTACTGACATGCTTGAATTACTTTGTTTATCATGCTTTACTCCACATGCTATGGATAAGAATTGATTGAGTTTGGGACTATGTCTATAGTCCAGACAGTCGGTACTAGACTTGAGATCATGGTTGAGTTTCATGTCGCCACGTAAGATGTGTTTGATGAACTCGAGTCATACGTCAGTTGGCGACGGTGGTTAGGCCACGCGAAGTGCTTATGCACTTCATGTCATCCAATTGATTATGTGCTCGAGCTAGTCAAGCTCGTCAAGTAACCCGATATGTCTAATGTATGTTCATCATGTTTGGTCGCTACTGCTTGAACCTAGGGTACCAAACTTACTAGTAGAATCCCGTTAACCATGGTACCTCGATCCGCTAAGACTCATGAGCCGGGCATGGTGGTATGGGACATGTGGTCGAGTTGTCGGCCTACGCTGGGGCCACGTACCTCCCCGTAGTGACCAGTGAGCAACCAAACTCGTGAGCCGATTATGGTGGTATGGGACACTATATTTGTGCTGTCGGCCTACATTGATAAGGTGATGGGGGAACGGTGTAACCTTTGTGCGTAACAGCCCTGACAGCCCTTTGTAGTGACCTCGAGCATACTCTGAAATCGCGGTGAGCCTTAGAGTTTTTCCGCGGTATATAGAGTATGAACTAGGCCTGTTTTTGTATAGTGATGAATCGATAAAGAGGTGATGGGGGAGTGGTGTAACCTTTGTACGTAACAGCCTTGACAGCCTTTGCAGTGACCTAGGAAACACACAATTGTCTGAGATTTACTAGGATTGACGACCCTAGAATGGATCATGTTTGGGGAATGATACAAGGGAGGTACCTTAGTTTCCCAATCCTGCTGTTTGAAATAGACTAATAAAAAAAAACTCGGTAATCATGCTCATTATGCATTGCATGTGCCTGGAAGATGTGGAGCACTGAGAGATGAAAGCATGCTGCGATCGTAAGATGGTGTCGCACGAGGGAGGGTGCGGTGAGGGCATCCATCATGACTGCATTCATACTTGCATTAATAAGAGTAGTTAGGAGTATTTGATTTTACTGCTTTATCATTACTGCTTGACCATATTGATAACATGTTAACCGATGCTTTATTGTTCCACTGAGTTAGCTACTCACTCCCACGTTATGGGACGGTGTTGCGCACACTAACCAGACTCTGTCTCAGGTTTAGATGAGCAGACGATTCAGGAGGCGGAGCCAGACTACAATGAGGACCAGGACGAGTTCTCATACATGCAGTATTCTGGCGGCTTCGACTAGACTGTCAGGATCAACGGGACTTGCAGGGATTACTCCTTAGTTAAATTTTTGACATTTTGTTCATAAAACAGACATATGTATATGATGACTCAGATGGGTTCATACTCTGGAGAATGAAATGATTTTGTTTATTTTACATACATATATATACAGTTCAGTCTTCCACTTACCTTTATACAATTGATCTGGAGTATGAATTACTGTTTTGGTATAATCTCACTCATGTTTATTGCTCTAACACAGACAACATTGAATCATTATTATTTATGTTGCATAAGTGATGCGTTGGAACTCGGGAGTTGAGTTATACTCGACCCCCGATTTTCAGGGTGTTACAAGTTGGTATCAGAGCATGATTTTGATTAAACCGGACCTAAGTTATGATCCCACGATGTACGCTAACGCATTTCAACTTAGGAGGGTGCGAGAATAATATAGAAATAGTCTTAGGTATCCCAATTTCATCCAACGACAAAGTTCACTAAAAATGGACGCCGAAATCGAGTCTGTACTCAACCCTGGTCGCACGGGTCGACCTTAAAACATTCCTATGTCATCTATTGACGAGTCTAGATCACAATCCACCCAAATCCAGTCGTTGAAAATCAGTAAAAGTCAGTCTAGATCGGAAATTTTTTGAAACCACCCGATCTGGAACAGAATGGAGTTGTGGGCCTCCCCACTTAAATCCATAGGGACCCAGGGTAGAACCAAGGTGCATTTGGCACCTTGGAATGGTGGAGAACAACACCCCACCACGGCAGCACGGCGCCGGGCAAGGCGGACCGCGGCAGAACTGCGGTCACCGCGACGCGCCGCGATCAAGTGGGTACGCTTAGGTTAGGCCAGGCCTGGTCATAGTCGGCCCAACCTCTACACACGTTTAGTGTGTGCTAAGTCTTCAGGGGGTCCATATTTTATTCCGTCAACCCCTCCTTTCCTTACTTCCACCCGTCCAAGCCGTCCAAGTTGCTGTCTCTCTCTCAACTCTCCCTTCCAATCACTCAATCTACAAATTTCGACCACAATCCATCCATTTCCATCAGCTACAGCAAACCCTACCCCCTATCCTCTCCGTTTCTCACGTTTAAGCCCTTAAATCTCCTCCTTTTCCCTCAAATTTGTGTAACCTTTTAGCCTATCCCATTTCTTCCTTGTTCCTTCATCATTCCCTGTTATTTGGGCTTCTACAAGCCCTGTGGAGACCTAAATCTGGGAAGAACTCAAATTCTCAGCCCCCTTCCTCTCTCTTTCCTCCATTTCCATGGCCCTTTTCAAGTTGATTACAGCTATTTTCTCTGTTTCCTCCATCCTCTCTCTCATTGGAAAGAGGAAAATTGCTGCAAATGATGCTGGGCCGAGCAGCCCTACCCATTCCAGAAGAAGGCTGACATTGGGGCTGGCACTAGCACCGTTCGGGAGTATAGGTCAAAGCGGGACCTGAATCCCCAACTGCCGATCAGGGATGCACTACCGATTGGTTTCGAATACGGTCGTTTTGCTAGCCGTAAGATAGTGTTTGAAGCCCATGTGGATGAGCGGATGTTTGGGCTACACCCAATGATGGACCATTTGGTGGATGCCGTCGGATGGGGTCCTATATTTGAAGGCGAGTCTCTGGTGTGTGAGAACACGGTTCGTGCCTTCTACGCTCATATCATAGACCCATCGTTGGAGCTGCTTCAGTTCACTATCTCTGTGAGGGGCATAAGGCGCACGATTACTGTGGTTGAGGTGGCACGGATCATGAACATCTCACGTGGTGAAGTGCTTCCAAATGACAACTTGTCCAGGAGTGTGCGAAAAAAGGATCGCCGTATGCAATACCTTTGTGGTTGGTGGGTCTAATAGACGCGAGGAAACTGTCTTCCGTCGACGAAGTTAATAGATAACTTCTGTTTGCTCCACCACATTTTCACATATAATGTGTATCCACGGTCGAGTAACCGCACAGAGTGTACTCGGTTGATGGTGGACTTCCTATACAGGATTGGACATGGGGACAACTTATGCCTACCCACGTTCATCCTATATCAGATAGTTCAGGTTGTTCGATCTGTCAGGAATGACCTTTCGCTCTCGTTTGGCCGCCTGATATGTAAGATGGCTCGTGATGTCGGCTATAAGCTCAACATGGAAGACCTTGCACCAGTCCGAGTCATAAGTGAGGCTACACTTAACAACATGAAGATCAGCCCTCCCCAACGGTAAGCCTGACTTGACGAGTCTGGAGATGAGTCGGATAGTGCCGGTGAGGAGAGTGTTGACCTCGAGGAAGGTAGCGAAGAGGGTGGCGGTGATGAGATACAGGAAGAGGAACCTGAGGCCCATGATACAGAGGAGAGTTCACCTCCTACGGCTCAAGAGCAGGGCACCGATCGGGCTTCCATAGATGTGCGTTTAGCCCGTCTCGAGGAGGGCCAAGCTGCCCTGCGATAGGAAGTCGGGCAGCTCCAAACCATGCTCAGCAAGGTGTCTCGCACCTTGAAGGCCATCCTGTGTTGTCTACAGGACAAGAATGCTCCTCCTCCATCGCCTGATTCGGATGCCTAGTCATCCAAGCTGTTGTTTGTGGTTATTTTGGTTACCGCATTAGGCAGTTTATGCTTTCATGTTGATGCTGTAGTAGTTAGTAGTATGTTTTAAGTGTTTGGTGTTGTGGATGTAATTAGCTTACATGTAATTTCTGTCATGATTCATGTAACTCTGCAGTCCATGTATTATGACAATTTTGGGTAAATAAAAAGCATGTAGCCTCTTTTGCTATGAGATGTGTGGAATGCTTAAAGTGCTTATATAATGTGTTGTTATGCTTTATATCACCAATGTTGCACCCTATGTTGTATAGGGCATGCCGTGGCAGTATACACGGAGCACGGCACACCTTCTTCTTACTGGCTCGATGGACCAGACTCCTTCTGGTAGAGGTGGTCCTACGGACTGAGGGTTAGACTCTGATCAACCTCCTGTTAGTCCTACTGGTGGACAACCACCTTATACACCCTCGGTTCATGAGCAGAACTGGGCATCCTCTTCTACGCCATATGAGCTGCAGGCTGCTCCACCTACTGATAGGATTGAGTAGTTGATGTTCATAATGCATCAACAGTAGATGCAGCAGCAGCAGCATCAGCAACTTATAACCACTATTGTTGAGGCCTTATCTCAAGGTGGGAGTGCGACTCCACCTCCGACATCTACGTGTCCTACTGAGCACACAGCCTCCTGCTCAGTTTGAGGACGTGCCTCTACCCACACCCGTTGTACCCCCTACTGGAGATGTTGGTACTTGTGGCCTACTCGAGCGATTCCAGCGCTTGAGGCCTCCCTCATTTATGGGTTCTCACAGACCCGAGGAGGCTGAGTTTTGGCTAGACCGTATCTCCAAGATGCTACGGATGCTACACTGTACTGAGGCAGAGCAGGTCGAGTTGGCCACTTTCATGTTTGAGAGGGAGGTCGGTCTGTGGTGGGACAGTGTGCTACGGCCTGTCGCAGCGGACTATGTGTAGACTTGGGCAGCATTCGAGTTCCGGTTCCACGAGAAGTATTACCCGCAGACCTACAGACATGAGCGGGAGGATGAGTTTCTACGCCTCAGGCAGGGAGGCATGACCGTTACTGAGTATGAGCACCGCTTCACAGAGTTGGGCCGCTTTGTCCTGACCATCCTGGTTGATGAGCAGATGCAGATGTATCATTTTTCTAGGGGTTTGCGACCTGATATATGGTCGAAGATGTGCTGCATCAGTATACCTTCTTATGCGGAGCTAGTTCACATGTCTATGATGGCCGAGCAAGATGTTGATCGGCTGACCTGTTCTCGTGGTACTATGGTTACAAGACTACAACCGGAGGTACAGAGCAGGCCTTTCCTAGGCAAGAGGCCTCGTGCTGACTCGCCTCCCAGGATCGCAGCGCCAGTGGCTCCGATAAGGCGCCCTATTGTGACCTGTACGTACTACGGGAAACAGGGTCATCCTATTGGGAGTTGTTTCTCACGGATGAAGGATAGTGGGTCTCCGCCGCAGATGATTGGTCGTTCTTACCAATAGGCTTTATCGACTCCACCTCTACAGACTGCCCTTGCTCATCCTTCCTTCCGACCTCCTGTATCACGCTTCAGGCCGCCTCAACGGCCCTTGGTTCCATAGCTGAACCGTCAGCAGCAGGCTCGAGTACATACGCTTGTTGCTGAGGCACCTGAGACGTCGATTTTAGCCCCGACGGTTTTTGAGGGTACGACTCACATTCACGGTACTTCTATTTCCTTGTTGGTGGACACTGGGTCCACTACTTATATGATTTCTTATGGAGCAGTTAAGCGTCTAGCTTTACGTACTACTCTCACGAAGGGAATGAGACTCACTACGGCCACTGGGACTTTTTCGAATGTCGTACGGATATGTGAGGGTTACTTCGTGGACTTGGGTAGCAGAACAGTGCTCGTCGACCTCATTGCTGCTCCACTATGGCATTACGACATTATTCTCAGTATGGACTGGCTCTCGAAGATGAGGGCAGAGATAGATTGCGATACTCGAGTCATAATGGCCTGTGGATCTGACGGCACAGCTTTCATGTTTCCGGTGTAGGTCAGTTGGCCCTGCCATGTGGACTGTTATACTGCTTTATTAGCGTCGATCGATGGTCCGGTATTAGAAGATACGCTGGTGGTTCGGGAGTTTATAGATGTGTTTAAGACGATTCTTAGTTTGCCTCCTTGGCGCGAGATCGATTTCACCATTGATCTTATGCCTGGTGTGACACCTATCTCATTGCCGACTTATCGTATGCCTCCATGTGAGATGGAGGAGCTATGGAGATAGATTGACGAGCTAGTAAGGAAGGGTTTCATACGACCTAGTGTGTCTCCTTGGGGAGCACCTATCCTATTTGTGAAGAAGAAAGACGGGACACTACGGTTATGTATTGATTACCGTAGGTTGAACCAGGTCATGGTGAAGAACAAGTATCCTTTGCCCAGGATAGATGATCTGTTTGATCAGTTGAAGGGGGCAAAGTATTTTTCGAAGATTGATCTGCAGTCAGGGTATCATCAGCTGCGCGTCAAAGATGAGGACATGCAGAAGATGGCTTTCAGGACATGCTTTGGGCACTACGAGTTTCTAGTGATGTCGTTCGGTCTTACGAACGCACCAGCCGTGTTCATGGACCTGATGAACCGAGTACTTTGACCATTCCTATACCGATTCGTCATCGTCTTTATTGATGACATTCTGATATACTCTACGAGTCGGGAGGAACACGATGAGCACCTGAGAGCGGTGATGGATACGTTGAAGAAGAATCAGTTATTCGCGCAGTATAAGAAGTGCGACTTCTGGCAGGAGGAAGTTAAGTTCCTCAGACATGTGGTGTCCAAGGATGGGATAGCAGTGGACCTTGCTAAGGTAGTCGTGGTTCAGGATTGGTAGCAGCCTGGCTCAATTACCGAGGTGAGGAGTTTCCTTAGTCTGACAGGGTATTATAGCCGCTTCATTCAGGATTTCTTAAAGATTGTCAGGCCGTTGTCTCAGTTGACACGGAAGGATCTGAAGTTCGCCTGGAATGAGAAGGCAGAAGCAGCTTTCAAGGAGCTGAAGGACAGGTTAACGTCCGCCCCTGTGCTAGTATTGCCAGAGCAAGGGGTGAAGTACACGATATACACTGACGCGTCTCACGTTGGTTTGGGTTGTGTCCTTATGCAGAAGGACAGGGTGATTGCGTATGCCTCGAGACAATCAAGGAAGCACGAGGAGAATTACCCTACACACGACCTTGAGTTGGCAGCTGTCATCTTTGCATTGAAGCTCTGGAGACATTACCTCTACGGAGAGGAGTTTGAGCTTTTCTGCGACCACAAGAGCCTTAAGTACATATTCATGCAGCGAGACTTGAATATGAGACAACGCCGATGGATGAAGACCTTGAAGGACTTCAAGTTTGAGGTTTCCTACCATCCGGGCAAGGCGAACCTTGTGGCAGACGCGTTGAGCCACAAGAAGGCTATAACATTTGCGGCTCCATTAATGATAGGAGAGTGGGACATGGTTGAGTTCGTGCGGGACTTCGAGTAGAGACTCATCGTGGAGGAGCCATTCGAGTGTGTTGCGCATGTTCGGGTACGACCACTGGTTGATGATAGGATTGTTGAGGCCCAGAAGGGTGATGTGCGGTTGTCTGAGCTTCGAGAGCAAGCTAGCGTCACTGAGGGCTCCGAGTGGAGAGTTGATTCAGATGGGAGTCTGTGATTCTGTGGCCTCCTATGCGTTCCTGATATACCTGATTTGAGATATGAGCTTCTCGAGTCTGCCCATAACTCGAAGCTTGCGATGCATTCTGGTAGCACGAAGATGTACTAGGATATGAGACGGTCGTATTGGTGGGATAACATGAAGGCCCACATCGCAGAGTTCGTTTCTCTTTGTCTGACGTGCCAGCAAGTCAAGGCAGAACACCGCCGACCTCCTGGACTGCTTCAGCCCATGCCCATAGCAGAGTGAAAGTGGGACTTCATCTCCATGGATTTCATATCAGGGTTGCCGAAGACGAGGAAGGGACACGATTCTATTTGGGTGATTGTGGACCGGTTGACCAAATCGGCCCATTTCCTCCCTATCAGAGTCACGAACTCTGCTGACAAGCTGGCTAGGCTGTACATCAGAGAGATTGAACGTCTGCATGGAGTTCCACTTGAGATCGTATCAGACAGAGACACTCAGTTCACATCTATCTTCTAGACTCGTATCCAGGAAGCGATGGGTGTGAAGTTGAAGTTCAGTACGGCGTTTTATCCTCAGACTGATGGGCAGACAGAGCGGGTGAATCAGATTATGGAGGATATGTTGCGAGCATGTGTGTTGGACTTCAAGGACAGTTGGGATGACTGTCTTCCTTTTGCAGAGTTCGCCTACAACAACAGCTTCAAGGCGAGTATTGGTATGGCGCCATATGAGGCCCTGTATGGTCGTCCTTGCAGAGCACCGCGTTGTTGGGCTGAGGTTGGCGAGCGTAGTCTGATTGGCCCGGAGTTGGTACAGGCGACTACAGAGAAGGTCGACATCATCAGGCGTCGACTTCTTACAGCGTAGAGCAGGCAGAAGAGCTATGCCGATACGAGGCGACGACTGCTTGAGTTCAAGGTCGGTGACCATGTGTTCCTCAGAGTTTTCCCTATGAAGGGAGTCCTTCGGTTCGGGAAGAAGGGGAAGTTCACACCGAGGTTTATCGGTCCGTTTCAGATACTGGATCGAGTGGGTGATGTGGCTTATCATCTTGCTTTGCCCACACCGCTTGCAGCTGTACACAACGTATTTCATGTATCTATGTTGAAGAAGTACGTTTCTGATCCTTCACATATCATCAGATGAGGGTAGGTACAGCTGAGCAAGGATACTCCATATGAACTACGTCCGACGCGTATACTTGACAGGAAGGAGCAGGTACTGCGTAGCATGGTCATTCCACTTGTGAAGGTACTATGGACGCATCATTCAGAGGAGGAAGCTACTTGGGAGACTGAGGCCGAGGTCAGGAAGAACTACCCTCAGATTCTCGAGGAATATGAAAAGGTACAAATTTTGAGGATGAAATTTTTGTTTAAGGGGGGTAGATTGTAACGACTCGTAAATTTCTATACAATGACTCGAGTACCACCTCGACCAGAAATCACTTAGGATTAAATCCTTTAGAAAGTTGGCAAAGTTAACTAAGTGCTAAACTAGATTAGCTATGAAATTCATTTGAATCGCTTTAAATACGATCTACAAGACCCAAAACCTGTAGAATCATTGACGCTAGGTTACCCTAAAATCTAGGATCAAACTCATTACCCGACTGCTCTCGGGAACACATTGAAACTCCGTATCCGGTCTGGACCGCACATCGGGAGTCCGAATAATACAAGGTTAAGGACTTAGGACTGCCTCACTGGGCTTGACACCAGCTCAGAAATCAGACCCAGACAGTGTCCCACGGCTGTTCACTTGGGTCCGGAGTGAAGGAGTGTGAAAACACATGTTCCTTTACAAAATAAATATCTGGAATAGTGATCTGAGACTTGATACTTTCGGTCAATTTGTAAGCAACCAGACCGTCAGAATCTGACCCAAATACACCCTCGAATCAGGAAAAATTTCATAAACATTTACATGTACTTGGAATTTCGGATCAAGACCCGTTGACCGTTAAACTGAAACTGGTCCACTACGCGTGATCTGGGAATCCGACTAAGACGAAAACTTAACTCCACGTAGATCCAAGGTTAGTGAGCTTAAGTCCGACTTTTGGCTCAAGGAGGCCCACCAAAAATCCTCCGTTGAGCTGAAATAACGCTGCTTTGGTTATAACCTAAGTATACCTTGTCCTCAAGTCTAGTTTGGAGAGATTTTAGGCTATATAAGGACCTTAGAATACCCTCTCTCACAGCCATACGAATTTGAGGAAAACCCTAGAGAGAGAAGTGAGAAAAGAGAGAGAGAGAGAGAGAGAGAGAGAGTGAGAGAAGTAGGAGAATCTCCCTACTATCGTTCCCTGCCACTACACAAGCTGAACCACCTGTTTCTCATGGCTTTCCCGGCGATACCGACTTCATTTTGAGGTAAGAAACCCTAACCCTAAATCTGTTTTAGGGTATGTAGGTTGTAGGTTATGAAATAGCTAACCTATTTCATTCTTTAGGCTACCAAACTGCCAGATACGGAAGCTTGGCAAACCTAGCTGATCCGTTGCGATTCTACGGTATGAGGTGAGGACTTTAGGTGTATAGGTTACGGTTTTCAACACTTTCAATGTCAGATAATGATAGATTCATGATCTGCATGCAATTGCACATGTACAAAGTACTTTCCGATTTCTGTTTTGATTAAAGATGTAGATTATGAAATTTTACATATTCTAGGTATTCGTAGAAAATACCGTATACGTATAAATTTTGAAAATATGTTTGACATGATTATTTGTTGTATGAATATACGATATATGGATAAAATACTTATTTGGCGAAAGGATTCGCCCAAATACATGTTTTACTAATATACACTATGTATGTAGAAATACTGTATTGTAGAAAGTACCGTATACATATATATTTTAGAGATGTGTTTGCCATGATTATTTGTTGTATAAATATATTACATATGCGTAAAATACTCGCTTGGCGAAAGGACTCGCCCTAATACATGTTTGCTAACATACACTAAGTATGTTGAAATAGTGTATGTTAAGTGTTTGTGGAAATGCTTGTGTGAGTAAGTGTTTGGATGTTGATGCCTTAGGAGGGGGTTGAGATGGGATTCTCAACTACCTTAGAGACATGTATGATTACCTCCATGAGGTTGTTTACTTAAACCGCTTACTTTTGCAATATATGTGTTTGTATTCCTATTTATGTAGTGCTTTATAACATTACTTTATAACATGCTTTATGACATGCTTACTAACATGCTTGAATTACTTTGTTTATCATGCTTTACTCCACATGCTATAAATAAGAATTGATTGAGTTTGGGACTATGTCTATAGTCCAGATAGTCGGTACTAGACTTGAGATCGTGGTTGAGTTTCATGTCGCCACGTAAGATGTGTTTAATGAACCTGAGTCGTACGTCAGTTGGCGATAGTGGTTAGGCTACGCGAAGTGCTTATGCACTTCATGTCGTCCAATTATTGTGCGCTCGAGCTAGTCAGGCTCGTCAAGTAACCCGATATATCTAATGTATGTTCACCATGTTTGGTCGCTACTGCTTGAACCTAGGGTACCAAACTTACTAGTGGAATCCCGTTAACCATGGTACCTCGATCCGCTAAGACTCATGAGCAGGGCATGGTGGTATGGGACACCGTGGTCGAGCTGTCGGCCTACGCTGGGGCCACGTGCTTCCCTGTAGAGTGAGCAACCAGACTCGTGAGCCGATTATGGTGGTATGAGACACTATATTCGTGTTGTCGGCCTACATTGATAAGGTGATGGGGGAGCGGTGTAACCTTTGTGCGTAAGAACCCTAGTAGCCCTTTGTAGTGACCTCGAGCATACTCTGAAATCGCGATGAGCCTTAGAGTTTTGCCGCGGTATATAGAGTATGAACTAGGCCTGTTTCTGTATAGTGATGAATCGCTAAAGAGGTGATGGGGGAGTGGTGTAACCTTTGTGCGTAACAGCCTTGGTAGCCTTTGCAGTGACCTAGGAAACACACCATCGTCTGAGATTAACTAGGACTGATGACCTTAGAATGGATCATGTTTGGGGAATGATACAAGGGAGGTACCTTAGTTTCCCAATCCTGCTGTTTGAAATGGACTAATAAAAAAAAACTCGGTAATCATGCTCATCATGCATTGCATGTGCCTGGAAGATGTGGAGCACTGAGGGATGAAAGCAAGCCGTGATCGTAAGATGGTGTCGCACGAGGGAGGGTGCGGTGAGGGCATCCATCATGACTGCATTCATACTTGCATTAATAAGAGTAGTTAGGAGTGTTTGATTTTACTGCTTTATCATTACTGCTTGACTGTATTGATAACATGTTAACCTATGCTTTATTGTTTCACTGAGTTAGCTACTCACTCCTACGTTACGGACGGTGTTGCACACACCAACCAGACTCTGTCTCAGGTTTAGATGAGCAGACGACTCAGGAGGCAGAGCCAGACTACGATGAGGACCAGGACGAGTTCTCATACATGCAGTATTCTGGCGGCTTCGACTAGACTGTCAGGATCGACGGGACTTGCAGGGATTACTCTTTAGTTAAATTTTTAACATTTTGTTCATAAAACAGACATATGTATATGATGACTCAGATGGGTTCATACTCTGGAGAATGAAATGATTTTGTTTATTTTACATACATATATATACAGTTCAGTCTTCCACTTGCCTTTATAAAATTGATCTGGAGTATGAATTACTGTTTTGGTATAATCTCACTCATGTTTATTGCTCTAACACAGACAACATTTAATCATTATTATTTATGTTGCATAAGTGATGCGTTAGAACTCGGGAGTTGAGTTATACTCGACCCCCGATTTTCAGGGCGTTACATCCTCCAATGCTGTCTATAGGAAGTGGATAGCTTCTTCTTAGTCATAACAGCGGTTCCCACCTTCTAGGGACCCCCGCTCATCCGAGTAAAAGGAACAATCAAAAGCAAGATTCAACTATCAATTAAATTAAGCGGAACAAATTCATAGCAGCAAAACATTAAGTTTCAGTAGATAAAGGGATGTTTGCTCACTACTTCGAGGTTCTAGCCCTACAGGCCATAGGACATGTGGCTATGCATGATAACTGGGCACGTGCATATGACATCCAGGCCACGTATCAGGTGGAAAATAGTGTAGATTATCCAGCTAAAAGCTAGTAAAAAAAACCACTCAAGCCCCCCACAAATGAACAAAAACATTGGACAATCATTTTCAAGGCCACTAAATCTGCCTATTCCCATGCAGCTAACCTGACAGTTGAATAGCTTGAGTTTCTGGCTAGATGATCTACACTGGTTCACACGTGATACACAGATAACATTTGCCATGTTGGCATGTGGAGCCCCTAATAGAGGTGCATGTGGACCAGTGGAGGATACATGAGGGGTTAACAAACCCCCAGCCTCAGGCATGCTGATGGAAATTAATTTCATCATGCATTGAGGACATAATGTTCTTGCATCATTACTTGCTGATGACAGGAGATTCAACCTAGCATATAAAGATAATAGATACAAACATTGTCTATCTCCTTGAAAAGCCCTCATGATGACAGTTATAAACAATAATGTAAAATTCGAAATCAAAGGGCACTTTCTACCAATTATCGTGAAACTGGCACTAATAGTTAACAGCAGAATTAATCCAGTTCAATATCTGCACCATAAAATAAGAGTAATCCACCAAATTTGGCGAATGAATCGTTGAAAGATAAATGATAGACAACAAGGAATTGTTCCAACAAGAATGTTATTAGTGAACTATAACTGTTGATATGAATGTTGGACATTAGTATGAAACAACCAACAAGAATCCCTACACATTCTATTCAAATTTCAACCAATGGATGGTGGGTGAATTCAATACATAATATTATGTGTACAGTAGTTTACGCATATGATGATCCCAATCGTTCATTCATCATTAGGCCACCTTTTTGGGTCATTAAAGAAACACAAAAGAATCATGTTGTTTTAATGTCGTAAATGCCATACAAAACACATGAAACTAAGTTCCTTTCATGCATTTCATCAAACAACTGGCGAGCATTAATCATTATCCCACATTTTACATGCATCAACAACATCTTCCAACATAGAACACAGGGAAAAATGATTTCCAAAAGGGATTCCAACCAGCAACATCAAAAGAAAAAAAAAATCCCTAGGAAGTTTTACTTAGCGCTGGTGAAAGGCATACCCAAGTGCAGGGTAAGCTCTACTTTGTTGTAGTGGTTGCTCCAATTCATCCAAATCCATGTCATTCTGTTGAAAAGAGCCCCGATTGCTCCACCTCACCAAAATAAATGTCATTTTTTTCCAAAAAAGAGCCCTAAATATAAATGCCCATTTTCAACACATCTTTAAAATGGCCAGCTAGCCAAATTCCTAAAATCCTCACATCCTTTATTCATAAAATGCCCAAACCCCCAATTTTTAAAATCGGAAAATCCACAATTTCAAAAGTCCTCAAATCCCCAAAATCCTAAAATCCTTAAATCCCCTATTTGTAAAATCAGAAAAACCATTTTGGGATCCACATTCAAATCGAGAATCTACAGACTACGAACTCCCAATTTCCTAAATCCATTTTGGATTCGTACCAAATGTCATCTTAGTCTCATTTTCACATCCACAAACCTTAAAACCAAATCCATACATATCCAAAACAGAGTACAGACAAACGAGGCACATGAATGCAGGAGCCAAAGAGAAAGAAGATATCAAAACCCTGGAAAAGGAGAGAATGAGAGAGAAACACCTTGCTTCATCCGCTTCGAACCGACGCCATTTCCATTGAAAGCATCCGGCCTTACTCTCCTGCGTGCTGGATCCATTGAGCTGACGAATAGATATCCGAACGAAGATACCCTCCTGCGTGCTGGATCCATCAGTGTCTCCTTCCCTCCCTCTCTCTCTCTCTCTCTCTCTCTCTCTCTCTGTGGCAAGGTAAGCCCTAACCCTTGTTCATTTTTCTTTTTTCTTTTTTTCTATTTTCCTTTCCCCTCTCCTTTTGCGTAAAACATGAAACAGCGCTGTTTTGCAGGGGCGGTTTCGGATGCCTAACTGCGGGGCCCACAGTTATGTACTTTCCTTACATCCACCCCGTCCATCCGTATTGAAAGCTCATTGTAAGAGATGATCAAAAAAATGAAGCTGACCCAAATCTTAAGTGGGCCACACAACAAGAAACAATCTCAACTAAATTCCTACCATTAAAAACATCACGGATCCACTTAAATATTCATGTGCCATCCCGGGTAATTTTAGGAATTGAGCCCAAAAATGAAGCATGTATAATTTTCAAATGTACCACACCATAGGAAACAATGGACTTGAACTTGTACCATTGAAAATTTCTTAGGGCCACGTAAGTTTTGGATCAAGCTTAAATTTTTGTTTCCCATACATATGTTTGTATAATCTTATAAACTGGTTGGATGACAAATAAACATTATTGTCAGGCCTAAAAAGGTTTCACAAGTGGAAATCATTATCCTAATTGTCCTGTGGTATGATCCACTTCATTTTTTTTATGTGCATCAATTTTGGGCTTAACCCCTTAAATTAGATGGAAAAATGGATGGACGGCATGGATAGACCACATACGTTCAAGGTGGGCCCAACCGAGTTTACTCGGTGCGATAAGAGCGTACCGAGTAACTCAGTACTCAATTTGATTTACCATCTAACCTATTGACAAAGAAATCAGATCTTTTATCATACTGAGTAAACTTAGTTGGCCCACAATGAATGTATATGATTTATCTATGTCGTCCATCCATTTTTCTGGCTTATTTACAGGATTGAGACCAAAATTGAAGCAGATACAGAGCTCAGGTGGATCATACCACATGAAGTAGTGGGAATAATGATTTCCACCATTGAAACCTTACTAGGCTTCATAGTCATGTTTATTTGACAACCAACATGTTCATAAGATCGTACAAACATGGACGAAGTGAAAAATCAAATATAAGCCTGATCCAAAACTTCTATGGCCCCCAATGATTTTGCTATGGTAGAAGTTCAATTCATATTGTTTCCTATTGTGTGGCTCATTTGATATTTCGATATTTTTCATTTTTGGGATCAAGATTTAAATTTATATGGTAAAATGGATGGATGGATGCTGCCGAAAATTGGTCTGACCCCTCATCCAAGTGGGACACACATAATGAGTGGGTTGGATACACATCATATAGTTACCAACATCAACCTGTACCCTTAGACCTTTTTTTGATATCTTATCTGAAATGATTTCAGGAAATAGGATGGGTGCCTTGGCATCTTATGACTTAGGATAAACCTGCTTAGTTGTAGAATTAGCTTGTTCTGCTAATGTTGCAGAGAAACCATAAGAAAATACGTGGTTTTAGTATTTATTTCGTTAATATAAATCTTATTGCAATGTTGCAACCTAGGTGATTGACTAAATGGCCATATTCAGGGATGCATATTGAACACCAATGCCTATGGCTTAAATGATCTAAAAAAACGTGTCTTATTTATCCTGTCCATCCATTTTGCCAACTTATTTTAACCAATGACGCCAAAAATAGGGCAAATCCAAATCTCTGGAAAATTATGGAAACTTTTTGGGGCTACAAAAATTATGCATCATGCTAATATATGTGTTTTCCTTTCATCCATGCCTGTGATGTTATCAACAGGTTGGATGAGAAATAAACATTACAGTAGGCCATAGGAAGTTTTTAAATGTTGACGTTTGATCATCATTGTTTTCCTGTGGTGTGGTCCACTTGAGATTTTAATCTAACTCATTTTTGAACTTATGCCCTAACTTTATATAGAAAAATGGATGGACAATGTGGATAAAACACATACATCATCGTAGCCTATAGAGCTTTGACTCGTGGACTGCTAGTGTTGGGGTCACTTGCCAAACCGTGTGCAAATCCTACACCTCCACTCTGTCCATCTATTTTGACAGATCATTTTAGGTTATGATACCAAAAAGGAGGCAGATAGGAGACTTTGGTGGACCACACCACAGGAAATAGGGGTCACAGCTGTAGTCATTTAGGCGGGGCCTATATAGTTCCACAATAATGTCCACCACAAAAATTCATCTATATAGATCATTTTAGGGCATCGGTCAAAGAATGAGGCAGGTTAAAATCTTAAGTTGATCCACCATAGAAAAATAAAAATAAAAAAAATTCAGAGGATTACAGAAGTCTTGGATCAAGCTGATATTTGATTTTTCTCTTCATCCATGTCTTTTTTTAATTTATTAACAGGTTAGATCTCAAATAAACATCATAGTGACCCTAGGAAAGTCTCAACGGTGGGTGTCACTGTCCCCACTGTTTTCGGTGGTGGAGCCACTTAAGATATGGATCTGACTTGTTCTTTTGATCATCCCATAAAATGATCTCTCCAAATGAATGGACGGGACCTATATAATACATACAACATGGTGGGGCACATAGATCTGACTCATTTTTTTGGATCAACTGTTAAAATATTCTGTTAAAATGAATGGACGAAGTGGATAAATAACATACATCACGGTGGGCCCCACAAGACTTAAAAACCAGGAGACGGACTAGCTACTCCCCCTGACACCAGCCCATGGCTGGTGGTCGGTGCTCCGTGGGGCCCACCATGATGTATGTGTTTCATCCATTCCGTTGATCCATTTTTACAAGTCATTTTAGTAATTTACAAAAAAAAATTATAAGGATATAAATCTTAGGTGGACCACACCACTGGAAAAAAATAACGAATGGATATCCACTATTAAAATCCTCCTAAGGCTTAATGTATTGTTTATTTGACATCCAATCTGTTGATTAGGTCATAAATACCTAGATGAAGGGAAAAATAAATATCAGCTTGATCCAAAACTTTTATGTCCCTTAAAACGTTTTTATTGGTCAACGTTCAGTAACTGTTTCCTATAATGTGGTCCACTTGAGATTGAGATATAACTCATTTTTCCATAGGAAACTGTGGGAATAATGTTTCCACCATTAAAACCTTTCTATGGCCCCCGGTGATGCTTATTTGTCATCCAACCGGTTCGTAATATCACAAAGACATGGATGAAATGAAAACACAAATATCAGATTGATCTAAAACTTTTGTGATCCCCATGAAATATCATCCATGTCATCCATATATTTTTACAATATGAGACCAAAAATGAGATATATCCAAATCTCAAGTGGACCACATTACAGGAAACAGTGTTGAATGAGCGTCGACCATTAAAAACATTTTGGTAGCCATAAAAGTTTTCGATCAAGTTAATTTTTGTTTTTTCCCTTCATCTGATCCTGTATGACCAAATCAACAGATTGGATGTCAAATAAACAGTACAGTGGGCCTTAGGAGGATTTTAATGGTGGATATCCAATCACTATTGTTCTCATGTGGTGTGGACCACCTGAGATTTATATCCCTCTAATTTTTGGCATAAAGCTCTAAAATGATCTTTAAAAATGGATGAACGGAATGGATGAAACACATACATCATGGTAGGGCCCACAGAGCATCGTCCATGGTCCCACCCAAAATTGGGCCCGTGCTCAAAATAGAGCTGCGCCCAATCTCCCCCCATTCTCTCACTCGCCGCCCTCCCTCTTCTCTCTCTCTCTCTCTCTCTCTCTCTCTCTCTCTCTCTCCTGCCCTCTGCCTTCTCTCGCCTTCCTCCCTCTGCCCTCTCTGTCTCTCTCTCTCTCTCTCTCTCTCTCTCTCTCTCTCTCTCTCTCTCACCCATGCAAAACCCATTCTTTGTTGCCACCATCATCTCGGGCGTTCAAAACCTTGTCTGATACAACCCACCATCATTCAAAACCCCCATCCTCTACATCCGGATTCAAAACCGTAGCTGCCATTACTGAAACGCCCTACTCACCAACCCATCATCCAAACCCATTTGAACCCACCTTCTGGTCTAGCGATCAATGCCGCTAGTATTACAGTCCCTTTCGCTATTCCCGCACGCGATTCCCACTTCCCACAACTCTAACCCTTTCCCTGCCATTACTCATGCAAGATGTCCTCTGCCATTGCTTGCACAAAGTTGTTCCTCATCCCAGATTCGATGATTAACTCCTAGATTTGAGTTTCAAGAGGTGACAGCCCTCTCTCTCTCTATATATATTTGGCCACTTGTCTTGTCAAATCTCTAATTGGGAATTTGTATTGTCAAATCCCTAATTAGGGATTTACAATTTTTGAAATCTAAATAATGGTAGGCTTCTGACTTGTATATGCATGTGGGCTTAGGAAAGCTCTATTAAATTTGTTGTTGAACATTATAGATAGCTATAACTGAATGTTTTCACTGAAATATACCATATTTAGGCATGCTAACTCATAATGGAAATGACGGTGTCAACTCCGATTCACCCACAAGTCTTATGTCTCTTACAATTGCCTGGAATCATTGTTTTCTAACTTCATAAATATGCTCTCTATGTTGTTGAACATGTCTATTATTTACTGTTATGAGTTGTGTACACTCAACCATTGTTGTTGTGCATTAGGTTAGCCTAGCTATGGAGATAACGTGGTCTAAAATTCAGGATGGTCCACTCATTAGGTTAGCCTATTCTTCTGAGGGCAATAGAGGTCCATCTTTCTATCTTCAATGAGAATGCATTTAAAAGAAATATTGTTTCTTTAAAAAATAAAATGAAGTAAAAATAGAGGAAAATGGGGTGGTAATGTGGCCATGCTATAAATTCAGTGGAATCCTTATTCATGTAGTTACATGTCGAATTTCATCGTTCTTTGATTCATTACACTCAATTCAGGTATGGTTTGCACCAATTCAAGAGACTGTACATTAGGCATTCAATATATAAGATTGGAGTGAGACTGATTAGGCATTTAAATGTGTTGCATTGATGCATATGGATGTATTGCCTGTAATGTTGTGGATTGTAGGTTACTTGGCTTGGGTATCCAACTCCATCAATAATGGGGCCCGTAATATCGACAGTTTGGATCAATGAATAGTAATCACCCAGTTGTACAAACTGAAAACCGAATGGTACCTTACAAACTTTCAACCAAAGTATTGTATAATACCATGTAAAAATCTTGCTATACATATCAGAAAATAAAAATGCAGCACTTCTCACAATTTCAATGTCAATGGTTATAAAATTTCATGGTATTCTTGGGGGTTAGCATATACATGTCCTGGGTGGGCGAGTGGGTACAATGGAGCACACCCTGCCCCACAAGCCCTATATTACAAAACCTTGTTCTGTTGTTGGTAACTGTATAGGTTTTGCTCTTGGCTATTCTGTTGTTGATTCATCCATTAAGAATCTTCATTATTTTGGTGAGGCAATTTATAAGAATTCTCTTTTCATCTCTAATTTACTTTTTGTAATAGTAAAGATACTTCCATATAAGAATGGACAAGGCTATGATAATGAAATTCGTGTTTGTATCTCACTAAGAAGTTCAATTTCTTCTTCCCTAATCACTATTGTTGTTGTCATGAGTTTTTGTTTGATGATTCTATTGGATGTCTATGAACTTATGCACTATTAAGGTTTTGAAAAGTTGGCCATTTTTTTTTTCCTAAAGAACATCACGATAGTGATGCCTTTTTTATTTTAATATATCAAATATATGATAGCTTGATTAATACAATGGCTATGATGGTCTTTATATCAGCTCATGACAGGTCCAACACTTCATTTTTTATTTTTATTATTATTTTTATTTTTGCAGCAACTGATGTCATATATGTTAAACCACCAACATATGTTAGAGATTGGAGATGCATCGGCAATTGAGGAATAAATGGTTTACACTTTCTGTTCTCCTTAAACGACACATGCAACAACCGATCACAATTAATTAATAGGTCTCTAATTAATCTCTAGTAATCATCATGCCATGATGTTTCCCATATATTTGACTGTTCCAGATGTATATGTTTATCCACCCAATCTATCCATTTTGACAAATCAATTTAGGTGATGTCACAAAAAATGAGGCAATTGGTGGACCAAGTTGTAGGATCAATTGTCTTGCTTGGCCAATAGTGCTGCATTAAAAAGTCTCCTTTTGATTTGACTTTCAAAGTCATTATATTGTTAGACAGTGTTGTAATTTGGCAAGTTCCTGTTTTATGTTATTGCTTGATTTATAGTGGCTAGTGGGTTCCTTGTGTTGGAAAATTCTTAGAGAATGATGGTCAAGGATCTATTTGAATTAAGGATTATTTTGTTGGAACTTTTATGTTATGGTGTATGATATTTTAGGTTGTTTATTGCAGGACTTTTACGGTTTTGGCTATCGAATTGATATTAGAACCTTTGGGAGCAATTCAAATCTTGTCTGATGGACTTCCAGAAGCTCTCCTTGGAAGCCTGCACACATGCCACTCAAAATCAACAAGGTTATGGTGGATGATAATTTATTTTTGCCAAAGTTGGTTTATTTTAGAGTCCTAGAGGTATCATCTCTTTTATTCTCTTCCAGTTAATTACGTTGCTACAAAATTGTGCTATCCAGGCAGAGCATTTATACATTTTTTTTCCACAAATTGATATGCATATATCTGTACGCCTTCAAATATGAGAATGGCCTAAAAGCTAGGGTTATTCCTCTCCCTGTTACCTAAAGGCAATGGCCCCTGCGCCTGAGCTTCAGGCTAATTGCCAGTCGACTATTGTTTCTAGGTAGCTCCAGCTTGATGTAGTTCAGGAACACAATTTTGCTAGCTGGCAATTTTGGGTATACTAATACAAGTTGTAAGTCTGTTCCTAGTAGTGATTGCATCCCATGATCTGATTTAAAAAATGAATTGCATCCAGTTTGCACTTTCATGTTGCCAACTGACTCTTAAATGGATTTGTGGAACTTCACCCTGCATATTATCTATAGGGCTCTTATGGTGGTTTTTGATATCACATTTGATGCAGATTAAGCAGGATGATTTTTTTTTTCTAGCAGTTCTTGTTCCTTACTAGTTCCAATCTAGATGGTGTCTGTTACATTAAGGTTTTGTTTCATCTTTCTCTCACTTTTAGAATTCCTTACAAAATCTATTTACCTTTTCATAATAGAAAAATACTTGCTGGTAAGAATATAATGGGAGCTCTTGATTTATGATGTAACTGATAGTAAGTCTTATTCTTGGGTTACAAACTGCAAATCTTGATGAAGAAAATTTTGGTATTTTATTTATACAGATTAGACTCTTATGTGGTAGGTTATAAATTATTCATGTGGTATTTTATTCAATGCCATGTGTAGTTGATATGTTTTTATGCTTGCCTGTTGCAATAGCATAGTATCTTTAGAAAAGAGACCTGGTTTGTTTGTAGGATTACATTGGTGAAAGAGTGCAATGTTTTATCTTTTTATTTTCTAGATATATGGTTGCCATAGGAACTTTATGCTGAAGTAATGAATAAGCAACTTTGCCTTTTGAATTTTAAGTTAATTGGAGAAAAGTTTCCTTGGCTGCTCCTCACCATTTATTTGGTTATTTAGGTTGCTTTGACACAAATTCAGATGCAATGACCAGCAATTGAATTGACAACATGCCAAAATAGAAACAGGTTTGCAGCTGGTAATTACCAACTACTTCATGTGCATAAGGTATAAGTGCACAGGATTCAGGTATACAAGCACGATGGTTCGATTTTCAGATCCATTGCTCCAATGACAACCAAATATCAGATCCAATTAGAATTGGATAATAAAGAAGAAACATGTCTAGACAAAAATGTATTTCAAGCTGGCCAATTCTCGATCCTGTTCTATTTTCTATTGATTTCATAAAATTAGTATCATTGCTTATTTTAGTAAAAATAAAAATAAATTTCAATTAACAATGAGGACCATTGTGTGAATGTCTTGCAGGTATTTTTTATCACTAATCTTGAACCAGTGAAGATGATTGAATTTGTAAACTCTACCATTCTTACCTGCAGGTTTTATGAAGGTGTTGTGCAACCTTATAACCCATAAAAGAAGAAACATGTGGTAAATTATGGGACTTGTGTACTTCTCTTAATTATCCCTGTCCAAACCATCTGCTTTCTTGAAGACTTACTTGTTGAATGATATTTGCTTCAAAGATACTATATGACGATGAAGATGTGGAAGTTCTTCAGTTATATAAGGAGCAGGGGGAGGTTATTAGTGAAGGTTCCAATCCTAGAAAGGTATTGATGTATGTATTATAGAGCAATCTTTTCTTCTTTAGCTAAATGGTAAATTTTTAGAACGGAATATAATGTGTTCAACCTTTTTCCAGTGACTTAAATCATCGAATGTTTCCCCATCCAAAGGAATGTAAGTATCACTGTCAAAAGCTTTTCTTTCCATGATTCAGTTTCGTGTCATTTTAGTTAATTAAAATACAGTTTGGGCTTGTTAGAGAATGTCAGCTGGATCAGGAATGTAAGTATCACTGTCTAAACCTATAACCTAAACCTATAACATTTTAGCCTAATTTTTCTCTCCTCTTTTGGTCATGTTTCTATTCTTAATAACTTCTCTGAATTCTGATCAGGTACACGAATCCTTGACTTCAAGTCCTTCTCATGCTATTGACATAACAAGGGGGGTACACATTTTCCTTGAAAGTATGATACATGAGCTTAGTTCATTTTTGTCAAATTCCATGTATGATAGTGATGTTAATTTTTTGTTTTTGTGTTACCATCTTGTGCACAATGTGTATCAATCATTTACTTTGTGCTTCCACAAAAATTGGACACATGTCATGATGGTTTGTGATCTGAATTTTTGGTGAGGAAACTTGTTTGACAGTCATGTTGAAGGTGATACTTTTGTCCTTTTGTATCATATGTATGCAACTGATGCTTGATGTGGAAATCTTACCATTTTAAACCTTCCCTAATTGCATGAGTGGCTGAACTAGCTCTGTACGTTACACATAATTTGTCATCCACTAGTTTCTGTAAATGAAGATAAGAGGATTGATCTTAATAGTATGGTCGTCATGCACATAAACAAAAAATGCTTGCAATGAATGTTTATGAGTACTTGGTAATTTTGGAGTCCTTGGTTAGGGTTTAGGCTGAAAGTACGAGTGCTAGAGCTGACGCTCTCGGAGTTTGAACTCATTCTTTTGAAAAATAGAAAAATGGGAATATTAGTAAATATGGATTTTCTTGTTAAGAAAAAATTGGAAGGTAAAGAAGAGACATAACTGAAACTTTACACTGTGAAAAGTAATATTAACCATCTTACTTTCCCCAATGAATTTGACGTCCAGGAAATGGACCTTTTCTAGAAAACCATGGATTTAAAACCATTAAATCCTTAGAAATCTAAGTTTATTGAACTGAATTAAATTATTACAATTCAATTTTGTTGAATATCAAAATGCAAGATTTCCATGAATTAGGCAAATGAATTCATTCTAACCCATTTTGTTGAATATCCAAACGCAAGGATTTTTTATTTTTTATTATTATTAGTATTTTTTTTTTTGTAATATGCAATAGCTTTTCAGAATTTATATGTAAGTGCATACTTGTGCTCATTCACATGGACTTTGACTATCTTTCTTAAATTTCTTTGGTTTTTCTAATTTTTGTATCTAATTTTGAATTTATAGGTCCTAAAACAAAATTCGAGGTGCCATCAACAATGCTAACAGAATCCTCCAGGTCAGATTGTTGATTAGACCTGATTTTATTTAAATGATCTTGATAATCCATTTTATTTAAATGAACAGACCCGGATGTGCGTCGGAGCTATCCAGATGTTGAGCGGGGGTCCCTGGAAGGTGGGAACCGCTGTTATGACCATGATGAAGCTGTCCATTTTCTTTGGACAGCATTGGAGTGGCCTGACCATTTGGACAGGCCATGTTTATATCTATATTTGCTCGAAATTGATGGAGCAGACCCAAATGTGCGTCGGAGCTATCCGGATATTGAGCGGGGTCCCCGGAAGGTGGGAATCGCTATTATGACCATGATGAAACTGTTCATTTCCTATGGACAGCATTAGAGTGGCCTGACCATTTGGACAGGCCGTGTTTATATTTGTACTTGCAGGTACCACACCCTTAACCTATAACCTAAACCTATTCTCAAATCCCAAAACCTATAACTACAACCTAAACCTTAACCTAAACCTATAACCTATAACCTAAACTCAATTCCCTAAACTCTAACCTACAACCTAACTTAAACCTATACTTATAACCTAAACCTATTCTCAAATCCCAAAACCTATAACCTAAACTCAATTCCCTAAACCTTAATCTATAACCTAACCTAAACCTATACTTATAACATAAACCTATTCGTAAATCCCAAAACCTATAACTATAACCTAAACCTTAACCAAAAACCTATAACCTATAACCTAAACTCAATTCCCTATACCTTAACCTACGCCCTAACCTAAACCTATACTTATAACCTAAACCTATTATCAAATCCCAAAACCTATAACTTAAACCTAAACCTTAAACCTATAACCTATAACTTTGAACCTATAACCAAAACTCAATTCCCTAAACCTTAACCTATAACCTAACCTAAACCTATACTTATAACCTAAACCTATTTTCAAATACCAAAACCTATAACTATAACCTAAACCTTAACCAAAAACCTATAACCTAAACTCAATTCCCTAAACCTTAACCTACACCCTAAACTAAACCTATACTTATAACCTAAACCTATTCTTAAATCCCAAAACCTATAAACCTAAACCTAAATGTATAACCTAATGCTATAACCTATAACCCAAACCTAAAACCTAAACCTAAACCTACACTTATAACCTATAACCTAAACCTAAACCTAAAACCCAAATCCTAAACGTAATGTAAACCCGATTTCCTAAACCTAAACCTTAACGTATTCTCAAATCCCAAAACCTAAACCTACACCTAATCTTAATCTCAACTCCCTAACCTAAACCCAAACCTAAACTTGAAAACCCAAACCTAAACCCGATCCCGAACCCAAACCCAATTTCTAAACCTAAACTTATAACCTTAACCTAAACCTATTCTCAAATCCCAAAACCTATAACCTCAACCTAAACCTATAACCTTAACCTAAACCTAAAACTTAACCTATAACCTAAACCTTAACCTATAACCTTAACTTATAACCTAAACCTATAACCTAAACTCAATTTCTAAACCTTAACCTATAACCTAACCTAAACCTAAACCTATAACCCGAACCCGATTTCATAAACTTAAACCTTAACGTATTCTCAAATCCTTAAACCTAAACCTACACCTAATCCTAATCTCAACTCCTAACCTAAACTTAAACCTAAACTTGAAAACCGAAACCTAAACCCGATCCAGAACACGAGCAGATTTCCTAAACCTAAACTTATAACCTTAACCTAAACCTATTCTCAAATCCCAAAACCTAAACCTATAACCTTAACCTAAACCTATAACCTAAACTTAACCTATAACTCAATTTCTTAAACCTTAACCTATAACCTAACCTAAACCTAAACCTATAACCCGAACCCGATTTCTTAAACCTAACCTTAACGTATTCTCAAATCCCTAAACCTAAACCTACACCTAATCCTAATCTCAACTCCCTAACCTAAACCTAAACCTTAAATTGAAAACCTAAACCTAAACCCGAACTCGATTTCCTAAACCTAAACTTTTAACCTTAACCTAAACCTATTCTAAAATCTCAAAACCTATAACCTAAACTTAAACCTATATAACATTAACCTAAACTTAAAACTTAACTTATAACCTAAACCTTAACCTATAACCTTAACTTATGCCTAAACTCAATTTCCTAAACCTTAACCTATAACCTAACCTAAACCTAAACCTAAACCTAAACCTATAACCCGAGCCCGATTTCCTAAACCTAAACCTTAACGTATTCTCAAATCCCTAAACCTACACCTAATCCTAATCTCAACTCCCTAACCACACCTAAAACCGATCCCGAATCCGAACCCGATTTCCTAAACCTAAACTTATAGGTTATAGAGGTTATAGGTTAAGGTTTTAGGTTTTACGTTTAGGTTATAGGTTTTAGGTTTAGGGTATTTTTGTTTATGATGTTAAGCATGTATTTATGCGTGAATGAATGTGATGCGGATAAGATTGTTTGTGTTTGAATGAATGTAGTTTATGTTTGGGTTTGGGTTTAGCTGGATGTGAATGTGAATATGATAAAATATATTATATAACAGGTGTATATCAGGATGAATATGATGAAATATATTGCTAACAGGTGTATATCAGGAATTTTGTGTGGAAATTTGAGCTGTATAATAAAAAAAAAACTTTTAGCGACGAAAATTTTCATCACTAAAAGTGGAACGAATTTTGTAGCAGCGAAAATTTTCGCTGCTAAAAAATCTTGGAAATTTTTTTGGCGGCAAAAATTTTCGCTGCTAAAAGTCTTTGAAATTTTTTTGGCAGCGAAAATTTTCACTGCTAAAATCTTGGAAATTTTTTTTTTTTTTGCAGCGAAACTTTTCATTGCTAAAGTCTTGGATATTTTTTGGCGGCGAAAATTTTCGCCGCTAAAAAGTCTTGGAAGTTTTTTGGTGGCGAAACTTTTCGCTGCTAAAAGTCTTGTAATTTTTTCGCAGCGAAAATTTTCGCAGATAAATGTCTTGGAAAATGTTTTTGCGATGAATATTTTCACTGCTAAAAGTCTTGGATATTTTTTGGAACTCTTAGAAAATATTTTTAGCATCGAAAATTTTCGTTGCTAAAAGTCTTGTAATTTTTTTTTGCAGCGAAACTTTTCGCTGCTAAAAAGTCTTGGATATTTTTTTGGCAGCGAAAATTTTCACTGCTAAAAGTCTTGGAAGTTTTTTGGGCGGCGAAAAGTTTCGCTGCTAAAAGTCTTGAAAATATTTTTGGCAGCAAAAATTTTCGCTGCTAAAGGTCTTGGAAAATTTGTTTAGCGACGAAAATTTTCGTCGTTAAAAAGCTTGCATTTAGCGACAATTTGAATTTTTCGTTGATAAAAGCCTTGTACATCGGTCTTTTAGCAATGAAATTTTTCATTGCTAAAAGGTTTTAGCTCTGAAATTTTGACTTTTAGCGATGAAAATTTTCATCGTTAAAAGTGGTGTTTCTTATAGTGATATATATAGCCTTAGAAAGAATCCCAAACGATATCGGAAACAAATTCCATAATTTTGTAGTTTTACAAAAAATCTGCACAGAATCTATCGATGCCATCGAAGGCCTGTCGATGGCATCAAAAAAGTGCCCAGTTACTCCAGCAACTAACTGAAGAAAATTTAGAAAATATCGATCGGATTGAGAACTGTTCGATACCACGAAGGTGACATCAAATAGGCTGTCGACAGCATCGACAGACCCTGTATCTGACTCAATTTAAGACATCAAATACAATAATCTCCACCACGTCTTCAATCATCAAATGTGTAGCTTCTTGTCCTCTCCTCTTATCTCTGTCTTGCATCATAGCTCCATCAAACCTTCTCGTATACACTCCGTCTTCCTTTTATGCCATCTCCAAGCCCAAGAAGTTGCATAGAACTTGAACTTCTTGGTAGGAACGACCTTGGTGAGCATGTTTCACTACAAGAAACAGCACTTTTACCAACGAAAAAAAATTCGTCGGTAAAAGTACGTTTTTACTGACAGTTTTTTTTTCATCGGTAAAACTGCACTTTTACAGACAAAAATTTTTTTTGTTGGTAATAATATTTTTATCGACGAAAATTTTCGTAGGTAAAAGTATTTTAATTTTTAAGATAGAAAATTTTCATGCTATTTTGAAAATTTCATGGTAAGAGTTTTATCGACGAATATTTTTGTCGGTAAAAAGCAGAAAACCACTTTTACTGACGAAAATTTTCGTCGGTAAAAGTATTATATTTTTCACTTAGAAAATTTTGGCAAAAACATAGAAGAGACTTTTACCTACGAAAATATTCGTAGGAAAAACACGTGGATGGGACTTTTATCGTCGAAAATTTTCGTAGGAAAAACACGTCTATGGGACTTTTATCGACGAAAATTTTCGTCGGTAAAAGTGTTATTATATTTTTCACATAGCAAATTTTGAAAAATCGTAGGGAGACTTTTACCGATAAACATTTTCGTTGGTAAAAGTGTTATATTTTTCACTTACAAAATATTGGCAAAAACGTAGAGGAGATTTTTACATGCAAAAAGATTCGTAGGGAAAAAACATGGATGGGACTTATACCAACGAAACTAGCAAAAATGTAGAGGAGACTTTTACCTACAAAAAGATTCGTAGGTAAAAAACATAGATGGGACTTTTACCGACGAAAAGTTTCGTCGGTAAAAGTGTTATATTTTTCACTTAGAAAATATTGGCAAAAACGTAGAGGAGACTTTTACCTACGAAAATATTCGTTGGTAAAAAACGTGGATGGGACTTTTACCGACGAAAATTTTCATCAGTAAAAGTGTTATATTTTTCACTTAGAAATTATTGGCAAAAGCGTAGAGGAGACTTGGGAATCCTGTTGTTCACCATCGTCTCATGGACATGGTTGGATGATGGAACCCTTCCTAACATTCATAACTCCCTTAGATTGGATGTGGATTGATTAAATTTTGTTGTTTGCTTTGTCTCATGGGCATGGTTTTGTGATGGAATCTATTCTAATTCTCATACCTCTCATCTCTTGAAAACTAGATAAAAGGAAGTTCATAGTTGAATTTTAATGAATTATCTTCCAACTGGATGAAGATAGGACTCTGATTCCAATTTTTATTTTTATTTTTAATTAAAAAAAAAACTTGATTCCAATTGTGTTCTTGAATCAAGCATAGATCTCCATGATATCTACAAGTGGATCCTTGTAAACCCTAGTTTCCCATCTTTGAATTTTATAAGTTTTAGTTAGAGTTATTCACCATTGTTTTCTTAATTTTTCTGATTTAGAATACATCTTCTTTTAGTTCTAGTTCTAATTATTTTCAGATTACGTATAAGGTTCAGTCCCTTTGGATTCGACCTCGGTCTTACCGAGATTATTACTACATCGCGACCTTATACTTGGGGTGCTGAACAGTCATACTTTCTTCTTCAAGCACCTGTCGGATAAAGTGGTGACAAACATCAATATGTTTAGTACAAGAGTGATAAACAAAATTTTTAGCCAAATTTATAACACTTTCGCTATCACAATTAACCGGCACGGCCTCCTACTGATTTATCATGCCTCTCAACCAAACGCCTTCCTTAATTGCTTCATTCACTGTCATATATTTACTTCTGTTGTTGAAAGAGCCACCACAGACCAAAGCTTCGACATCCAACTGATTGCTCCACCCACTAATACAAACGAGTAACCTGAAGTCGACTTTTTGGAATTCACACTGGCTACGTAGTCTGAATCCACATACCCAACCAACTTTGCTCCTGTCTTCTCAAAAGTTAAGACGTAGTCTTTTATACCTCGAATGTATTAAAGTAGTCATTTCATCGCTTCCCAATGTTGCTTGTTGAGGTTTGACATATATCTACTCATAATACCAACTGCCTGTGAAATATTCGGTCTCGTGCAGACCATTGCATACATTAAACTGCCAACCATATTTGAATAAGGCATATGAGACATATCTTACTTTTTCTCATCTATTTTGGGACATTGTTATGAAGAAAGGTTGTAGTGAGCCACGTGGGGAATGCTTACTGGCTTTGCCTGATCCATCCCATACTTGATCAACACATTTTCAAGGTATTCTACATATGATAGCCAAAGCCTGCTCCTCTTTCTTTCTCTATGAATATCTATGCCGAGAACCTCTTTGCAGATGTCATGCACATGTCCTAGTGACCATTCCATTCCATAGGATCCCGCAGTCCTCCCGGTCAAATTTTGGTAACCTGCGACCCGTAAATTGCCTTTACGCACAACCCTAAGTCACATCCTATAAACCCAAGTCGACTCAACCCGAGACCTGAGCCATTGCGACCGCACTGTCACCTCGGTTCTAATGCTGAGTCTCGTGCGCTAATTTGACACTTAGATCATAAGATGTGGACCGGGCGTTATAATGGCTGTGGACCACACGTTGTGGGACACACCTATTCCAGATTGCACATTTTCCTAGAAACCATCATTAAGATGATGTCACCCTACCCTACCCTCCATAGCCTCATGCTTGCTAAGCAATCATTACAAGCATGCCTCCTTAGCCATGCTTCTCTTACACCTAATCATACCTACCTATGAGAGAGAGCCTACCACCCTACCCCTCTCTCTCTCCTTCATCTCTCTCTTTCCCTCTTTCATTCTCATTTTCCTCCATTGTTAGCAAGAGAGAGACCCATCTCCAAAAAAAATTTTAGCCCTCTTCCAAGCTTATCCCCCTCAATCTAGCCATCCAAAATTAATCCTAACCATTGAAACATCATCCTTGGTACACTAGGACTCCATTGGTGGAAGGAGCTCGAGATCTTAGGTGAGCGCAACCTTAGGTAGATTTTTTTCTATTTTCTAAGGTTGGGGCAAGTGGGGCCCACCAATCAATGATGGAGATCCCATCTTGGTCCCTAGGTGTGGTCAATAGCCCACCTTGATGGCATGCATGTATTGCAATGCAAGAGGGGCCCATAGTGACAGGCCCCTCACACAACTGTCTTCTTCTCTCTTTCTTTCTCTCTCTCTCTCTTTCTCTTTTTTTTTTATGGTGATGATGTATGATGGCCCACTTGATGATGCATGCATTATGTCTTGACCATCCATCATATGGGGCTGTCCAGCTGGCCCAATCTTGCTAGCCATCGAGCAGATTTTCCTGACTGCCTGTTTTGTGTAGGCCTGGACGGATGAGGAATAATACAAATATTAGATTGATCTTTTATGGGTGGCCCACTGATGTGTGGACCCCGCCTTGATGTACATCCAAGGGAGCAGGCCCCCATTGCTGCTACTGATCAGTGGCCTACTTGGGTCGGCCCAGATGAAGAGGAAAACATAAATATCAGCTGACCCAAGCTGGTGGGTCCCACACGTGTGGACCCACCTCAATGCATGCATTTTATATCTACACCGTCCATCTGCTAGACGCTGGGCCAGCAGCCAAGCAGTCCAGCAGCAAATAGCTGCTGTATTTGATGTCAGCAAGTTCTGGGGCCTGATCATGAGGTATGTGTTATATCCCAACCGTTTGTCCATTTGCTGGACAGTGGGACCCACCTTGCACGTGTGGAGTTCCTACCGACCAGCTGGATGTGGGACCACACCTTTGATGTATGTATTTTGTATTTGCACCGTCCATATCTGAACAATGCTGTGTGGGGTCGACCATGATGTATGGGTCTTATCCACATCGTCCGTTTGCTGGACGAGTGGGGTCCACCTTGCAGTATGTGTTGTATTTGCACCATCCAGACCCCCTGGATG